>OY982577.1:15248895-15848895 GCA_963859945.1 Euplagia quadripunctaria | reverse complement strand
TGTATAATAATAATATAGATCAACTCAGTGTACAGAGAACAATTACAGTAGATATTAGTATAATACTTTTTTAAATTCTCTTTCTTAACGTTATCATATTTATCTAGAATAAGCTAAACCAGTTATTAATAAGGCTATTTTAGCCAACTTCTGTATGAATAGAAGCCTATAGAAGATATTTTCCAAGTATATTCCTAATAATATCAAGTAAAGTGATATGTGAATCATAAAACATTAAAAAATAGTCCATGTTACATACATACACATTCATAATTCAATATGAAGTTTATTAAATCCTGCCCTTAGACATGTCAAAAGTATTTATTTAAATACTGTATATTTTAAGAATATTTAGATATTATTTCGTTTTATGATGTAGGAATATATTTTCATAATTTATAAAGCAACGGTAAACAAATCGAGCCTACAAATTATTATTTTTTTCTTTAAGCCAGCATTTATACTATACTTGCGTATATTAACAACAAAAACTTTGGATGTAGGTGACACATAAGTCTCTCTTTCCTCCTCAGAGGATAGTGAATTGTGTTCAGTACGTATCTTTGTAACAAACACGAAAACATTAATTATAACAACTTATATTCGACTGGCCTGTTGGTCTAGTGTTTAGTGATCCTGACTGCTAAGCCAGAGGTCGTGGGTTCAATTCCCACCCAGGACAAATAATTGTGTGATGAGCACTATCATTTGTTCTGTGTCTGGGTGTTATTTATCTATAATATGTATGTATTTCGAAATATATAAGTATGTTTATCGGCAGTCTGGTTGCCATAGTACAGGCTCTGCCTAGTTTGGGATCAGACGGCCGTGTGTGAGATGTGTCGAGTTATTATTATTATAACAATAAGTTGAGAACCTAGTTAAGAAAAGTTAAGCTTTCATTCATATAAACTGAATACAAAACTGACGTTCATCAGACTGAAAAAATGCCTTAAGTTATGTGATAATCAAGACGAAGAAGTTTTTAACGCAATTATACGCGCAGAATTTTAAGCCTTAAAACATGAAGTTTAAGGTTTAATTTTAGTCGCAGTTATTGTAGGAATCAAGAAATACTTCTGACACAATATCCTAATTGAGTGCTCAGTTTCAACTGTCCAACTGGCAACGCTGTACTGGCACAGTAAGAAACTTAGACGTCTGAAATTGACTAATGAAAAACTTGAAAAATAAGAGTGTGGTCGTTGTAATTGGTAATTGCTTAATTTATGTATAAATAAAAAATGCAAATTGCTAATACGTAACCCAACTAATAGCCGTTTTCACATAATTTGTTTACTTAAAAAAGATTGGAATGTCAAAAGAGAGAATAACGTTTACTTTCTGTTTTTCGACTTTTGACTTTGAGTCTAAAGTCCCTTTTGACTTTGTTTTGTATACCACTAAGTAAGTAAGTGTTTATTTACTTAATAAAAACTGCAAAACACAAGAGAGCGAACTTTCCAGAAATATTCGTTACATTGAACGTAGAGTACTTATGACGAACAGAACCAGAATCGCTTGTATCTGTTAAAATGGACCCATTCTATCCTTTTTCTCAGAATATAATAGATATTCCGTTGTGTGCCCACATCTGTGTAACCTAGTGTCTTAGAGGTGATAAAAATAAAGTATAAAAGTTCACATGCCTTTTTTCTATTTCGAGACATCGCACGAAAAGTACTTATTAAAAGACGCCTTTCCTTCATCTTTCATTGTGAATTTGAGTTTAGAAAAAGATGCGAGAAAATATGATCCGCATTGTATGGAACTCATTAAGAAAACATTGATTGTTGTAACTTGCCAGTATTAAGGCGTCACACTCACACCGTGTGAGGCCTGACACCGTCGTTTTAGCGGCAGGACACTTCACTCCTTGAAAAAGGGCAATCATCGGAACCGAAACTAGTCGAGCATCCTCGAAATATACACGTGAGTATATCTTTAATAAACATGAATATCACTCACGAACGTTTTTATTGAAAAAAGACGTAATATAGTACTCAAAATCGATAAATTTCAGTAAGTGACCAAAAATCATCCTTGGCTTATAAAACAAAAATCACATTAAAATAACTGAACATTAACGGTTTTTGAAACACGTATGAAATAAAACAGGTGGTACCAGTCTCTTACTTTAATCTGTACACTTAGGATACGGTTGTAATTATTAGTGCAAACCTTGACATTTATAGTATTTCAGTAAACACCAAGAAATTCACATAATGCAGTTATGACACTTAAGCACTTAACATCAAATACCGCGTTAAATCTATTCTTAAAAATCTAAGAGAATAAAATAGTACGCAAAACAACTCCAGCGCTATAAGTTAAAGTCGTAGCTCGGAAGGCGGCTTTGCTCTAAGCCGAGTGTTCTGTGTTTCAGGAACAAACAATAGCTTAAAGTGAAATGGGTCGAGTGTAAAGTAATATCTTGTTATGTGACCGGTTATTCGAATTATTAGACACATCACAATTACAAAGTTGTTTAGCAGCTTTAAAGATAAAAGATTAGCCTTTTCTTTGACAGAAAGTCGAATTTCAACATGAGCATTTTGAAAAGTTATCTACAATTCTTGTCAGTTATTTTTGATAAAATGCAAGCAGTTTAGTGCAACTAACAAAAGATTTAGCGTCTTCGCTGGTAGTAGTATTTTTACTCTCATTGATATGTTAGAATGAACGACATACTTGGAACAAATGAGAAATTTACTTACAACGAGCCTCTGAAATATCTAGGACAAAGTTTTGCTCAACTTCATGCGATATTGATTAACTTTTCAGCAAGCGTTTAATAAAAAAAAGAATAAGAAAAAAGTCCAATTTTGGTGGTAATAACAAATTTATCTACAGGTTGCTATAGATGCGATAATTAAGAGCGCGGTTTTTAAGATTTTACTACGATACTACTTGACCGACTTCAGTAAGACTTCAACTAGAGTCAAACCAACCTATTTTCTACAACCAAGTTAACCATCGAGTACACTGACCTTCTGATGGTAGGCAGTTATCAGGGCCTTTAAAAACTTGCAAAGCTTGTACTTTGCCGACTCTACCCGTGGACCTCTAATTACCGTAAACCGTGGACTTCTGCAGATTGCAGGTATAACGGTGAATCTGAAGTTTTTCTCGGACCAACCACTGATAGTTTCTTTCCAAAATTTCTTGCAATTTAGTATTTTTGATTAAAGCTGGATCCTCTATCTCATTTTTGAAAAGTGCATACTAGCCACATGCATATAATTACATGAGAGACTATTCTTCCTAACACAAGTAACGCAATACACAGCCCAGCATAGCACAATAACGTATCTATTTTAATTTACGAACACAGCACTGTATGTTATTTCACATTAACTTTCTTTACATGTTATAAAGCAAATTCTCGGCGAGGGTCTACATTTCTGTACAATCGGACTAAAACTGAGATATATATTAAACGGATTCCAGTGCAGTGTTTGTTGTTACAATTTATATTTATCCAAGAAAAATATAAGGTACATACATAACATTATTTTGAAAGTAAAAACAACTTTGTGACCTGGCGAAGCTGGTTGTGGTCAATGATATAGTATACAATAAAACTCGATCTTTGATTCAGTCCTAGTCGCACATCACGTTATCAAGTAATTTATTAATTCGAATTCCTTTAAATTCATCAAAAGTCGTAACTCGTCAATAGTTGGCATTGTTTTAGTGTAAATAATTAGGGCAGTAGAGAAAAACACACGTTTTAGCATTTTTCAAGAGTAGGTAAGCACACAGAGTGGGATTTAAAAAAATCTGTGTGGGAATAAGTATTAAAAACGATTTCAAATTCTGTTCCCGTAGTAAAACCTCACAGTCCAACATTTATTTTACGCTTATTGTCTCCGAATGCTAATAAAGCTTCCCTACGTATGAATAGTCCTTTATGGCCATTCGGACCTTCCTACACATTACGTTTGCCTGAATAAATTAAAGTAATATTACGGATACTCCACATCTGCACAATATAATACAAAAAAGCGGTAGATTTTGAAGAATAGATTGTCAAAATGACACGTTTTCTTTTGTTGTACTTATGAAAATAATACTTTTATAGATTCAACATAAATATTAACTGTCATATTTCAATCATCAATTTTAGTTTTTTTTTTTGTTAATATTTCACCATCAGCCATATAATGTGTAAATTTTTACAAATTATCATTTTTCTCTCATATAAGCAATAATAACAGGTCATCTTAACTTTTACCTAGGTATATGTAATACCTAGGTAAAAGTTAAGATGACCGATGTGTTTTCAACTTCAACGTCTTGTTTGAAATACTATATCGTATAGTTGTTATGAAATTGAGAAGGTTATATGACGAATATTAAACTACCAGTAAAAACTAAAAAGAAACAACACTACTTAAACAATGTCAATAACACTGACATGTTTCAAACAAATCTTATTATGTTCATATTTTATGCGCTGTCGTATCGTTCATCCTACCAAAATGAAATTTTGTATACTCGTTGCCAGGGATACAACAAAGGGTACTTTCATCCAGAAACCAAACACGTGCCCGAGGGATGGATAAATTACTTTTCCGCAAGCGAAGCCTAAAAAATTTTCACCACGTCTACTAGTAACTAGTCTTCCAAAAGATTTATTTTGAAGGATTTCATTTTGATTATTATTAAGGATTGATTTGATGATTATTCCTCTCCATGACTGCAAAATTTGTTAAATTCTGTTCTGAGTAAAATAGAACAGAATATAACAATTTTGTAGTAGTAGTGATTTTGAGGTACTTCAGTTATTAAGTATGATTAGGGCTACCACAGAATTTGCTTATAATTAATTAGTCATAAAGTAAGTACCATTAAAAGATAGCGTTGAAAATCATTAATCGCAAGCTGCTATTCTTAAACAGGCTGATGAGTAGTGTACGTTTAGATACTGGATTGAAAGGCTAAATTTGAATTGGCTGTTTAGAGGCTTTTGTAGATTCAAGGAATAAAAACATAAAAGTAAAATTTGCTCTTGTGACGTGCGACTAAAAGAAGACCTCTCGTTTAAGTCACATGCGTATACTTGTAATTTAAGCACAAAGTCCTTAAGTAAGTTTTAATGCTTTCACTTGTCTTGTATATTTCGAATTTATGTAGATTTGGATCCTTGAGATTGATTCGCCGTTTCTTTTCAGGCATACAAATAGAAAATCATTTATTCATTATTAAAATAAGGGGAATTATTAATACGACTGTTTTATTGTTGATATTACACAGTACATTTGTTCTGAATAAATGTAGACAATTAGCACATGAAACTTTAATTTGAAAAATATTTCATTAACTAAAGTGTTGATGGTTTGTGATGAAAAACCGTCCAACACGTTTCACTAAAACGTGTATTAATCTTTTGTTTTCATGTTTTTGTGCCACTACACCACACCGTTTTTGCCTACACAGAAATACGTTCCAATATTCTTAAGACTGCTGCGAAAATACGTAGTAAAGAAATAAAGACTTTGTTTTGTTAACACAGAGACTTGCTATTGCATAATGCATGCCTTGAGATACTTCCAGTTTTACTCGGGTTTCTAAGTAGATAGTTTCCTTGGAATAAGCTATCAACTTAACTCTTAGAACGAAGGACTTTTGGACAGAATGTTTTCAAGCTTTGTCTATAAATATGTATAATGCAATAATACATTTGTTTAAACAATGCAAATGCAGGGTTTAAATTGAAATGATTGTTTTAGCAAACAAGATTGAAATTTGAATGAAAATTGTGGAACAATTCCATTCCATTCCGCAATTTATGGTTCAGCTATTTATTATTTGAACCGTTTAGAAATAAAGCAATAAAGCGACATGTAAACATGTCGCTCATCTAAATAGGTACATAATCCATATGCTGTAAAAAAAAAAAAAACATAGTAAATAGAGGTAAAGATGCGTCTGTGCCTATTTGTGTGTGTGTTTACCTGTACCTTTGGTCTGAGTGCACAATAAAAACCCGTTCACACGAACTCTGCAATTAGTACCTAGTTCATACATTATTTTTTTTTTTTGTTTTTTTTAGATTTGTCATGCGTGAGTCACTATAGGGACTAGTTGAAAATCAACGTCAGGTATTATTGCCTGACATATGCTGAACTAGGTCCTATTTTGATCATGCCATGAGACACTTCTCACTCTGTATTTTTTTTTTTATTTCTCTTTTAGTATTTTATTGTGTAATGTGTTGTGTAATCTTTTGTTATTCTATTTTGTTTTTTTAAGTGTTTTTTTAAGTGTCTCTGTGTGTGTCAAAACAAATAATTTCTTTCTTTCTTTCTTTCTTTCTTTCAACACAACATACAAACCTTGTGCCAGTGGTATCTTATGATTACACCAATAAGATTCAGTTTATCACAGATTTTCAAATCATCAAGAAACAGATAAAACTGACTACGAAACTTGTAGCAATAAACTTCTGACCTTTGAAGATCAAATAGAAAAAAGACAAAAATTTCATTTCTAGCGGTAAGGTTGAAGGGTACTTGGGTCAAATAACTGTTTTAAATTAGAATCACGCTTCAACTTCTTTTACGAGGGCTACACTGAAAATTTCGGGAATCAAGGAAGTGACACAACATTATTATTTAAAAATGTATTTATTGCTTTTCGAAGTATTCTCGGCGAAATTTGACAGATTTTTCCATACGATGGAACCAATCATTGAAGCAACCATTCCATTTGGAATTCGGGGTCTCCAAAATGGCCGTTTTGTAGGCGTCCACAGCTTCTTCAGGTGATGAAAATCTCTGACCACGCAATTTATTCTTTATTTTAGGGAAAGTATAGAAATCATTAGGGCTTAGGTCGGGACTGTACGGCGGATGGTCTAATAATTCTATGTTTTCTTGCTCTAAAACCTCTTTTGTTCTGTGCGCGGTGTGAGAACTCGCATTGTCGTGATGGAGAATGATGCGGCGGTTGCAGTTCTCTTTACGGAGTTCGGAAACGACCTGTGTCAAACAAATGCTAGCATACCATTCTGCATTAACCGTTCTTTGTCCCTCAAGAGGAATAGTCGCAACATGGCCGGTTTTGGAGACAAACGTGGCCACCATTTTTTTTGCAACACTCCGTGAACGAACAATTTTAGTTGGCTTTAACTCATTTTCGAACACCAAAACTCGTGACTGGTTTTTTGTTTCGGGTTCGTACGCGTATATTCAGGATTCGTCACCTGATACAATGTTGTATACAGCATTTGAGGATCCTGCGTGGAATCTTTCGAGAGTTCTGACGCACCAGGTAACGCGAGCCGCTTTTTGCTCTTCACAGAGCAAATGCGGTATCCATCGGGAAAACAACTTTTTTACACCTAATTGTTCATGCAAGATTATTTGTATTTGACTCATGCCAACGTCTAAATTTGCCTGAATTTCGCAGTATGTCACATGTCGATCTTCCTCAATCAGCTTACGCACAGCATCAACGTTTTCTTGGGTGACTGCAGTTTTTGGACGACCTTGACGGGGATCATCACTGAGCTTGACACGTCCACGTTGAAATTCAGCAAACCAGCGATAAATTGTGGTTTTGGATGGGGCTTCGTCACCAAATGCAGAAAGCATTCGGTCAACACACTGTTTTTGTGTTAAACCGCTTCGAAAGTCATAATAAATCATCGCCCTTGAATTTTCTCGAGTCAATTCCATTTTCTCAACGACTAAACAAGTTTGAGAAGACCTTGTGAGAAGACCGAGAATCTTTTTTTAAATAAATAAATGGTATTCGATTTTTAAAACCAAGGAGTTTTCAATTAAAAAGATTTTAATATGATAGGAATAGTGGAAATATTCCATTCCCGATACTTTTAGTGCAGCCTATGTAACTAGCTCATGTCAATTTATATATACTAGATCGCGTGGTGGTCGAATTTCGACTTTGGTTTTTTCATTGGCCTGTATAACTTAAGCTGTCATTGTATAGACTTGCTTACCATGACAGGTAATCACATATACTGGTTTTCACGTAATGTTTAAAGTTGTAACACATATTGTTTAAAAATTTTAGCTTTCTGCACTTCTTCGGTATAAAACAAAGTCGCTTCCCGCTGTCCGTCTGTCCCTATGTATGCTTAGATTTTTAAAACTACGCAACAGATTCTGATGCGGTTTTTTTTAATAGATAGAGTGATTCAAGGAGAAGGTTTATATGTATAATACATGCATAATATAGTAGAGGAACACTGATAATTTTAGAGGTTTCTAATGTGATGTCGTAAATAAACACATTTTTTTGCGCTTACAATGCAAACGCTGGCTGAACCCTACGAGATAGATCAAAATAATGTACTACAGTATTGTACACCTAAAAAAGGTCTACAAAAAAGTCCAGTATGGTATATGTCTATCTCTTAAGGATAACCCGCGAAGCGATTTTAAGCAATTAGCAATTAATCCTTATGCAATTAAGTACCTTAAATACATTGTACATTTAATATAGATCAATATGACCCTTTACAGCATGCAATTTAAATGAATATTTTCAAAGATATTACAGATTTAATCTAGCGAGGAAAATAACAATTATCACTACATATTATAAAACAAAGTCCCCGGCCGCGTCTGTCTGCCGTCTGTCTGTCTGTCTGTTAGCGATAAACTGAAAAACTACTGAACATATTTTCATGCGGTTTTCACCAATGGACAGAGTGATTTAAGAGGAAGGTTTATGTGTAGTATACATGCATATTATTGTAAAGTCGAGAAATTTAAAGATTTGTAATGTCATGTCGTAACAAACATATTTTTGTGCGTTTACATTGCAAACGCTGGCTAAACCTTACGAGATAGATCAAATTAATGTACTACGGAATTGTATATCTTAAAAAGATCAATAAAAAAGTCCGCCATGGTACGTTTATCTCCTAAGGATAACCCACAGTAACCATTTTTATCTTTTACATATTAGAAAAAAATAATGGGTTATTTATCAACCTATTTTAAACAATACAGTATTATTCCTTATCCAATTAAATACATTGGTTACGTTGTGCATTTCATTTACATCAAAATTGCCCTTTACAGCATGTAATAAAAATGAATATCTTAGAAGATATCAGAGATTTAAAAGCGGCGGCAGAGCGGCTGGCGGGCCGAACCGATTTTGATTATTCTTTTTTGTTAGATAGGGAACCTCAAGGGTGGTCCCATATCAAGGAAGTCAGGATCTGATGATGGGATCCTGATAAAATTGAGAGAAACCCACAAAAATTGTAGGAACGAATAGTGTTTCTGTTTACTTTTCATTACTTATGAGGTTTTTGCGTTTAGAATCATCATCATATCATGTAGCTGAGCTAACAATGAAAAAAAATCATATTATAAAAATCTTCACTACATATCACTATATATTATAAAACAAAGTCCCCCTTCACGTCTGTCTGTCTGTTCGCGATAAACTGAAAAACTACTGAACGGATTTTCATGCGGTTTTCACTAATAGACAGAGTGATTCATGAGGAAGGTTTAGGTGTATAATTTGTACCCGTGCGAAGCCGGGGCTGGTTGCTAGTCTATTTATAATCTGTAACTGTTCCAAAATTCACGTTACCTACTTACGTTCGCGAAATTTTCTTAAAAAGGGGTACAAAGATTTTTAGTTTTGGCGATTATTAATTCTTACTCGGGTTCGAAAAAACAGACTTTTTATCAATAATATTGTAATGAGTTGATTTATGTTTAGAAATCTAGAAATACTTTAGAAAAAAAGGTTGCACTTCTATCACGTTTGCTTACAAATACATTCATAAGAAAGTCAATAGCTGACGGACATTTTTCCTGTATAGACATAATTTCGCATTCACCTCATATTTTTCCATTGCGGCACTAAATATATTTTCTATCGAAAACAAGCTACGTCATTAAAAAAATAAAAATAAAACGCTTTAAAAGTAAAATAAAGTAGAAAAAAAATTAGTACCACAGAGTTTGTCATACAGTAACTTATAGGAAGTTCAAAAATTAAGAAATTAATAAAACATTTTTTTTTAAACATGGTATTAATTTTACTGAGAGATATACCTACATAATAGATAAATATAGATATAGATATAGATAAAATATAGATACCAATGAAACATAGGTACAAAGTACAATAAAAACAAAAAGCTCATTGAATTTATAATGTTAAATTGTCACAGAAATATTCAATAATACTACTTAATTATATTGTATTCGGTAAGTATCACAAAATCTGATTTAATTAAATGGGTTGGTTTAACGATAGAACGCATTGACTAAATACAGGACCAGTATTCGGAAGTACTTCAGTTTATCTAACTGATGGAAGTCATATTATGACTGAATTTATTACGGAATTTATTGAAACACATGTTTAGTTGGAAATATGAAAGTTAAACTAATTTAAGAAGTTTATTATAGTAGTATACAATGTACAACATCATTTCGTTGATGAACAGAAGTGCCAAGCGATCGGGAAATTTCTGAAATGGAGTATTGATTGCCTTGAAAAGATGATAAATGAAATTATAAATGAACATAGATATTATATTCTCATTAAATGGCAGACGTTACGTAAAGGTTAGAGTTTGTAAAGACGCAAGATGTCAACTGAGCTTTCAGTCTAACTACGATACGGCCGAACTTCGATATTTTACGTGAAGCGACTGCCATCAGACCTCTACAACACAAGTGCTAGGCGATATCGAACTGCTGTAGTTCGACCAGGTTGTCGGACTTTTTAGGGTTCCTAGTTGGAACCCTAAAAAGTAACGAATGTTACCCACAGATGTTCATATGGCAACCGGGACCGACGGCTTAACGTGCGACGCACGGAGATGTCTCAATGTGTTAATAATGGTCTCCCATCCTAAGACTGACCTGGATGGTATTACTTAATTTTGTAATGTGCTTACCTACTCGGTTACCCACGTTACTTAACCACGAGCCCCTAAAATAAATGCTTCATTAATAATAATAATAATAAGAATAACCTGGCAACACTAACCTGTAAGCGTCATATTATCTTACAGAAAATATTTTATCGATAAACATATTGTATACATCGCAATAAATTGTAAAATAAATACAAAACAAATATTTGGAAACGGATTCCTAAAATATATAAAAAAAACACAACCCAACAACATGCAAAAGTTCAAAAGAAAAAATTTCAAAGAAAATGACAGATGTCATATAAGACAATAGCCCGATAATAAAATAATATGCATTACCATAAAATATAATGCTTACAAGATATCAAGCCAGACAGAGGAATGCACAACAAATATCCCCGGACTCGTCGCACAGCTCCGCTTCACAGCTGCCAATACACTCTTCGGTAAGATCGGCAAACAGCGAGGCGTCGAGCTCAAGCTCCAGCGACGAGTATTTCTCCCCGCCGACGTCACCAACACCTGTGCGTCGGCAGGGGAGAGGCCGGCCACCGTCCTGCTTAGGACCCCGAGGACCACTGACCTCGAATAGGGCCCCCGCTGCCGGTGGTGATGTGCGCCGCATGAAATGGACTTATTCAATGAATGAAAACGTCATGCGGGCATATTATCGGGCTACAGAGTTGGGAACTAACCTTACTGCGTACCGTGTTCGATTACTGCCTCTGTTTCAGGAGCTTGAACCAGCTGTCAACGTATCAGCACAACGACTCTCGGATCAGGTACGGGCTATACAGCGCTGTCACCTGCTGGATGATACCGTACTTGAGAGGCTACGCTCTGACGTACGGAATAGATTTGTTATCCCTTCTTCATCGCAAGTTGTGGGTTTGGTGACCAATCACACACCACAATTGGCACCGCAATTACATGTTGATGAAATTGTGGATAGTGAAGCTATATCTGTAAGTACCCAATACAACGAAAGGTTAAGGAGCGCCTTGGAGGATGCGATTCTGGAATACCGGTTTGTGAACTACAGTAATAGACCCCATTTATCCCGTTTGCTCATTCATAGACGAAATATAGCGCTGGTGTGTGCCTTGGATTCGTTATTGCCTGACTATTTAGACAATAGCGAAGATCTTAGTGATACACACTCTATTCTCTACTGTGCGGCTGTCGCAGTATGTCGAGTAGCTGGAGTACATTTCTCTGTAAATACCGCTACTACTCGACCCAAGCCTGCTGTGCCAGCCTGGCAGTGCAGAATCGAGCGTCGTATTGCTGAGGCCAGGACACTCATCGGTAAGCTAATCTGCTTTAGATCGGGTAATACACGGCCGAGAGTGATGCGCTTTGTGAAACAGGCATTCTTGGGGACTGACATTAGTCCTCAACAATATATTTCATGTGTCACAGAGCGCATAGACTTTCTAAAGCAGAAAGTTTATGCATGGGCAAATAGGATTCGAAGATACAAAAAGCGAACAGATCGGTATAATCAGAATCGTATGTTCCAAAGAAATGAGAGGTGGGTTTACAGAAAATGGGAACAATCGGATCCCTGTGTGAGTGACGGGCATTTCCCAGATGATGATGTTACAAATGCATTTTGGCGTAACATCTGGTCGGTGCCTGTCACTCATTCAGAAGGTGATTGGATACGAGATGTCGGGCGCTCATGCGAGTCTATACAAGTAATGGAACCAATTTCCATAGCCACAAGTGACGTAAGTTGTGCAGTCCAGTCATTATCAAACTGGAAATCGGCTGGACCAGACGGACTGCACAACTTTTGGCTTAAATGGTTCCGAAGCTCGCATGCTCGTTTGGCATCTCAGTTCCAAGCAGCACTGGACTCCGGCTCGTTACCCCAATTTTTGACAACTGGCGTAACCCACTTACTCTATAAGTCTGGTAGTGCCATGGATCCCAAAAATTATAGACCAATTACATGCCTACCAACTATGTATAAGCTTCTAACATCTATTCTGAGACTCAAAATTACTACACATTTAAATAAAAATTCGATCATATCTATTTCTCAGAATGGATGTAGAAGCGGGACCCGTGGCACTAAAGAGCTCCTTATCATAGATATGGCCATTAGCCAACAGGTACGTCGTCACCGTAAGAATCTGGCGACATGTTGGATTGACTATAAGAAGGCCTTTGATTCAGTTCCACATACATGGCTTTTGAGAGTGCTAGAGTTGTACAAAATTGATACAACTCTTTGCACTTTTTTGAAGTCATGTATGGGGCAGTGGAGAACGGCACTTCGCTATCCAGGATGCCGGCAGATTGCGGCAAACGATGTACCAATAAAGATCGAGCGGGGTATATTTCAAGGTGATAGTTTGAGTCCCTTGTGGTTCTGCCTAGCTTTGAATCCTCTCAGTACGCTGTTAGAGGGTTCAGGACTAGGCTATAGGTTGCAGAAAGACGATCGAGTTATATCTCACCTTCTGTACATGGACGATTTGAAACTTATTGCCCCCACTAATTTGCAATTGACAGCGTTACTGAAGGTGACTGAAAACTTTAGTAACTCTATCAAGATGGAATTTGGTGTGGACAAGTGTGCAGTCATGCATGTAAAGAAAGGCGTGATAGTAGAATCTGAAGGAGTCGAACTTTCAGATTCAACAAAACTCAGATCTCTGTCTGCCACTGAAAGCTACAAGTATCTAGGTATATCACAGTCATTAGGAATACCTGAATCTCATATGAAACAAGCGCTGCAGGGGCGCTTCTTTGGCCGCCTGAAAAAAGTACTTAAAAGTCTTTTATCAGGGGGTAACAAAATGCGTGCCTGCAACGGTTGGGTCATGCCGGTTCTGATGTATTCCTTTGGTATACTTAGATGGACTCAGACCGAATTAGATGCCCTTGATAGGAGAGTCCGTACACTGCTGACTGCATTCCGAATGCACCACCCACGTTCATCGGTAATGAGGTTGTATATCCCGCGAAAGTTTGGGGGTCGTGGACTCTTAAACATTAAGACCCTACACAATCGCGAGATATACAACCTTAGAGAATATTTTCTTCATACTGATGTGGGAGTGCATCGTAATGTGGTCACAGTGGACAACGGACTCACTCCGCTCGCTCTGGCTAAAGAGAACTGGCGCAAGCCTGTAGTACTTAGTACTAATGATCGCAGGGAGGTATGGAAGGGCAAAGAACTTCATGGTCGTTTTTATCGGGCCCTCAATGGGCCTGATATAGACTTTAAAGCCTCCACATCTTGGCTACGGTTCGGTGATCTTTTCGGAGAAACCGAAGGTTTTGTCTTTGCAATTATGGACGAAGTTGTTATGACGAATAACTATCGGAAATATATTCTGAAAGATGGTACGGTGGACATCTGTCGGGCATGCCACTGTCCCGGTGAATCTATCAGGCATATTATTTCTGGATGTTCTCGTCTTGCCAACGGGGAATATTTGCATAGACACAATCAAGTGGCCAGGATTGTACATCAACAACTTGCCCTTAAATACAATCTTGTGAATTCAGAGGTGCCATATTACAGGTATGTGCCCGACCCAGTTCTCGAAAATGGTCGTGCCACATTGTATTGGGATCGATCTATCATCACTGACAGAACTATTGTTGCCAATAAGCCTGATATAGTGGTGATAGACCGATTAGAGCGCCGCGCAATGATTATCGATATCGCTGTTCCTCATGACGGGAACCTCGTGAAAGTTGAAAAAGAAAAACAATTAAAATATTTGGATTTGTCTCACGAGGTTGTCGATATGTGGGATTTTGATTCGGCGATCATTGTTCCGATTGTCATATCTGCTCATGGATTAATAGCCAAGAGCCTCGATCAACACCTTAAGAGGCTCGCGTTAGACGGCTGGATCAAGGGACTGATGCAGAAAGCAGTTCTCCTCGACACGGCCCGTATGGTGAGGAGGTTCCTGTCTTTGGAGCCCTAACCACCGGTGTCTTGGTCCCTGTACCCGATGTCGGTGGTCTACTATTTTTTATATTTTTAAATATATATTTTGTTTTATACATATTTAAAAATGTAATTTATAAGTTTCAAGTTTAATAAAGAGAAATAATAATACTATTAATTTAAAGGCAAAGCTATTATCCAGTATTTATGTGTAATCATTTCGTTTGTGAATCGGATTTGGCATTGAACAGACACTTGTTTTGACAAGGGTCCAAAAACGGTTCATGATTGTCCATTAGTCCTTTTCCCGAATTTTTGATAAGACTTACATACCTACTTATAAATTTAATATAATCTACGTAGGACAGTAAATTGTAGTAGGCAGCATAAATGCTAATACTGACGAATCTTAATAGCGTGTTTGTCTATTGTTCATCTAATTACTTGCAATATAATTTACTATTTTCATCAAACAATAAAATTAATCGAAGGCTTATATACAAACTAGCTGTGCCCGCGACTTCGTCCGCGTGGAATAGTGTCTTTGTATCGAATCAACAGCCTAAAAATAAGTTTCAAACTTCTAGTTTTAAATATGACGATACTTCCATACAATTTTTCATCCCCACCTCTCAACCCCTTACACCCCTTTTTCGCATTAAAAATATATATGTTCTTTCTCAGGCTCTAGACTATGTGTGTACCAAATTTCATTTAAATCAGTTCAGTAGTTTTGGCGTGACCTTTCACGACAGACAGACAGACAGAGTTACTTTCGCATTTATAATATTATGAGTATATTAGTATAATTAGTATATTAGTACTAGAGATCCCGTGGTGGTCGAATTTCGACCATGGTTTATTTCATTGGCCAATATTACTTGACCTGTCGTTGTATAGACTTTTGTACCATGACAGGTCAAAATATATACTGGACACTCATAGCTGTACGTACCCGTTTTTGCATTTTTTTAACTTTGTAGCAAATATTGTTCAAAAATTTTAGCATTTGTCACTTCTTCTCTGTATAAACTATAAGTGTGCGAAATTTCATACTCCTCCGTCCGCCCAATTTTCGTAAAAAGGGATCCAAAGTTTTCGCTTCACGTATTAATATATAGATATCAGTAAGAATAAGAATTATGTACAAGTTTTCATAGTCATTAAAAATCATAATATATAAATGGGTTTGAGTGTGACCGAGGCTTGAAGAAATAGCAAAAAGTGGCAAAAGAATAATTGTGCACTTAAAAACAGACTTTATTTCTATCATGCCAACATACGTTTATGCTTGCTATTTTTATAGCAATATACGACAGATGTCAATCCTCGCTTCATACTATCTTATTTGTACATTCCCCATCCAATTTTGCAAACGATTGTACATCTTTTTTTTAATTTCTTGTCGATTTCCGAAATTATTATTTTTAAATAATGTATTTTCATAGTGGGGTCACATAAGAATCATAAAAATTAGGGTAGAAATAAGGTTTTATTGATCTATATAATCAATGTTTATATTTTATGTTAATAAAAGCAAAAAAAATCTCGTTTTTCTCAATGCTCAATGCAAAGCCATTAGTCGTAAGTACGTTTAAACTCTCTAATCTCATAAATCTCTTCAGAATATCATCAGTAGTAAATAACGAAATAGAATGAAAAAATTTCAAACAAATCTCTTTACTCATACCACACATCGTCTGATATATCATCTGTCGTAACAATAAACCAGCAAATCCTGCTCCGTTATTGTTTTGATGTACCGAAGACTTTTGGGTACCTAACAAAACTTATACCTTTTATCAAATGTAGGACCTCGGCACTTCACTACTTCTTAATTTTTTTTTTAAACATAAAAAAAATTGAATTTATCTTTGGAACACACACAGAATATTTTGAATTTATTAGGCAGTTAACGTCAGCGTTTGAAAACGTTATATTGTTAATGTTCCATGTCGGATTATTGTTAAACGGTTCATGAAACAAATTTTGTTGGGATATACTTTTATTATGCCTGCTTTTATAACTGGCTCCTGCAACACAGTATTTACTAGTGCAGGAGTCAGAGAATCCTGACATTATTGTAACACAATTACTGCCAATAAAGAATTATTATTATTATGAGGACGTCGGAAAAAAACAAGAAATAATATTTGTTCCTTCGTTTTAAAAAGGATGGTACTGAAAATGACATTTTCACATTTAAAGTACAAAGGGCTTATGTGTCAAGGAGTACCAATGGGGCTTCTAAAGGTTTTGATGGATGTCTTATGCTAAATCAACAAGAACTATCTAACAGAATTTTATGACTTCTGCGTTATTACATGGGGCAATGAATTTCCTTGTTAAATTTTCAAAACACAATTTCACCATGCCTCTGGCAAAAGTCGTGTTCTCCTGAGTACAATTATATTTATGTGCAAAAAGTTTAATTAACTATACAAACAACCATAGACAAATAATATAACATAATATAACAGTTACTGAACGCATCTTTACGGCTTTAGTGAAACCTGTTTTTATCAAAAATATTTCAATATTACCAAAATCCGCTTTTGTAAGTTACACACGATTTTGTAATATCTTTAAATTATAGCCAATACTAATACCATTCTAAATAACTAAAACCTTTTTTAACCCGTTATTTGATCGAATGGTTAATTTAAAAGAAATATTTTTAAATATATTCTAGAATTAACGGTATCCTAAAAAAACGTCCTTAAAAAGAAAATTATTTGACTGTAATGTGTGAACTTAGAAAGAAATGTGTCTACGTTGTTCACTCAAAACTAAATACTGAATATTAATAAAGACTTATAAGCGGAGAAGGAAAAAATAACAGCGTAAATTATTTCTGCTTGTATCTTGTGTGGGAGATAAACAATGATCAAAATATAAGCGACTCATCGGAACGTATATAAATGAGATAGGAATAATGAAGTAGGTCAAAGGAGCCGGTAATTTGATTAAGTAATGAATTTGCAGAATTCGTTTATTTGGCCGTGAATAATACAAGAAAAGAAAAACAAGATTGAATATGTCATATATAACACAGACTATAAAGCAGTGCTAATTAATCAATTTGTTATTGTGTTATTACAAACACCTTTGAATACAAACGGTGTAAGTTTAGTTAAATTATATATGAACAGGTATTTACGCGTTCTCCCTCTGTCAAGCCGTTTCTCAAGGCAATTTTGCTCTATTATAAAGGGTCCTTGTTATCTGACACTATTCGTATGGTTTATTATTTGAAAAGTTAATAGTAATTAATATTTTACTGAATGACTTTGACAAACTTTTTTTTTTTGTTCATATAAAATTTTGGGAGGCTCCTCCCAAAATTGACACTGATTTAGGCAGTGATTCCAAAACACCCTACATACTGTGGATATCCCACAGGATCGGATCTTTGAAGTACTGGTACCTGGTACTAGAAAGCTATTGGTGCATTGATACCTAAAAAGTTTCTCCCTGAAAAATCTGTAAAGGAACTAAGTACTCTTTATGGTAAGTACGGAAAAAAACTTTTTATGTATACTCCAGGTAGTTAAAGTCTTAGCGTTTGTCCGATTACTTATGTAACAAGCCTTCATAATCTCGGCACCTATTTATCTCTATAAACAATACTGTATTGTGGAAGAAAATTTAGATGTAGGGTGACCTTTCAGTTCTACATCAAGCATAAAAGCAGAAACAAAAACTATCTACATTTATATCTCGCAAATTGTAACACTTGGACAAAAAGTTTTTGTTTTTTATATAACACAAAATCTCAAAGCCCTGTCAAAGGGACTTAGTAACTATTAGGTAATAAATCCTCCAGCGACACCTTTAAGTGTCACTGCTCGTTATTAATATTCATCAATCATAATATTCGACAGCCGGGACAACCCTTACACCCTTAATTATTACTATTTAACCTAAACGAGGCTTTATTATTTTCGATTTTAGGAACGTAATTGTAATGTTTTATTGTGATTTCTTAGATACTTTAGCATTTTACATATATTTAATAGGCCCTATACCTATTTAATATCAAAATAGAACAAAAAGCTTAAAGTGGTCGAAATCTACAACCCACGTTACTAGTATTCTTCGAGTAACAAATAATAATATATACAAATTGAATATTCTTCATATCATGTGACTTTATTTTTGTCTATCGCTTTGAAAATACTCATTTATGAAGGAGCGCTAAAATGATCTCTCCGCTTTATTTGGGATTTCTTTTTAAATTATACACACGATAAAAATATAGGTAATAACAAATTAACAAAAATATTGATATACTGTAACTATGTTAATCTTTCTTATATCGGTTTCTAGTGCGTGTCGAAGACATCAAATATTTTATGTATATTTCTCTGAAACCGTCGTCCGATCTCATCATATTGATTACTTTCTTTAGAAAAACCCAGCGCCTCGCTCGAGGAAAGTACCTATTTCTGCGAAGGGTACGGAAACTGGGGACCTTTAAATATTCACCAGACGGTGCAAAGCAATGTTGGGTCAAGAGAATAGCGCAGCAGTTTTTTTTTAAAAGGATGTCACTTATAGAAGTTGTCTATACAAATTTACGCAAGGTCATTTTTTACATGTTTTAAATTTTTAAGTGTTTTAGCAATTATTGTGATTTAATAAAAGAAACAAATTATTATATAGCCGTACCTCAAAGCCTTATATTTCGTTGTGTTGGTTATTGCCGCTCTTATCTGTTGTTTAAGGCTGTGATTACGATTTGGCAAAGGTCCAAATACTGGCTAGATTTAATCTAAAATAGTCAAATAAACCAAATGTATGGGACTACAAAGTTTACGGCCTTCTGGTCTGTGTAATACATTATATATTAATAAAAATATTAACAACTTCTTAAATGGTGAAATGTATAACTACAGATATGCCAATGAGCACGTATCAAGTAGTTAAATGACCTGCTGCGTTTGAGTAAGGTTCCATACAGACGCGGTAGGTCGCTTTCTAAGAAATAAATACTCTCTCTTTCTTTACCCCTTGGATAAAGTGCCCCGTTGAGCCCGAAATAAAGGCATGGGCACGGGTTTCATCGAAATACACACGTAAACACACAACTTCCATGTGTATCGTTAAATAATTTAAAAATTTTCTTTTAGGGCGAGACTTAGCATAGACTATAGACATCTACAAATATGTGCCTACAGTTTGCAATAAATGTCTTTGCCTTTGTATAAAATAGAACTAGAAATAGATTGTCAACAATACATTTCAATAAATGTGGATTTGCAAACATCATATTTATTATTTAAGTATTTATTTATGACACTTTATGCACAAAGAAAATGTACAATGGCGGACTTAATGCCGTAGGCATTTTCTACCAGTCTACCTTAGGGTGGTGCAGAAATATATATACAAATGTGCAAATATGTCCATATCTAGTGTTTTAATTGTCTACTGTTTCCGGGGGCCAACCGCTGCATGGGAAAATGATCTTAAATGTTCGTAAGCACAATTATTATTGCCTCGCTATAGCGCATCGCCGCGGGGCCGTAAGTGAGTGTGTATTTAGGTTGTCAGCTGTAATCTGTTCTAAAGCATGTGTCACCAGTTGCACACGCTTAGAAAGTAATCATTATTTTACACACATACTAAACTCTATGTTAATTCGTTACATAGGATTTATTAAATGTGAATAATAAACGCAATTTATAATTATAGGAAATACACCCTTACGCTGATCAATATAGGTAGCATTTCGTATACATGTCTGCCATTACGTCCGAGACACCTGTACGCCAAGAGAGAGCTAACGAGTGTATCTTATCATTTACCAAATATTTTCGGCCAAAATATTTAGCAATATTCCTGTAAGCAATAAAGTTCACTGCATGCTTTAGTCATTCCAATATAGTTAGTACTCAAATATGATACGCAATGTATAACTGTTTTAGTAGATAAGATCATAATAGGTTTCTTTCTTAAATTACATATTACTTTGTGAATGTTTGCCAATATTACTTAAAAACAAAAATTTTTTGGACTCACCGACGCGAACTTTGGACACACTGCAGTTCTAAGTTCTATTTTGACACATAATTACCGCGTAACTCGGCATAATTATTACTTTTTCAACCAGCGAAATTCCCCGAGAAATTATATACGCGAGTACGAAAATGTTTCCGGAAGCGTTTGCTCATAGTTTCGGCGCGCAAGTACATCAAATGACAGAGGCGTGGCCATAGCGAAGAGGATATATTGGAATCAAACCAATTTAATTTGTTTTTTTTTATGGTATAGAGTGCAAACGAGCAGATGGGTCACCTGATGGTAAATGACTACCGCCCCCTATAGCCACCTGTAACTCAAGAGTCGGAGAAGAGGGGGAGGGGGAAGAGTGGGAAGAGGGGAGAGGGGGGAAGGGAAAGGACGGGAATAGGGGAGAGGGAAGGGTTAGAGCCTCCGGTAACCTCACTCACGCGGCGAAATGCAAAGCAAGCATTGCTTCACGGCTATCCCACGTAAAATTAGTGTTGTTCCTACGCCTTTGCAGGAAGGAAATCAGAAATCAGGAAATAAATACAAAAAGAAGACATCCAATAAACTCCGCAAAAGATCAAATCAAAGCCTATTGCGGTCGCTATACAAACGTTTTTGTTGTCATACCAACAATATAGACAAATTAATTACGTCACCTAAAGCTTAATATCGGTGAGCAGGTAACTAGCTTTTGTACGTTGTGTAGATTGCCTTAATTATAAACACAAATAATAGTTTCGCATTTGTCCTATCCCTATTTTCGTAAGAATATTACAGATGCTAACAATGTACAAATAGCACAGTGCTGTCCTTTCATTACATTATTTTGCACTAAGTATACGTTTTTTTAGAAATACGGAATTGGATAAATTTAATATACATATTAAATATATTAATATTTGTTCGTCAAGAAATTATCCTGTTGTTTTGACGAATAACATAGGCAACTGATAACATCATTACCTCTTGCGATAGGAAAATATCGAGAGTTACCTAGAGCTGAGTGTGCTTACAGTTGTAGCTAAGAATACATGATTTCTGTAGTTAAGAATGATAAATAATTCTTGATATAGGTACCGTTTTAAAATAAGTCAAGGCCGGAAGGAACTTCTTCAACGCTGTACACACGGAACGATTTCACGCACAATTTCACTAGATTCAATCGAATCGTTTCGTGTGAGCGCAAATCCTCGAATTCAAGGTCATTGGGTGGTCAGGACCGCCTAACTTCATCGTGTCACATCAAATCGGTTCGTGTGAACGCTAATCGGCCAATGTTGTCATTTAGTTCCCCTAGTATTACTTTACTCTTTGGTCTGCCTGCATACTGAGTGGATTTGTTATGATTTTTATTAAAGGATGTGTGTCTTTACGCATTATTAAAGCGTTTTTTTAGTTCGGTGGTTATATTTATGAGATGATTTATATTATTTCTATTTATTTGCCTATGGTAAGAATGGCAATGTCGACATAGAGATGTAGAATTTTAGAGATAGAGATAATATATGTTTCATAATGGTTTCCTTTATATTATTAGATATACAGGTACAATTTCTTCAAAAACAAAATATATTACGTATGGGGTAACCTTTCTTACCTGCGTCCGTCTGACACAGAAAATAAAATGAAATGATAATTGGTTTGTAATTTAGTCGTTACGTGTGGACGCAAAATTTGTTCGTAAGCCAATTCAATCACGAATCTGATCAAGTAGTAAAATTGTATCGTGTTTATGCCGTTTTAAGTGACGGGCGAAAAAAGGCGTTATACCATGCCTAATTTTAATCACATACTTATCCTGCAACAGGCCAAGCTGGATGATTCACTTTTACTTTCTGTGCGCTATTCTGAGTGAAACATAGCGACGGTAAGTTTTGGTGTTCTTAGAAATTATTAGTACCTAAATGCCTTTATCACGTCTAATGATTAAAATCCATATTTTCAATGTCGTTTAAGTATAAAATTTACACATTTACATATATTTTAATTTCACATAAATAGCGATATTAATTTTTAAAACATGTGTTATTTTCATGTGTTTAAATAATGCACACCACAATAAATTTTATCTATACTACTCTACTCTATACATACTTATGGTTACAGGAACGAACGTGGTGATTTGGATATGTACTTATCATTGAAGTTCTTGACATTTTGACTATGTTACAAGAACCATGGACAAGGCCGAATAGCATAGCGATGTCCAACTTCCTTTGTAAAGTCCGGATGGCAGAAGTTTCTTTATCCATCTGCATAGTGTTCAGGCTTTTGTTTCACCATGTATCGTCACACACTGTAAGCAAACCATTTAGTTATTGCAATGTTTTCATCTTACCAATATTTATTTTAGGGTTCTTGAATTTAGTCGCTTCACGTACAACTATTAAGTAAAAGTAACGTTTGGTGGAGAGGACTTCCTCGCAACAGTCAATTTAATAATTCAATTTAGAGAGATTGCTGCTGATTATGCATATTATGTTCTAAATACCTGATTGGATGTGCTCTTTGACACTTTCAACAACAGTATCTTTCTTTTTATTTCCATTTCTCGGAGCAATAAATTTTCCAGTACCACTCTTTAGATAACAAATTTTAAAGAACTTGAAGTCAAAGTATGTATATAAAAATAAAAGTAAATATTACAAAAAAATATATAAACAATCGTTAGATAGAGATAACCATTGTTAAAATATAAATATACATATAAAATATAAATACATATATAGGTATATATAAAATATACATAAGTAAATTTCACGTACGTTAGACAGAGGTCGGAGAGACTGCCCCAAGCATATTAGCTTAGGATAAACTAGCCTCGAAATATGAACGGTTTAATTGCTTCACCGACCACCCCATATATAATGAAATACTACGACTTGAAAATTAATCATAATAATGAAACAGGGACTGAACTCAGAAGCCGAATAGTCTAGTACTGAATAGTCTAGTTCTAGTAGCTGAATAGTCTAGAGTTATGTGGGGTAAAACTTTACATATGAAACATTCACAGGAATGACATCACTAATATTGATATTGATTGGATACCTGGGTGTCATAACTCTACGGTTGTCAACCCTCAACAATGTCTTGCTACGCAAACAGCTAATGTTGAAGCTGACCAGCATAAAAGCAACACTACACTAAGTCTCTTCTGTTACTGGTTCTCTGTACTGGCATTGCAAGAACTTTTTCAATATTTGTTAATAAAAAAATTCGGGCTGATTAGGCATAATGTTAGTATGACTATCATCAGTACGCATGTACGTGATGAAATTGAGTACTATGAAATACGTGCACGTGTACGTTACTTAAATTGCAAATATATAAATATATGATAAACGTATAAACATGTTAGTTTGACATGTTCCGGCTATGCACCCGCTCCACACAATATATATCCTTTGATTGTTATTTAGTTTACAAGTAAAAATTTTATGATATAGAACTAGTCAGTCCACGAGTCTTGTAATAAACCAATATTACACAATAGTTTTTTTTATTTTTTTTTTGTTTTTTTTTTTATTTTTTTTATCTAAAAAGACAACTCCCACATTAGGAATTACTCCTGTGTCACGAGGGACTTTACAAACATACAAACAACGGACACAAAGAGCACATAGACTCTGGTGGGAATCAAACCCACGACCTATGGCATAGCAGTCAGGGCCACTAACCACTAGGCCAATAGGCCAGTCGTTATGAAAAGCATCCATATCCAATGTTATTTATGTTTTTTTCACCGCAATGTTTTGGCTAGGTTAGGTAATCTATACAGTTTTCTCCTCGCTTTGTGTATCCTGAATATTGTAACTTTCTAGCAGCGCCCCGCGGTTTCAATATCGTGGGAATATCGGGATAAAAAACTAGCCTATGCGTTAATCCAGGTCTCCAGCTACCTACATATCAAGTTTCATCGCAATCGGTTCAGTGGTTTTTGCGTGAAAGAGTAACATTAACAATCTATCCATCCATCCATGCATCCAAACTTTCACATTTATAATATTAGTGGGATAGTCGAAGACGTAGAAATAACATTAGGTCTAGCCGATAAATTAAAAGTCAAGGCGGGGGCTGTGGAAGTAGTTATGCGTGAAGTTTCTTTGAAGAATAAAATTCGTAACGCGGCCATCTGACACAATAACAAAAGTTACTCTTTGGCTTGGTTCTTGATTTGACTTTTATAACTTGGAATGGGGTATTTAGAATTGTACGTTGTTGTACAATTTCAATTAATACATTATTGATAAAGTAAATTTCTTTTTATTTTTCTTTGGTAGTACAGCGTTATTTAAAATAATAAAGAAATGATGATTGTACCAGGACAACATCCATTAATAAATTCAAAAAGCCCAATAATGTTCAGTTAATAAATTATTAATGACTAGCTTTTGCCCGTTTCGCGAATCTCTCGACAATAGTACGTTGTCTGAGTGAAAGGTACCCTATTTTCTGTATTCCTGATAGTGTGACAGTGTATGCATACATGAGAAGTTAAGGCGTTAAGTTAACAAACCAACAAACTCACATTCGTATTTATAATATTAGTTTGTTAGTAGATTTGTTAATTACTGTACATCGTCTTATTAACTCTGAGATTCTAATAATAATTACATTAACTTGACACATCTCACACACGGCCGTCTGATTCCAAACTAGGCAGAGCCTCTACTTTGGAAACCAGACTGCTGATAAACATACTTATATATTTCTAAATACATACATATTATAGATAAATAACACCCAGACACAGAACAAATGATCATGCTCATCACACCATTATTTGTCCTGGGTGGGAATTGAACCCACGCTCTGGCTCAGCAGTCAGGATCACTAACCACTAAACCAATAGGATAGTCAAAACATATTATATAGATGTAAATATGTTGTAGATACAAGACATATTTTATATAATATGTTAATATGTTGTACATATAAGACGTATTATATAGATGTTCATATGTTGTACTTTGAACCAGAGACATTTTGTCAAATTGTCTACTTTACTTCCGTTCAGAGACACACTATGATTGAGGACAAATAAAAGGCCAGCTTTGAAGTTTAAAGATACTCGTACATACTAATAATGTTCAACTAATTAAATTGGAAGTTAAACAACCTCTGATATGAAAGCTGTTATTTATAAAATTCAGCAATAACTGCAAATCACTATCACTAATCTATACTAATCACTAACCATTAGGCCAACAGGCCAACAGGAAAATAAAGTAAGTATACAGATATTTTCAACAACATTCTGTCTTGTCTCTTGGCTTTTCAGAAATTTTGAATGATGCGCAACTGTCTCAAATACCTGTATATCTATATAAGTAGGTACATATATATCCAACGAGTTGGCTAATAAAATTGTCGGTTTCAGGACGTAATCAGAAAGGCCATAAAGATTGCACGCAGTGGGATTGAAACATTGCCGCGTATTTTAGTACAGCATTAATTACGTCGTGTGTAACGTATGCGATGTGATATCGATGGCTTTATTTATGTTGAGGCTTACGAATTACTTTTTCTATGTATGATAATAAATTAATTATAAATAGGTAAATATGTATTTTACAAATCTACATAATAAATACAAAAGTAAAATAAAAACAAAATACAATTGTACAATATCTAGTTTCAATAATTTTTCACCTCCTCGCAACCAAAGATTGAAATGTTATTTATACATGAGTCTTTGGTTGGGAGGTTCTTTATTAAAAAATACCTCAAGGACATTTTCAATCTTATATGTATAAGTTTTATCGTTGATTTAAGTTTCCATGATAATTTATTATTAAACATCAATACGCATAGTTGACGTCATTACTGGATAGGAATGACTTCTACTCGTCGACTAGCTTACTCTTAACATTAGCCCATAACGGCTAGAATTATAAACAATACTAGCGACCCGCCCCAGCTTTGCACAGTACACCTGTGCGTAGCTGGGGCGGGTCGCTACTATACTGTAGAACTGTGGTGAACAATTATCGTCATATGATTATACAAATTAACACAAAACAATATTAAACTATACGTATAAACCTTCCTCTTGAATCCATCTATCTATAGGTGAAAATCAAATTAAAATCCGTTTCATAGTTTAAAAGATCTAAGCGTACAAACGGCGGAAGCGCCTTTTGTTTCATACTATGTGGATATAAACCTTCCTCATGAATCAATCTATCTATTGGTGAAAACCGAATTAAAATCCGTTGCGTAGTTTAAAAGATCTAAGCGTACAAATGGCGGAAGCGACTTTGTTTTATACTATGTAGAGAAGTAAGGAGGACAAAAATTGCTATGAAGAAAAGTTAAAACACTAAAATATTCATGATGTCAAACTACATTTAAATATATATAATACTAGCGGAATCGACAGACGTTGTCCTGCTGGAACTATTATTAAAAAATAAAAAATATTATTCCTGGAACCCTATCGCAGCGCCATCTACCGGGTCCAATTGTAAATCTAAACCATTCTCGAATCCATCTGATGATACAAAAAAAATTTCATTGAAATCGGTCTAGCCGTTTAGGAGGGTTTTTCCCTGTCCTCCGATTGGAACTCCGATTGGTAGGAGGAGCGGGAATATTTTTTCCCATTAGGAGGAGTTCAGTGACATACACACGCACAGAAGAAATATATATATAAATATATTGTGTGTTATAAAAATGAATATTAGCATTTATTAAAGGTATACGAGATTTACGACTTTACTCAAGTGTATTTCGGGAGACAGTCGCGGCAGTAAGCTTTACCCCTTGGTAAAGGGGGCCCTTTATCGTCGGGCTCAAAACTAGTTGGACATCGGCCAAATACACACGTGAGTAAAACGTATATTTATATTAAATATAAATACCACTTACGAAACTTTTTATTCCAATAAATATTTGCTACTAACATTTTCTAATATCTCTTCACACTTACTATCACACTTTTTTCTAATAAATGTAAACCTTGGCTCATTAGATGACCGTTTATTCAATAGCCACTGGCCTATTTACGGACTGATTGGATTCTCGAGGGTCAAATGAAACGAAGCGATCAAGTGAAGAACATAGCGGACTCTACGTGATTTATCCGTGCGGTTAAATAACAGTCGCCGTTAATTGCATGGGTGAACGTTAGTGGCGGCTTCTCTCCAGCTCGTTAACTTGTCACTGTCATACTACAAGCGCTTTTGTTGTACAAATGATCGAGTTTCGTGAATACCTTAAAATGTTTTTAGCATTGCAAGGTATCCAAAAAAGAGTAGAAGGCTTGAAACAAAAAAATAAATAAAACAAGGTTCTTTATCACTACATGTTATAAATCAAAGTTCCCCGCCGCGTCTGTCTGTCTGTCTGTTCACGATAAACTGAAAAACTACTCAACGGATTTTCATGCGGTTTTTACTAATATACAGAGTGATTAATGAGGAAGGTTTAGGTGTATAATTTGTTCAGATTTTGTGTAAATTGATTGAAATATGTTGATGATTGTTGCAGATGTCTCTGCTACCCGTGCGAAGCCGGGCGGGTTGCTAGTGTACTTACTAAATAATACAGCTTAGGCAAAATAACGGAATAAAATTATTAAATAAATAGCACAACAAACAACTTACGCGATAAACGAATAAAGTTGTTAATTGTTTTGCGCACTAATACGCTCCATTAGATAATTTAGCCACAGTTTACACGAGCGCTTAAATATCTGCTTAATCATTAAACTTTATCCTTTTTAACCGACGAGAAATCGGAGGAGATTCTCTAGTCAACCCGTATATTTGTTTTTTTTTTATATATGACCACGCACAACTTTTTACAGGGTAGTCCGATTCTTATACGGTCATTATACTCGATCGATAGTTTCCGTGGTGTTGTTATAGTTTTCGCTAAGTAGATAGGTTAGTAAACGAAGCTTGTTAACATATTATAGCCTCTTATAATATTCCTTATTATATAAAACATAACAAAAAATGGTCTACTCTCTAGTAAGTTTACAACGTGTACAGATAAGTATGATCATATTGTAGGAATGTTATGTACGGCCTACAAATTAAATTTAAATTAAACTTTTTATCAGAAAATGTTTTCGTCAAGGAAACACAAACAATATATATATATATATTTAAATGAATGACAATAATATTATTTATTTGTTTTTTTATATTATGATGTCAGGACTAACCTAGATGTTCCTCTCTTACTTTTTCTTTTTTTGGTTCCTATGATATCATTAATGTCAGCGACCAATCTAACGAAATGTTAAATTCATCGGTAAGTTTGATTAATATTTTCTGTTTCTGTATTAATTATTTGTGCGAATGTTCCTTAAGCTGTTACCATTTTTGTAAAC
The DNA here is from genome assembly GCA_963859945.1 of Euplagia quadripunctaria. Lineage (NCBI taxonomy): Eukaryota > Metazoa > Arthropoda > Insecta > Lepidoptera > Erebidae > Euplagia > Euplagia quadripunctaria. The sequence goes on along the minus strand of OY982577.1, from coordinate 15,819,726 downwards.
ATTGTAATTATTTCATAAGAACTCTTAAAAATAAATTTTCTTTTTAAAATCATCAAGGCTCAAATTTAGAATGCTTCTGTTTTTCTAAATACTGTTTGATTTTAAAGACTTCCTTTGTCGTAAAACAGGAAGTACTAAAGATGTCTAAAGTCAACCGATATTTTGTTTTATTTTATAGTGCAATAAATGCAAAATGTCAAGGATCATTTGCGCCTAGTGCTTTTAAACTTGCATTAAAGTAAATAAGATCTTAACTTTAGCATTTTATAAACTCTGTGATTTTAAAGACTCCCCTTATCGTAAACTAGTAAAATTACTGAAGATGCCTAATCTGCTCATTGCTAGCAGCTGTGAAGAAAGTAATTCTCTATTGGCACAAAACAATAACATTTACTTATGCATCTGTGGCGAAGGGTCTCTAAACTACTATTCGTACCGGCTTCTTTTTTGGGTACAAATGTCCTGAGCCTATAGTTTATGGAATTTCCTTTCAAATTTCACCATTACCCACTGCTATGTATTATAGATTTGTCGGAAAATATAAATTTAAAAAAATCGAACCGAACTGAATCAAATGGCATTCTTATGTATAAATAGACACATCTATAAATACTAGCTTATGGCTGCGGCTTCGCTCTAGTAAAAGTTATTTTTCTATCCCTAGGGAACAGTACTTTCTTTCTGGATGAAAGGACAACAAACAAACAAATAAAAAAACAAACATTCGCATTTAATTATGTACTTATACGGGAATTAACGCGATTACGAAAAGGTATTACATACCTCTGAATTGCCTGTCGTTTCGACCAGGTTGCACTGGCCGTGGTCACAGGCTGACACTGAGTCACGCCTGTGACCACGGCCAGTGCAACCTGGTCGAAACTGACTCAGTGTCAGCCTGTGACCACGGCCAGTGCATATACATATACATAATTATATCATGGAACACGAAAGTTTAAAAGTTAGTATTCGCATTTAATATATTAATATTAAGAATTCCAATCACAATTTAATCATTATTGCACATTTCTTTAGTCCTTAAACATTGCAAACGAACCTTCACCTTTATGCCTAAAACTACACTTCGACTTGTTTTGAATACAGTACTAATACAGTAAACAACGATGTGGTACAACTGTAGAATTACTACAAGACAGCTAAGACGACATGTAACAGCTGAGCAATACAATAGGTTTATATGTACAAAGCTTGTATGATTAGGGTCAGGCGGTTTGCCGCTGCTCGTACCGAAAATAGTTGCCTCGCTTCCGCTGAACGGATCAGAAGCAAAATCTTTAAATAAAAAACGAAGATATATATCAAATCAAGTCTTTATTTCACAAAATTCTTTAAAAATAGTTTGAAAATGTCTTTTTTTATCCTGATTTTGATCTAACTCTGATCGATTTAGTAGTTCGTTTATGAACATAAATATGTTAGGTTACCTTTATAATGTTTTCATAGCCGTGTAAAAAATAAACTACATTTTTCATTGACTGATTTTATTATATAAAATCACGCTAAGTTCAATACCAAGGAATAATAACTAAACTGTATATTCATTACGATATTACTTAGTCCCGTATTAATATATCAAACTTATCTCTGAGATATATCCTAAGCGTACTCTTGGTGCTGTGCAAATGAATAGAACAAACTTAATGACATTTTTGAGTTACTGTACTCACTTGAGTGACGTTCGTATTAATAAATCAAACTGCGCACTCAAGAAAGGTACTAAGTGCAGTCAGGCCGTGACTTGAGAGCGACTTTTGAACACAGAATACCTACTATTATAAAACTTGTGAAGTAAAATCCATAGATTATGAAAATATTAAATGATGGTATATATATTATTATGATCATTTGGATTTTTAGCATAAAATGTTGTGGCCAAATTTCAAACTGGTTATGATAACTAGCGATAGGAAATGATTCAATTTCTCCATTATTATAGGGCGCTATGGACAAACATTTTTTTTTTATATACGTTAATAACAAGTAGGCCAAAGCATCGAGCATACGGCCTTGTTTTATGTTTGAACCTATTTGCCATTGGAAATAAAGAATATCTTAACAAAAAATAAATGAAATACTGTATATTGAAATAAAATTTTACTATTTTAACACAATATATTTTGTCTGATAAATAATTTAAAAACGACCTTTTCACTTGCAGTTCTTGGCCTTTTTTTGAACAAAAAATATAACTCATTTCTATGAAATTAATTGTTTTTAATTAAAACATGTCAACTGTATTGTCAAATACATACATACTCTATTGTTTTTGACCTATACTTGAACGTTTTATTCATACACTTTTACGTTAGTATATTAAGTTTATAGTTTTATTATAACTTGTAAAACGAAATGCCATAAAAAAACATACAAGCTTTACAAAAGTGTAATGAACCGTAAATTCATTTGATCAATCAAATTAATAAAAAAAAGCCGGACTCCAATTCTTGATCTCAAGATTGACATCAAGTGATATGCTCTCAATATTAGTTTATTAATTAACGACAATCTTGGGATGATATAGCGCTATCCAGAGCGTATCAGCTTAGGTGCTCGGTTTAAAGTGCGATTTATTAATACGGGCCTTAGTTCGACATGTCAATCGCTTCAATAGCAAAGTCAAATTCATTTATTTTTGAGTTTTTTGACAAATTTCAAATTTAAATTTGCATCTTGCTTTAAATTCAAGTGAGTCGTATCGTTTATCTTTAATTACTAATATTAGTGAAAGATGTGCGATTTGAATCACGTGTGTATTTCATTGATAATTCTTAATATACAGTCGAATTGAGAACCTCCTCTTTTTCTGAAATATGCAAAATTAAAAACAGAACATATTCACCAAAATAACATGCGGACTAGGTTTCCGAGTGAAATGTTTGGAAAAAACGAATGTTACGATTAAATCAAAAGCAGTGAATATCCACTATTTGACAGCACAGCACTGTTCGTGCAACACGCTAGTTATTAATTCTATACAACCGGCTTTGAACTATGTGACTCTAAATTTTCACGCTCCATTGGTTTAATCAATTTGTTATAAAATAGGATTCAGTTGCATTCACAGGTATTTTGTATGTGATCACGATAGCGGTAAAATAAACCAGACAATGAAACCAATAATTACTACCTTACCTAATAATTTTCAACATGTGCTTAAATCCTGCCAATCGGTTTACCGTTCGTTTTCAGTCTGGCAGATCAGGCATCATTCATTTGCAAATGAGAAACCATGCCGCAAGTTATCAATATCATTAAAATTTGCATCAGCTGCTCCAAGATTCAATTCTATCTGATGAAAGGTTTAGACATCCCGATGTTACAAGCAAATTTGCATTAATTATTTTAAATGTGGATTAAATAATAATCCTAATTAGTTTAAATATTTTATGCTCGGCAGTTAATATATGAACAAACTCTTTCAGTCATGTTATATGTACATAAATTTACGAATAATGCTTAATGTAAGCAGCAAAGTAAGACAAAAACTAATTAAAAGTTATAAACGTGCAAATGTTTGTATTTCAAAACGAATTTTAGCTTCATTTTGGGCGTAAATAACTATTAAACGGAACAAAAATTCTTGAAAACCCACTCTGGATGAACAGGTTAAATCTTTAAATTGGAGATTTAAACTATTCAATATAAAATAATCATATAATTTGTTCAGAAGTGACGAAATATCACGATCTTCTTGATTATATATATTTATTTAAATATTATTAGTAAATATGAGACCTAAACCTAAAATTTGTCAACTGAATCATTTTTTTTTTATTTACTCAACAACTTTGGTTACCATAGTACAGGTTTTGCTTACTTTGAGATCAGACGGCCATGTGTGGGGTGTGCGAAGTTCTTATTATGATTAGTAATTATTAAACAAAAAAAAACAAAAAAAAACAAAACGAAGCAATTATTATTCTCTTTATTCACTTAAATATACATATAACTTACATTTTTAAATACATTCAGAAATCAAAAAAATATATTTACAAATAGTGTTCCATCGGGTCCACGGACTAAGCTACCGGTGGTTAGGGTTCCAAAACGGCACGGGGCCCATCCGGGAGCCGACGTCACGGTACCACCATTGTGGTAATTGCCCCGACGACACGGCGGCCAGCCTGGGCTAACCTGCACCGTGAGTCGTCCTGGCAGTCGGTGCTGCGGGTAGTCTCTCGCTGCCAACCGTAGTTATGGCCCTGGTTTGGAGCGAGAGCGCATGGAACGCTGTCTTTCTGTGAGCAGGTGATGTCCACAAACGAGGCGGCGGAACGGGAGAGAGAACGGAGTACGACTCTCTCTGCCCGCAGCTGACGCACCTGGCGCCGGAGGGCGTTTAATGACCTCCGTCCACCTTAGGAAGGGCCTGCGGGCAGTGAACTTTTGGTGAAGTCATCGTCCGAACAGATACAGGCCCGAGAGGCAGCGCGCAGAGGAGTGCGGCCGACGGGTGATGGTCGCACCGGGTGACGGGACCCGTCTAGGGTGAGACGGGTCAATGATGGGTGAGGATGTCGGGGGTTGCGGAAGAATGCAATAATAGCGATGCTCGTTCCCCTGATAATAGACTGAGTCCGACAGACCCCTTCGCCTCCCCAAGGCGGAGGACATCCATATAGGATCTTCCACCTCGCCAAAAAAAAAAGAGCATAGCATACTTGAGTCTATCATGAAATTATATTTTACAAATCTTAACATAGAACGTACATGTGCGTATTATGATTTTAGAGACAAAAGAAGCAGAAAAAATCATGTTATAGTTTGTGAATTTATTATATCGCCCTTCAAACTTTTCTAGAAAATCCACGAAACTGTGATCACTGTCATCGTAACTGCTTTTCTTTATTGCACTGCTAGTATCATTACTTTGAAGTTTTAGTATTTACAGCACAATAAAGAAAGGAAAAGCTCCTTCCTCTATTTGATTGTTATCTGGTATAGAAATCGACCATAGCGAACATGTGAGCCGTGTGATTCTTTTCGAGCAAAATAAATCTGTAAGCAAGATTGAGTGTTATATGATCGTCGCAGTTTTACTAGAGGACATCTACACGAAATCACTAGAGTATAGTGTATAAAAATATCAATATTACGACATACAAATAAGAACAGATTCTTTATTAAAATCGTGAAAATCTCTGTAGTTAAACATTTTATCACAAGATTATAATATGCAAAAGGCATAAATCTCCAAACATTTTAGATATGAGAGCATTTTTTTATAATACCAGCAGGTGGAGTTCAATTTTCGACCATTCCTACTAAAAAATGCAAAATCCATCTATTCTAATACTAGCTACTACGCGTTGCTGTGGTAGCTAATTAGCATTAATAAAAAAAAAACAATCCGACCAAGTGCGAGTTGGACTCCCGCACCGAGGGTTCCGTAAAATATTTTTATTATATGATGTAACTAAAAATTTACAGTTTTCGCAATTTTTCCTTTATCTGTGCTATAAGACGTTGCTTCGTACCAAGTTTTAAGATTCTGAGTTCACGGGAAGTTATTGCGAGTGTCGAAAATTTGCGGAAATTTGCGGCATAAACGGCTGTATCTTTTGATTGCGTTGGCTTAAAAGTTTGATTTTTTCACAGCTCTAAGGAACAGTAGACCTGAGTATTTGATATAAATTCCAGTTTGATACCTTCACACGTTCCTGAGAAAAAGGGTCTTGACAGACAGACAGACGTTCGGACGGACAGACATCAAAGTGGTCCTATAAGGGTTCCGTTTTTTCCTTTCGAGGTACGGAACCCTAAAAACTATTGTATCTCTGAAGCCTGAAATTTTGCACAATGTGTGCTGTTTGGTCCAAAACACATTGTGCAAAATTTCGATAAAATCGGTTCATTCGTTTAGGAATTCATCGCGAACAAACAACTTTTTTTTGTTTGATTGTTTGTTTAAACGCGCTAATCTCTGTAACATCAGTCAGATTTGAATATATTTTTGGATATTAGATAGAGTATTCACTAAGAAAAACTATAGGCCATGTAATATCACGCTATGACGCTTAGGAACAGAGTAAGGACTATAACCGCTAGTGAAACTGCCGGGAACAGCTAACTTATAATATTATGTATAAGAGTTAAGTAAACTTAAGACTTAGCGTTCTAGATTTTAGTGGCTTTGCCTAAATGACCCCAATAAATTTGAACTTTACTTATGGAATTGTTCACATCTATATTACTAAAACACTTTGATAAATGTTACGTCTGAAACGTAGATATCTTACAAAGTTAGTTGGCAGAGAGCCATTGATACTAGACTGTTATTTATAGACTGTGTCATCGGGTTTTTGTAAGACATAAGAATAGCCGCAATATTTCAAGACATTGTAAGATTACCTAATATTTGTCAGTGCTGGATAGTGCACAGTTTATAAGCTTTTAGAGACCCTATCAATTTAAATAGCAAAGATATTTCTAAGTAATCAGATTACCTTTATTATACACTAGTTGCGTGCGACCCGCGGTTTCACCCGCGTATGTCCCGGTGCCGTGGGAATATCGGGATAAAAAGTAACCTATGTGTTAATCCAGGTCTCCAGCTATCTACATACCAAGTGTAGTTTTTACGTTTATAATATTAGTAGGATATTATCTTTGGAAGTAGCGGTGAAGATAAAAGTTTAAAAATATTCAGTTTCTGTTACGTCGTGGTCTTAAAATGAAAAGTATACATAATTCCCATTCCAGTTAAATAATTTTTAGAGCTTTTTCTTCAAGTATCATGTGAACGTCCTTTATAAGACTCCCGTCGCAATCATGACTGTGTCTATGTTTTTTTTTTTATTTATAGCATTATAGGTCCCAAACGGATGAGCAGATTTGGATTCATTTATTTTTGTTGCTTTACATCACATTCACATCCTTCTAGTTCGTGAAAAGCTGCGAGAAACTTACAAAAGCCTAAGCAATGCGGAAACCTGGGTATTTTGACCTGAAACTGCAGCATCATCTGCAATCTGCATTAAATCTTACAAAAATAAATAAATAGGGTAGGAATTTTGATAAATTGTTGAGACTCTAAGCTACTTTCACTTTCTCAACCGATTTGACTCTACAGCTTATATTTTGTAGAGATTTTTATATTTTTTATTAAGTTTATTTTATATTTAGTAACAAAGTTACTGTAAGGTAAACAATACAAACACTTTACCACAAACCGCTGGGTTCTGCAGTCGAGCAATAATTTACTGAAGTTTGTCGCTTCACTCGAATCAGTGACAGTTTCTGAAAAAATTACAAATTTATTCCGTTTCCTACGAAATAAATTTGTAATTTTTTTTGCAATAGCAATAGAATAGCAAAATAAAAATATTATCTTAATTTTCCTCTCCTACCAGCAGTACAAAAGGCATTTACAAAGACTTCTCAACAATTGCAAACGGTTCGTATTCAACCTGCGAAAGTATGATCATGTATCTAACTATCGCAACCAACTGTCTTGGTTACCCATAAAGCAACGCCGCAGTTTGAGAGCGTTGACTAAGCTTTACTCTCTTCTCCACTCAACTAATTCACCTTCTTAACTAACGTCTCATTTCCAATACTTCTCCTCTAACCATTCTAAAAATCTCCGCTCTTCTAATAATCTTCTCCTTATTTGTCCCTCCCATAATTCCAGCATAGTTTATTCGTCCTTCACTGTCCAAGTTGTGAACCTCTGGAATGCGCTGCCACTAGAAATCAGGATGTCCACTAACCGACAAATGGTATGGTAATGGTAGAATCGTCTGAATAACACTTAGTAAATGTATTTTGTATGTAGATATATGTGTATGTATTTATATAGTATAATAAAATATTTTATTTAGTTTAAATTATGTATTTTATTTTTAAGCAATTTTATTTATGTAATATATATGTTTCTAATATTGTTCTTCATTTTCTAAAGTTACAATCGTAATTATAATTGTACACCTGCCACGCACGTCTCTGTATCACCCAAAGGTTGGTAGAAAATGCTTACGACATTAAGGAAATATATCTGCAGGAAGTGTAAATAAATAAAATTACGTCAATAATTTCCTCTCGTGTGATAACTAGTAAAATGCATCAGAGAGTTGTTTCATTAAGCCTTGTCAACATCAGCTGCGATTCTGTGAGTGGGTTGAGTAGCGGTAGCCTCAAACGCACGTTTAAAAGAAAATATATTTTTATAATTTCCTCCGGATTGAAAATTTGATACGCAGTGAAACGTGAAAAACAATTTTCATGACAACAGAAAATAAAATACTGGCAAGGTTTATTTTCGTAGAGTTAATAAAATTCATTCATGTTTCTGAAAAGTCAAAGTTCAAACGATGCAACGTCTACTACCTTGTCCTACTACCATAAGTAGATAATTAGTAGAACGTAATGCATGTCATCTAACAATAAAAATGCATTCTGGTAACATAATATGATGATGTGAAGATAAAGATAGTTAAGATGAGGTCATATTATCCTTCTCAGTTATAAGTTTATGCTGATGACACCATCGTCTTGCTTTTGGCGATCTCCTACTCTTAATACCTAAACGCAAAAAAGTAGTACAATATTTTGACAGAAGTTTTGAGTGCCATTTGCCGTGTAATCTTTACGCTACATACAGACTTTCCTTTTTTCAAAAGTCCAAATTTTTTTTCGCTAGTATATAGCAAATACACACAAATGTATATAAAAGTATATATAGACATCCAAGTTCAAAATATACTTAAATGTGTATGATCATGGTTGTAAGGACCGTGGTTTGTAAGGACAGTCTAGTTTTGATGTGGGTAGATTAGAGTTAGTACGATATTTATTTATAGTACGTGCACCGTGTTGTCACACTTTAAATATTGAAGGTTATCCACGAGGGTCTTCAAAGACCTTCCTAGAAAGTTCATTTTCTTCTTAGTAAGAAATTTACTAGTACCACATTTCCTAAGGGACATGACCGGCACATTAATAAATTATTATTTAACCCATGTCATCCGATTACATGATGGGGGTATGGGAGTTATAGAATGTAGACAATATTTGAATTCTTGACTGTTTGAAATTCACGTAAATTCTTTGTGTATTAATAAAAATTATGGAGCACAAATTGCTAAAATTCAGGACAATTTGATGAGCAAAAGATTTGTAATAGATGTATTAAAGGAGTAAGTAATTTCTTGAGTTAAACATGTGAATTTATTTTTTGCAAATAGATATTTTAAGACACGTCGTAGTAGTAGTCTTTAAAGGTAGATGGTGCCGTCGTTTTATATGACTAGCCTTGAAAAGAAACGCCGAAACAAATCCTGGATCCAAGTCTACATCAATTTAAACTTGGCAAGTGCCGTATACCATTTCAGTTTTTACTGACCAGTTAAGACACTCAGTAGACTAGATTCGTTTTTAATCACGGAACTCAATCACAACTTAGGAAACTTCACAACTCCAACCGGTCTGCCAGACATTAGACATTTGGGAAGGCCAATCAAATACTCAAAACTACCAGACTTCTGAAAATTAAGCTAGAAAATGCTATCCCGAATGACACTTTCATTCACAAACATAATTACTAAAAAATAAATCTCCAAAAAAAAACAAACTATAACGTCAAAGATTAAAAACAACAAAACACAGGTACTGTATTATACGTACATATCAAATGTAAAAAAAATATATATAATCCAAGATAGCGTACATAATGTATTTACATTTACGCGAAGAAATTAGAGCAACTTAATCCCAAGCATTTTCATCACATATATATAGTCTACAACAGTGTAGTATACCTATAGTAAAAATATTTTTGTTTGATTAAATTTTAAATTTATTTAAGCTCTGATTTTGTATGTAGCTTGGGAATTTGTTGTAGAAACCTAGTCATTGGCAGCACAACCGAATCCTTTTCTAGTATTAATGCTATGTACGTCACTATTTTTAACTGACGAAAAAAAGGAGGTTCTCAATTCGACCGTATATATATATTTTTTTAAAATATAATTTAAAGGTTAATAACAAGATTTTCATAAATAGTAATAATAATTTGCTTATTTTCTTATCACAAATGCATGCAGTGTACACGCATTTGTGATGAGAAAATAATTGCTTAATGTAACATAAATAGAATAAGACATTTGTGACAGGCCGGTGCCCGAGATAGGTGTATTGCTACCTGTGTCACTGGTCACCAGGCCCCCAATACTTAATGATAGACTTATTATTACATTAAGAATAATCTTTAGGTATAAAGTGTGATGAGATTAGGCTGCTATGAAACCTTTTAAATAAATGATACAAAACATTTGATATACGGGAACACCTAAATACTCCGAAATATTTTATTCCGAATTTCGATGTTCCGATTTTCAAAAGTCCGAATTTCATAATACCTAAGAATTATAATGTCTATTATTAAAATGCACGAAATTTATTTTACCGAAAGTCGTAAATGCGATTTGTTTGTTTCGAATCAAATGCTCGATGGGTTCTCGGTCCGGACAACGACATTCCGATTTTCGAATAAACTGCTAAAATTGGGATTGGTGAATCATTTGGGTTAAGTTAGGTTAGAACTATGACCATTAAAGAGAAAAGGCGAGCGAGCGTAGCGAGCGTGTCGCGGCTGCGGCCGACGAGTGCCAGAGCCAGCCCCTCTATTGTTGGTGAATCATTTGGGTTAAAAAAAAAAACGAAAAGTTTCGAATTATCATTAAGTCGGATTTTTTGTTATTCGATCTATTGAAACTCGGTATTTTGAGCATAGTAAATATTGGGAATATTGAAATTTTTTCATTATAAAAATAGGAAGATTGATAAATCGGAGTTGTTATATTAGGAATTTTGATCCATTCGGAATTATGAAAGTCGGTATTTTGAAATTTGTATTTGTGACTGACGGAATAAAGTTTTTCTTATTTATGTAGTGTACCCTTGATATACATTTAGTGACGTGTGTCCGTGTGCGTTCGTCTGAATTCGTTTGAGTTCATGTGTACCCGCATGTGTTTATGTGTGTGTGTGTTTGAGTTGTGTTTCAAAACGTGATGTGTTTACATATTTGCGTTACCTAAATCAGCGGATTGGTATTAGTAAACTCTCCGTTGTGATATAGACAAGGGTTTTGAGCCATTTAGATAGATAATCGGTATATTGGGATGGTACCGTCAGGATACCTATTTCTTTAATGATTTAAATTCTGAGGTTGAAGAGATCGCCAAGTACGTGCGCCAGAAGCTTAATTACACGCCGAGAGTGCAGCTGCTTGAGTCGCGCCGCAACATCAACTTCAAGGCGTTCGTGGTGCGAGTACCTAATTGTTATCTGCACCAGGTTTTGGATGAAAGCTTTTGGCCGCAAGTTGTGGTATTCCGTCGCTTCCACGGACAAGTACCAACAGACCGCACAAAGACTTAGTGCAAGTGAAGTGTTACTAACTTAGTTTTAAGTTTTATTTACTAACACATAATGTTTTAGTATGTATATTTAGATTAAGGTATTTATCTATGGGCCTATGGAGCCTGAAATAAATGGTTATTATTATTATTATTTAAATTTTTCCCTCAGTGAATTTCTGGGCCTTTAAGTTATAAATTGCTCTAATAGCTCTTTTCTGTAAAACAAAAACATTAAAATGTCGGCAGCATTTCCCCATAACAAAATACCGTGCGACTTGAAAGTTTGGAAATAAATAAACTATACTAAACGGCAGTGGCGTAACTATAGCATCTGAGGCCCGTGGCTAATTCATCGGATGGGGCACAAGTTCGCTCTTGGTGCCTCATGAGCTTACGGCCTTTAGACCGAGGCCGGGGGCCCCCTAGGGCCATGTGCCCGTGGCATTTTGCCCGCTCTGTCACCCTATTGTTACGCCACTGCTAAACGGGCAGTTTCAATGTCAGCAGTTTGTCTGGGTATACTACTGAGCTGAGTCTATTCGATAACTTATTTAGATGTGGGCCCCACTGCAGCTTTGAATCTAATGTAATATCTAATAATTTGGCGGTATATGCAAGATCCACTTCCGTATCATTTACTAGTCTCAATTTTTTTACTTTATTGGTAACGAAACTGATACAGTTGGTCTTTTTATCGTTTTATAACAACATTCTTGAAAGAATTATTAATCAATATTCATTATATCAATGGTCTTTATTTTCTTGGATATTACTGCAACTTGTTTACTTCAGATTTGGGTTGTAAGTTTGTTAATAATTTTGTTGTTTATCAATTACATCTGTTTACAGGAGTTAACGCGATAGTTTAAAAGTTGTTTAATTTTTAATTCACAATAATTGTTTAATTAAAAATGATGATTAATTTAATTTAAAACTCAAGTTATTCTAAACTTAGTTTGCAGCATTCAGTTTAAGTATCGTGAATTAGGTGAGTGGAGACGAGAGTAAAGAATAGTTAACGCTCTCAAACTGCGGCGTTGCCTTATGGGTAACCAAGACAGTTGGTTGCGATAGGTAGATACATGATGGGTTCCGGATGTCTTAATAAAAGCTGTACCCGGATCCCTCCTATTTAAGGCGCAGTACACACCGTGTGGTTTTAGTCGGTTCGATTCCGACACACCGTCCCACCGAAAACCTCGGTGGGGTGACGGCCGGAGGGGGCTTCCACACGTACAAAAAAAAGGTAGATACAAGATCATACTTTCGCATTATTGAGGCGTCGTTGTAAATGCCTTTTGTACTACTGGTAGGAGAGGAATAATAAGATAATATTTTTATTGCTATTCTGTTGCTTTCTTTATTGCCAATTAAGAATTTAATATTTAAAACAGAATATACTCGTATTACAAGATTGACAGTATAAACAAAGTTCACGTTCTTACAGAGCTAGATAACACATTGTTTAACATGATTCGTAGATGCATGTCGACAACGAGGTCACCAGTCACTGTTCACGTTCGGTCTCTCTAGAGATACTATCCATTCCATTTGTAGTTGTGTCTCTAGAGAATTTAAGCGGAAAGGATATTCTCAGGTGAAAGCAAGGAAGTAAACACATACTGGTATGATGAAAGACTGGCGTTTTATGCAATATTTTTTATTAATATTGAAAAATGCTATCATTTAATTTCTTGTAACTATATTAAGCAATATTTTATCGCTATAGTTTTGGATAAAATGATGGCGAAATTTTCAGCGCTGCAGCGCGCTATTTAAATTTTCAATATGCTAGATTACACCCCTTGTTTTAATTGAAATACTTACGCCTTGAAGAGCAATTGATCGTTGCTAAATTATAAATATGCTTTCCACAACTCTAAAAATGTATTTATTTCATTTAGTAACTATATTTGTTGTACTAGACGGAAAACGTAAAAGCACCCTTAATACAAATTAACAAAAATCTTTTTAACAAAAAAACAAACCAACGAAAAGAACTAAAAAGCCAAAAATAAACAAACCTTTTAAGTCTCGAGTATTGAGCTTATTTAGATAAACTATCAAATTTTTATAAAATTATTTTAAGTCAGCGCCAAATAATAAATGATTAATTACCTACGTAGAGACTTTAGGTACATATAAAATTTAGATAATTTTTATTTTATGATTTTTTCCATCATCAGGTCAGCTTCATGATGTGATGATACCTAAACGCAAATACTTGATTAAGTTATGAAAAATAAAACAGAAATACTATTCGTTCCTACAATTTTCGAGGGATTCTCTCAATTTTATCAGGATCCCGTCATCATATCCTGATTTCCTTGACATAGAAGGTATACTCTTGAGGTATACCCTACGAGTATCTAACAAAAAAAGAATCATCGAAATCCGTTCATAAATAACGGAGTGAGGGCTGAACATACATAAAAAAAATATATATATATACCGTCGAATTGAGAACCTCCTTTTTTTTCGTCGGTTAAAAATACATATACTTAATAAACAAATAGATACATTTTGAGAAATATAAACAAGATGTACCACTTCCTAGTAGGATTTATTGGCCAAATACCGTGGCATCGTCCCCTTTTTTTTTTTTTGTGCGTGTGGAAATCCCCTCGGGCCGTCACCCCACCGGGGTTTTCCGTGGGGCGGTGTGTCGGAATCGAACCGACTAAAACCACACGGTGTGCCGTACTGCGCCTTAAGTAGGAGGGATCCGGGAACAGCTTTTATTAAGACATCCGGACCCCCCCTAGCGCCTGCCCGCAAAAGTGCGGGCACCACTTCCGAGTAAAAACTTAAAATCTCTCAATTAGGCGACGTCCAGGCACACGCGGACGCCGCCTCCTCGCGGGGGGGCACTATAGCGGGTGGAGGGGAAAACCCGTCCCGTCCACCCGCGGCCACACTCAGGGCGGTATGAGGCGCTGGTGTGGCATCGTCCCCTTACTTAACGTACGAGTTTAGGTAGGTTGTGTCTCACATTACACAGTTTATGTGGTGAATGATGGTTCTGTGGGGATTCGATGTATTAAAAAAAATAAGATGGGGCTGTTTTAAGTACCTACTGTGTAACAATACTTTATACAATAGGTCCTTGAAACACAGTGCTGAAGTATACAGCCTTTAAAAATATGGTAAACCATTACAGCCTTTAAAAATATGGTCAAGCAATACTATCTGTCACTGTAATACCTTTATTTTATTTATTTTTTTTATTCCATTTCACAACTAAGATCACAATTACTTTAGAATATACTATGTAATCTCTACTAAATAGCTATATTATTAAACTGGATTATATATGTATATACGTATATATGTGTGTGTATGTGTTTATATATATATATATATATATATATATATATATATATATATTAATACGTTTAAATACTTGTCTGTATTCTCAATATTTATTATCAATAGTTATTTTTACTTCTATTATTATCTCCATCTAAAGGTTGTCTGGTAGAGATCGCTATTAGCGATAAGACCGCCCATTGTACTCTAATTTTTAAGCTATGATCTGTCTCAATGAATTTTTAATTAATGGTGTACAATAAAGAATATTCTATCTTCTATCTATCTATCTATAAAATATAAGTCGGCTAATATGTACTTACAAACTGTCAATGACAGCGTCGAATTCCTTGGTGACACTGACAAACACCCTACTCAGAAAACTGAATATTGAAAATGAAACGGAAATGTACCTAGAAATATTTCCTAAAAAGAACGTAATAAGTAAATAATTTATTTATAGGTTGTTTTTATTTTTATTTCACACGTAATAGAAAAGATTAAGCTTTTGGAAAATTGCTTCAGTGTGTGGAGAATATGCTCGGTCTTTCTATCTAATGGCGCAATTACACTTGGTCGTTAGCTCGTAGTCGATAGCCTATGGAATTCGGACAAACGACTAAGTGTAAATGAACGGAGTCGAGTACCTTATCCAGAGAATCTTGTCCAGCTTTCGTTTTGGTTACCCGAATCAGAATACCCGACGCCGTGAATCGATCGAAGCACAAAATGGCGGATGACATGGCGTCTGCAGGCACGTACCTCCCCGAACGCGGGCGCAGAGTCGTTTACCCGTATTCCAGTGACCGAATTCGAACAAAACAATGTAATTAATGCATCGCGGGTGTCCGAATTCGAGTAACGTCTTTCGTACACCCGAATACGAGCTAACGACCAAGTGTAATTGCGCCTTAACTATGGGAGAACTGTGACCAAGAATGGAATCGGCTGAGACCCATCATGCTGTATTTAAATTCCAGTTCACATCTCTCGCACTCATCGTTATTGCTTTAAGTACTGTTCCAATATTTGAAATATTTACAATAGGCAGGTATTATATACCACACTTTCTGAAAATTCAGTCTAGTCACGACCAATTTTCAATTTAAAAGTAAAACCATTTTACCACCTCATCGCGGTTGCACGTTACCTCTACAGAAATGTAAATACCTACGTTTGTCTTTTGAAATTGTAATTTTAATTTTTGTCACGAATGTTTCGTACAGTATTTCTGTGCAAAATAAAATTATTCTTCCAGGCGTATAAAATTTAAGGGAGCGAACGTCTGTATACAATGTAGGATTTTATTATTATAAGATCTTTATATACCTACACAGTTTTACCATCTTCAATCCATTTCATAGGAGATGATAGAAGAAATCTAAAAATAATGGAACTCTAACGACAGGTAGTACACGAAACAAATGGAACACGTAGTTTGATGGCGGGAGGGCCTTAGGACTGAGCAAATGAATGTGTATTTGTGATATCTGATCAGAGATGACAAAGATATACTAGTATAAAAATACGTATTGATATCTGATAGATGAATCAATACAATGTATACATTGTATAAATAAATACACAAATAGGTGGCCCTGTCTACCTTTAAATTAAGACTACGAGTACTTACTTATTATATATTTTTTTCTCAGTAGTAGAATTACATATAAAGAATTGAGGACAGTTTTTTATTTAAATTTCTATTAAAAAACATTAGTCATACTCATAGCATTAATATAAATTTAAAAATAACAATTTTATTATCACTAAATCGTAGTATAATCATCATAACTAGACGTAAGTGTTTACGTGAGATTATTATACTCAAGCGTATTCTTAATTAACTATCGTGACACTACCAACCTTTAGTACAATACTACAAGATCTTCAAGTCTTTCCAATATCGTCTATCCTTGTAACGATATTCAAAGCTTATCCGTAGTCCAAGCACAGAATTCAGAATGCATTATTCACTGTCCCCATCTGTGCCGATGTCCATCTTGTACCATCTGTCTAGCTAAACTCCTGTTTACGAAGTGGGATAGAATACCTCGCAGGAACATTCTTTATTCCAGTTTCGCAAACTCTATGGAGATGGAGTTTGCCAAACTGGAATAAGAAATGTCGGGGCATTTTTTATTGAATGGGTATCGGCTTTTACCTGGTTTAGTTAGAATAATGTCATGTTATTATTTTACAAAGAGGAAATGTAAAAAATATTTAATACAACACTTATGTTACTTACATTTTATGAGGAAGTACTTATGTTAAATTTTACTGTAAGAGTATCAATTTATACTTATTTATTGGTTTACCTACAATTGTTACATGCTCACATACTATCTTAGTGCACAATATACAACGGCAAACACAACATTCACAGATTTACAGATTAAAAAAAAAATGTATAAATATATGGTTCGATATCTGCTTAATTAAATATACGCATGCAACTATTTTAATGACAACTATACAAAAGAGAAGGAAAATGTTAATTAGTTAATTTGATGGAACTGGTGCTTGAACACATTAAGAGTAGTGCCAAAAAAATCTATCTGATGGGCAAATAGGTTGTGAAGCCTACAAAGTCTGGGGATTGGGGTATTAAAACCTAGAACTGTTTTACGGGAAGGAGGATGTAGGATCCTGATAGGATTTCGAGGATATCTATGGGGAACATTAATTTTAATATAATAGCCGAACGGGACTATAATGATTCGCTATTTTGCTTCGTTGATGGCATCGGCCAGTTTGTGCGTAAATATGAAGTATACGATATTCAATAATACGATTATTTCGCTGAGTTACATGTAGTAATCAAATACAATTTAAATACACAACTAAATGTTATATGATTACAAAGAAATAAACAGATGTGGAGCCAATGAGTTTACGTGTCTCTTGCCAGTCTCCAACCATCAGAGAGTCACTTTTAGTAGACATACTTCAACTTTATCCGGCAAGTTAGCCGCTCCAAAAATAAAATGAGTACAAACATAATTCAACCACAAACAAAATATTCAACACCATGTTCAGATTCAACCAGCCTTAACAGCACGTGCCGTCATATACGTATATATACGGGTTAACTTGAGAACTTCCTCCGCTTTTTTGTCAATTAACCGACAACCAAAAAGGAAACGACGCCTATGTTCTTTAAAATTTTTGCGTAATTAACGTTCATGCAATCGTATGGAAAAAATATTTGCCTACGTATGTGTAGGTCTGTGACGAGTCTACTTCACTAAAAAAAGTATAGCTAGTGAATGCAATCGAAGGTATTTCTTCTCTAATTGTTTCTTTTATTGTGTGATGAACATGATCATTTGTTCTGTGTCTGGGTGTAATTTCTCTATAATATGTATGTATTTAGAAATATATAAGTATGTTTATCAGCAGTCTGGTTACCATAGTACAGGCTCTGCCTAGTTTGGGATCAGACGGCCGTGTGTGAGATGTGTGAAGTTATTATTATTATTTTATATATAGTAAGCGATTGTTAAGTCCCCCTTCCCATCAAATTCTGGAAACGTACTTAACAGCAGAAAAAAAAATTATTCTCTATCATGTAAGCATGTATTCATTCTCTCTCAATGTATAATATTATGTATATCAGCCATAGAGCGAAATGCTTCTACACCTCTGAAGGAATAACTATCAATAGCTTAGCGATCCTCTGGCAGTATACGAATACCGACTTAATGAAAATTCCAACGTCTATCGGACCATCGAATTCATGTTCTCGGTAAGATTGGGTTCACCTTTCATGTAATTAAAGTGCTGTTCGTTGTTGAGCGTAATTACTGATTCATGACATACGCAATACATGGACTGTAATATTTAATAAAAAGATAGGTGATTTTCACGATTACCATATTAAATACATTAAATGTCAGATTCACTTGATCATTAAAAAAGCTATTAATACAGTTGTAATACTACAAATATTACTAAGTGCGCTTCAGTGCAGGCAAATTCTTACAACTTGTACATAAGCAAATGTACTAGTATTATTAAATGATACCAAAGGAAATAAAATTTTGTTTCAAAAGGAATCTGAAAGCTTACATAGCATGCAATTTAAAAAATAATGATAGATATAATATGCTATATAGTCACAAAACACGCTAGTATGCATAGCAATTTCAAAAGAAAAAGGAAGTAAATTACAAATGTCACAGTCTAAACAAGTAGAATTATTTTGAAAAAGGAAACAATTATGTATTTATACGGGAATTAACGCGATCACGAAAAGGTATTACACACCTCTGAATTGCCTGACGTTTCGACCAGGTTGCACTGGCCGTGATCACAGGCTGACTGGCTCAGCGGTGCACGCCCTCCGTCGTCGAGATCGTGAGGTAGAAGGTTCTTCATCCACCCGCACATTTCCGATATTTTTGTATAATATAAATGTCTAATAAATCTAATAAATGTCTAATAGTACATAATTATATCATGGAACGCGAAAGTTTAAAAGTTAGTAAAAGAAACAATGTCACAGTAACTGTGACGAGAAAACAAAGACTTAAGTCAAGAGTTGTGAGTCATCTTATCATGCAAAAATACCACCGTTCCCAAAGAATAAATAGATTCTTCAGAAAGAGAATTAATATTTAAAGTGCAAAAACGATGCATTCGCTCTATGTGTGGCCTGAAAATGGATGAAAGCTGTGTACAGTTCTTTAAATCGCTAGAAATACTAACATTACCAGCACTTTACATATTTGAATTAAGTGTATTTGTCAAAACAAACTCAAACCTGTTTGAGAAAAAAAACTAGTGCACGAAATGTGCCATTACGAAGTCAGTACAAAAACTTATTATCCAATCATAGATGTCAGACAACTCTAGTTGAAAAGAGTGTTTTAGGAATGGGACCACGTATAATTAATAAACTACCAGATACTATAAAAAATGAAACTATTTATAGATTTAAGAAACAGTTAAGATTGCTATTGATTGACAAATGTTACTATTCCGTAGAAGAATTCCTGAATGATAATTTTATATAATGTACATAACTGATAACTTTGATATTGATCTTACACTTACTTTATTACTGTAACTTTAACTTCAATTTATATTTAATTTCTTCTCAGTATACGCTACTGCATTTGTACGCCACATGGCATAACATAGTGGACATAATAAATGTTATCATCTATATCTATATACCTATGTTATACAAATGAATAAATGATTATGATTATGATTATGATTATTATGATTATTTAAAAAAATACCCACCATGTATTAATACTCACACATACTTGTGAACATGGTATGACCAATTTTAATGTTTATTTTGCATTATTTTAAATAAAAACGTAATCATAATAGCATTTTAAGTTTAATCACTCTTAGTTGGATAATATTAGCAGCTATTTGAACAGAAAAGATGAAGTAAATTGAAGTAAAAATCTAATATTTTTCTCATGAATAAATAGTTCGTGAGGCGTCAACACGATCTAGGTTCTAGACACAGATAAAATTCTCGTCGAGTCTCAACGGGAACCGAATAAAACCTAGATGTTAGATTTGAGTCTTGAGATTTGTGAAATATATTTAATAGCTTTTGCGCTAATGCCGCTTTTGTACTACCATTTATACTATCTTCACGAGTCATCTAATTAACAAAATAATCTACTCAACAGGAGTACCTCATATTGCTTTATGGATAAAGTGTTAACTGGTGGTATTACACATTCAAAAAACGGAAGGAATAAAGGCGACATTTAGTAACACATCGGTGTGTTACTTTATTTGAATAAAGTAAATAAATTGTTCGAACATAATCTTAAGCTATCAATTCTTATGTAATAGAACAAAAATCAAAACTACATATTTATATCAGGTTGACTGCACGGATGGCGCAATGGTTTAAGTGGTCACCTCGCATCTACGCTGCGCCGAGAGTTGTGGCTTTAAATCCCACATGGGACAAAAATTTGTGTGATCCGCAAATAGTTGTCCTGAGTCTGGGTTTTCTTTGTATCCGTTGTTTGAATGTTTGTCAACTCCCCCGCGACACAGGAATATTTTATCCTATTTTATCTTTAAGAAAAAGAAAGAAAACAGATTTGCTCTGCATTTGTCATGATGCACGAATATATTACTTTGATGAAACGCAAAGAGTTTCAGTTCATTCTAAGGAATCAGAATACATAAATATAGACCATAACGTGATACGAGTCAATGAACTTTATTCACCTTATTATTATTGATTGAGTGCTTAGTGCCACCTCGACCATTTCTGGTCTTTTGTAGCGCACTTTTTACTTTACAGCTCACTGCTCAGACTTATGGCTTCGAGAAACCTCCAGATCCTTTCAGCAGTGACTGTTTGTATTTCCTGCGGTTGCATGATGTGCAACCCTAGGTTAATACTTCGGTGCCGCATTAGTGGGCCACAAGAGCATAGAATATGCATTGCAGTTTCCTCTGCCTCTTGACAGCATCTGCATGTTGTGTTCTCGCCCAATTTTAGGGTGAACATATGTTTGTTCAGTTTGCAGTGTCCGGTTAGGACTCTTGTTGCTGCACAGGTTTTGTATCTTTTGAGCTCTAAAAGTTCTTTGGATACTCTATTATCATAGCCCTTTATACAGGCTTTAGAGTGTCTTAGACCAGTCGTGGTCTTCCATCTCTTAATAGCCAATGATGTATATTGGGCGTTTATGATTGAATATGCTCGCTGTTTGCTGATGCCGCAGAATGGTTCTGGGCCATGCTGTCGGTTGGCTGCACCGGCTTTAGCGAGTTCATCGGCATTTTCGTTGCCATCGATTCCTGAATGGCCTGGTACCCATCTTAATGTAATTTCGTTTGATTGCCCCAGTGTGTTCAGGTTTTCCTTGCAATTTTGTATTAGCTTTGAGCTAGTCTCAAAATTGTATAGTGCCAATAGCGCCGCTTGGCTGTCTGAGTTGATGTAGATGTGTTGATTTTTTACTCTTCTCTCAAGGTTGATCTCCACGCATCTATTTAATGCAAAGAGCTCAGCCTGAAAGACGGAGGCCTCTGCTCCCAGATTGGCGCTCCATCTGAATTTTGGCCTCTCTCCGTAAATTCCACACCCTACATCAGGGCCTTTTTTAGACCCATCGGTGTACCACTCGTGACTACCATTTTTGTTGGATTGGAGGCCTTCCAGCCATGTATCCCTCTGTGGTATGTCTACTGTGTACCTTCTCACGAAGTCAATCTCTATTTGCATGTCATCCGCTGGCATGTTTAGAGCTTTTATTCCGAAAACCGACTCTTTTAGTGAGTTTAGTGTTCGTGATTGCCACTTTGGTTTCGTTTGTGTACATAGAAAGAAAGGATTTTGCCGTTTAGTTTTGGATTTGACAAACTTTCCAGCTTCCTTTTCTTTGGAAATGGAATTATCATAGTTTTGTCTGCGTTGATTGATAATTCGTTCTCTCTGCACCAGTTGTTGATGGTGTTGAGTGCTCCTTGTAGTAGTGTTGAGATGGTGTGGAGGCATGGTCCTCTGACTATGACCACCAGGTCATCTGCGTAGCCCTGTATGTCATAGTCGAGGTTGGACATTTCTACAAGGAGTTGGTCAACAGCGAGGGTGTTGACCAACTCCTTGTAGTAGTGGGGATAGAACGCCTCCTTGTGGGCACCCTCGTGTCGTATAGAATTTGTGCGATGTTTCATTTAGTGAAACTGTTGCTATTCTGTTAGAGAGTATGCTTTCCACCCATTTTATGGTGGTGACGTCAACCCCCTTTGCAGTCATTCCTCTGAGGATTGTTGCTGTGGGTGTATTGTCAAAAGCGCCCTCAATTTCTAGGAAAGCGCATAGAGCAGTTTGCTTATCCTCTAGAGCCTTCTCCACTTTGTCGATCAGATCTAACAAAGCTGTTGCCGTGGATTTGCCCTTTTGGTAAGCATGTTGGTAGGGACTTAGTGGTCTCTCTACTAAGTACGTTGCTCTAATGTGCTGGTCTATAACTCATTCCATCGTTTTTAGAAGAAAAGAAGTAAGACTTATAGGTCTAAAGGATTTTGGAACTGAGGAGTCCCTTTTTCCTACTTTTGGTATGAAGCGTACCGTGACCTCTGACCACTGATCTATTATGACTCCTCGGGCGTAGCTTGCCCGGAACAGTTTTACCAGATGCGGAAGGAGGATGTCGATTCCATATTGCAGAAGTGCTGGGAAAATGCCATCCTCTCCCGGTGATTTAAAGGGCTTAAATTTACTTGTAGCCCATCTTACTTCGTTGGGCCTGAACATTGCGCTGGCCAAGTTCCAGTCAGAGTTTTGTACCCTGTGGATGGGGTCCTTTGGGTTGCAATCTTTGTCATTGGTTGGGTACGATCCTGGGAAGTGGGTGATTCTTAAAAGCTTCAGTGTTTCCTCTTCCGTGGTCATGTAGGTGCTGTCTGGTTTTTTAAGTAAACCTAGATAGCTATTTGGTGTCTTGGCGAGTACTTTTTGGATTCTTGCTACTTTGTGCGTTTGTGCAATATCCTGGCAGAAACGTCGCCATGACGCTCTTTTGGCTTTTCTGATCTGTTTGTTGTACTCCGTCAGGGCTTTCTTATACCGTTTCCACTCTTCCGGTTTGGTAGCCTTGTTGAAAGTACGTCGTGTGGCTTTCCTTAGTTTTTCAAGCTTTTTGTTCCACCATGTGGTCTTACTTTGACCTTTCGATTCTCTTATTGGGCAGCTTTGCTCGTATGCGTTTTTAATAGCTTCAGCCATTATTTTCGCTGAGGTGTTGAGAGAATCGACTGATTTTACAGACTTCGGGAATTCCTTTATGTTTTCTTCAAGGAGGCCTTTGTAGGTCTCCCAGGATGTCATTTTGGGGTTCCTGAGTCTGTTAGGCTCTAATGTTATTGAGCCTTGTATTCCGAATACAATGTGTCTATGGTCGGACATGGAGTTTTTGCTACTTACACGCCAATCGGTAATTTGTCTTGCAATTTTCTCTGTAGCGAAAGTGATGTCTAGGACCTCTTTTCGAGTCTTGGTGACAAAAGTAGGGGTACAGCCTTTATTAATAATATGTAGGCCATTGGCCATTATAAATTCTAAAAGTAACTCACCCCTGTTGTTTATTCCAGTGCTTCCCCACATGGTATGGTGTGCATTGGCGTCGCATCCCACAATCAGCTCCGTCTTTTGTTTCCTGGCGTAATCTACAACATTTGACAGTTCTTCTGTGGGATCAGATTTCTCACCTGGTAGATATGCCGAGCAGACAAGTACTCTAGATGTACCTGACCCTTTGAGATTGATGTAAGCTGCTACGGTGTCGTCGCTGCAGAGCTTTGTAACAGATAAAAAGTTAACGCGTTTTTTGAAAACTATGCAGGCTCTAGGTTTGGAGTCTCCTTTGTTTACCAAAATACTACCTGCTCTGTTCAGACCGGTGACCATGGCTTTGTTGTTGAGCCAGGGTTCTTGTATAAGTGAGACGTCCAGGCCATTGTCGCCAAAGGTCTTCTCGACGACCGCTGAGGCCGCGATGGCGTGGTGTATGTTGGCCTGGAGCGCACGTAGCATGTGGGATTGAGGGCGGTGTGAGGGGCTGTTATTGGGTTTGACACCATCTGCCCTTCTTCCCGCGTCCTGTGTTGTTACCCCGTGGTGGACGGGGTAACTGGCCTCTGCCACCTCTAGGGGGTTGGCCACCCCTGGTGGTCTCCCTGTGTGAGGGAAACCTTTTCCCTTCACCTCTGGACGTGGATGGTGCGGGGTTTAGGGGTGGTCTTGGGATTGGGGGAGTGGGGGTAGGCTTAGGGGAGGGATGATTTGGGGGTTGTGATAGGGGGTGCGGTGGGAGCTTTTGGGAGTGAGCGAGGGGTATTGGAGGTGGAAGGTTGAGGTTCTGTCAGTTCTGTTCTGCAGAGATGGCAGTGTAGCCAGTTCTTGGTTTGAGTAGGAGTCAGGGCTGGGTTTCTCCTGACGCCTTTGGGTCTTCTTGTCGTTACCCTGTGACGATTCCTCCTCCGAGCGCGTTCTTTTGATGGCGCGCTTTGGTGGTGGCTGCTTGAACTTGTAGAAGAGAGCTTTTAGTTCGGCGAAGCTTTTGCTGCTAAGCTGTTGAGCTTCGGCAGCCTCCACACCTATGTCTAGGAGAGCGAGATGGCGGATCTTCCTAGATCCTTTTAACGCTCCCCGATTTTGGCGGCGCCTGGCAGCCTTTGACGGGGCTGGGCTCCTGAGGAGCCTTTCTTCGTCTTTGGCTTCCGACGACGCCACCGTATGAGCCGTTGGGACAGATTGCTCCGTACCCACAGCCAATGGTTGGAAGTCCTCACAGAGGTCCTCCAGCGATTGTGACTTAGTCACGGTAGTTTGAACAATTTAGTCTTCCATGTTGTTCCCACGAGTAGCTAGGGAAAAAGAGTCGGCCCCGGCAGAGCCCCGCATACCGGTGTAGGGCTGGTTACACCTCGAGGTCGCCTGGTATCGAGGGCCACCGTTTGAGACTGAGCTTCCCCTCAGCCACGCATCCATCGGCACGGTACGGATAACACCTTGGGTTGGGGTTTGGGGAAGGGGTTGGGCTGGTGAATGGGTTGGGAGCCAGGAGGGGTTTGGATGGGTTTTTAGGAAGGTGGGAGAAGGGAGTCACCTGGAGGTTTCAGTTTGTGCCCGCATCAGCTGAAGGCTGATGCAGACACGTAACAGGTAGCAACCGCGAGAAGGATGCCCTCCAGATTTGCCTTGGGGATCTTAGCTGACCTGCGCTCTCCCCCAAAGCCATATGCCAACTTAGCTATCGGACAGATAACTAAGATAGAGATTAGCCTCAGTTCACATGTTATTATAGGCAAAAGTGAAATAGGCCGCACTCCACCCCTATTCACCTTTTACACACTACATACTTTTATAAAAATGGAGTTTAATGATGCACGAATGTATTTCTTTGATGAAACGTAAAGAGCTCAAATTTATTATAAGTATTAGAAACCATAAATATAGAGCCTAACGTGATACAAGTCAATGAACTTGATTCACCTTTTTTATACACTACATAGTACCTACAAACTTTTACTAACATGAAATTCAAAGACGCCTACGTAGAGCTAATAGACTATTCTGTAGTCGTTTGATATTTTTTCGAATAGCATATATCAATATTGACGTTGTAAATTATTGCTTTGATACGGTTCATATTTACTTGACTTATTCCTAACAATGAGGATAAAAAAACAATCAATCATTTAGCGATCACATCTTCTAATCATCTTATCGATTGAAAGCATTGTATACTGTACAACAATTTACAGAAAGGATTGGGATCGCTGTGTCATTAATGGCCGAAGTCACTCCGAAACGAAAAAAACTTAAATTACTATATAAGAATTTAAAAAATCTTTTTAGCGTGAACGCGCATTATATTATTTACGAGATTTACGCCCGGTTTCTGAAAAGCTGATCAACGCACAAATTAAATAAGCATATGTCAAAGATTTTGTTAAGTATATATTTAGTTGCTGAAGGCATAATTAGATTATATACTATGATCCGCATAACATGAATAATATGGTACCAGGGATTTACACTATCTTTGGTACCAAGATGATGTGAGTGAATATTGTGAAACAAATTTAAGCTCGCATATCTTATTTTAATTCAGTCCTTCTGTCTCTGCTCCCCTGCTCACCCTTCACCACGATAGCCTGACGAGAAATATCCAATGCGAACCAGTTATCTTATCTTCTTGAGCGTGGTTGAACAGCAAACCAAATTAATCGGTTATTGAAACTTAGCAAGAGAGTATATGAATCAAAAAGTTTTTGAGAGTCTCAACTTCGCAGTCGACACGTTTCGTTCCAGACTTGTTGTAAGTGCAAAGTAAACCGAGAGGCAATGATCCCTCTTAAGTATATAAAAACTTTTTATTTTATAGGAAACCTGCAGTTCCCCGCAGTCGTTGCGTGATGTTACTAGCCTGTAAGATTACTCAGTAAATACTCTATTTAATATAAAAAGAATGATTCAAATTTGACTGCCAGTTCCAGAGATGAGCGCGTTTAAACAAACAAACAATCAAACAAAAAACTCTTCAGCTTTATGAATTACTTAAACTTACATAATAAAGCTGACATTTTTGTTTTTTTTTTCTGTTGAACGAGCTAATTCCTGTAATTGTTGCTAGTCGGATTGAATTTTTTTGCATTTGATAGCCTAATTCTTGAGGGAGGTTATAGGCTTTTTATCATCACGCTACCAATCTTAGGAGGAGAGCAGAGAGCATAAACGTGGGTAAAATGGAACTTGATTCGTCCACTAGAATCTATATATTAATACGTGAAGCGAAAACTTTGGATCCCTTTTTACGAAAATTGGGCGGACGGAGGAGTATGAAATTTCGCACACTTATAGTTTATACAGAGAAGAAGTGACGTATGCTAAAATTTTTAAACAATATTTGCTACAAAGTTAAAAATAATGCAAAAACGGGTACGTACAGCTATGAGTGTCCAGTATATATTTTGACCTGTCATGGTACAAAAGTCTATACAATGACAGGTCAAGTAATATTGGCCAATGAAATAAACCATGGTCGAAATTCGACCACCACGCGATCTCTAGTAATAAATAATTGTGTTTATTTTCTCATCACAAATGCGTGTACATTATCATTGCTGTCTTAATCCAACTGAAATAGAACAGAACATTGAGAGACTAGTGCCCGAAATAGGTGTAGGTCACCAGGCCCCCAATATTTAATGATAGGATTATTATTAAATCAAGTATAAACCTTAGGTACCTACCTATAAAGTGTAATGAATAATACAAAACATTCCATATATATTTAGTGCTGTGTGTCCGTGTGTGTGAGTTTGTGTAAGTCCGTATGTGTCCATGTGTACCCGCGTTAGTGCATTGTGTGTGTGTATGTGTGTGTATATATGTGTGTGTGTGTGTGTGTGTGTGTGTGTGTGTGTTTGTGTGTGTGTGTGTGTGAGTGAGTGAGTGAGAAAGATGTGTTCCAAAACGTGATGTGCTTACATATTTATTTGACGGATTGGCATCAG
This sequence comes from Euplagia quadripunctaria, assembly GCA_963859945.1. Classification (NCBI taxonomy): domain Eukaryota; kingdom Metazoa; phylum Arthropoda; class Insecta; order Lepidoptera; family Erebidae; genus Euplagia; species Euplagia quadripunctaria. Next base: position 15,792,010 of record OY982577.1, on the reverse strand, counting down.
TTAACTCTCCATTGTAATATAATCAAGACGTTTGAACAATTTACATAGAGTTAGTTTACACGCTGTTTTACACATTCAGTATATAATCATAGATGTGTTCATTTTATTATACAGATATCCACCATGAAAACAGTAAAACCTTTGTGAATGTCTGATGTGAAACGAGTCAGTTGGACAGACCTTGCCTTTTTTACGTTATCCTTATTGAGTGTCGGGTCGTGTTGCAACTCAGTATGTTTTTTTATGAGTACAGAGAGAATAAATGTCTGTCTGACTTTAAGGATATCGCAGCGGACCGGCAGTCCAACCGCCACCTTGAGTATAGCTTTATGCGTCCTCTCAACCTCTAAAAGGTGCACTTTACTTGCCAGGATCAGTGACAGATCAGTGTCAACCCCTACAAAGATCTAGCAATATTAAATATTTAGGCATAAATTATATAGACCAGACACTAACTTTTAATTTGGCCCATATTAATATCGTTGTAACTAGGATCCGTAAAATGATATATGTATTCAAAACACTGAGGCATATACACTGCTCTCTTCCAGTCAATAACTAACTATTGTATAACTTCCTGGGGAGGAGCAAGATCGATATAGAAATCAATACTGGTTATTGATTCCTCATAGATTTATTCAAATGATTTATCAAATATTTATTGATGTTGCTCCTAACAGCAATAGTAATTGCTCATCCGAATACTTGTACATCTTAAAACCATTGTCATGAAAATCAAATGCGTAGATTTGTTTACTGTGTAAATCCACAAACATTTCTTTTGTTCGTTGTAAGACGCACGCATTCCCTTGGAAGATCACGGTAAATTAAGCTGTATTGTTGTCAGAGGACTCTTCAAAGACATTTGTCTTTGTTTCCTTATTTATTCACACAAAGTTAATTCAAGAATTATTTGTTATATTTTTATCTTATTACGGTAGCACTTATTAAAATAAAAGTACAAAAGATCTAGCTACAATATCGATGAATTTAAAACTATTTGATGTCTTTTTGGTCCCATAAATATTGTCGACTGTACATATATGCTTAGATGTGTCAAAATACCCTTCCTTTAACTTTTAATATTTTTAACCGACTTCAAAAAAGGAGGAGGTTCCCAATTCGACTGTAAGTTATTTGTTTTTTTTATTTTGTTTGTTACCTCAGAACTTTAGACTGGGTGAACCGATTTTGATGATTCTTTTTTTTTTTATTTGAAAGCTGGTGCTTCCCGTGTGCTCCCATTTCAATTTGGTCTAGTTCTGACAATGGCATCCGTTAGAAAACCATATATAAGTCTTAAGTTTTTTTTGTTCAAGTCGGTTTTTTTTTAAAGAATTATTGTTATTACTAACCGTTCCCTGCAGTTACAACTCTTAAGGGTCGTATGACCTCATTCATCACAAATTTTGTTTGTGAGAGAGCCATGCTTCGGCACGTATGAGCCGGCTCGACTGGAGTGATGCCATGGTCTCACAGAAAACCGGCAGTAAAGCATTGCTTTTCGACGAGTGAGTGAGGTTACCGGAACCCCTAAACCTTCCCTTTCCCCGCCTCTGTCCCTCTGCCCGCCTTCCCCTTCTCCCACTTTAAAGGCCAGCAACGCACTTGTGACTCTTGAGTTGCAGGTGCCCATGGACGGCGATAGTCATTTATCATCAGGTGACCCGTCTGCTCGTTTGCCCCTATACCATATACAAAACCAATTTTTACAGAACGTTTATTGTACAATTTCAAAATTGAAATAGAGTGAATATGATATTGTAGCTAGAAACCATTATTTTTATTTGAATTGGTTTTTATTTCAATATTCAATTACGAGTATTAAAAAGAGTTGCCAATAGAGTTCTAAAAAATACGATTCGTTCACACGAATCAGATTTTTTACAACTCTTTGGACTTATGATATATTTGACACCACTGTCAAATATATCATAAGTCCACTGCTAACATATTTTGTGTAAACTCGCACAGTTGGGAAATTTGGAATTTCATCACGTTTATACTGTAAAATTTAAAACTCATCCTGATATATTGTCAGTATCATAGAGAGCTGAATGATGTGTGCTTTCAGAATTATTTTAAAATAAAATGCCTCTCCTCTGATAAAATTTTACAGTCTAAAATAATACATCTTTAACAATGTATATATGGACGCTGTACGAAATATGTTTATTTCTCAAAAATGTCAAAAAAATAATAATAAGATAGGTACCTACTCTCTAATTTACTACAACAAAACGAGTTCTAAATTTAAACCATTTACACATTTTAACTACAGGTACGTATATTGTATATAGCAATATATCTGTAAAGCAATCAAATCAGTAGTTAACAGCTTCTTTTTAACAAACGTCTAAATGTGTGACGTCATCGTTTACTGTTATTCAAATCATTAACGTTTACTTTATTGTTTACTATAAAACAAAACAAAACAATACGAAAAAATAAACTGTTAATAACAAAAAATGTAACATCGATATATAACAAATAAACTTTTATCTTTAGCGTACAAGTCCTTTCAGCTGCTATAAAGTACATCTATGTCACCTCCGGGACTCGTATTGGCAAAATGGAGATCCGACAACGAGGGCTTATCAAGTTTCATAAACACTGAACTGTAGCTGATGTAGATCAAATGAAAAAAATAATTCTGGAGAGATCATACAATAATAAAACTTTTTTAAGGAAAGAACATTGGAAATCCCATTACGATTATATTTTATGAGCAAACCTTAATTAAGTAAGACTACTGTCCGTCGGTAATAGCTAGGTTTCCTAACGATGAGCGCTAAAGTTTGTGATGAGAGCTTTGATTACAACGAAATTCTATGAAATCGTTCCATTTCAATGTATTCAGTAACTGACCCTTTCCATGTATAGATAGTTTAAGATATCAAGCCGGTTTTGATGGAAATTGTACCGATAGATCGCTTAGGGGATTGATTTTACCTGTACAAGTTATAATTTAGGGGTTTGTCTGTGTTTTCTCAGGGATTGTTAAAAAATTCTTCTTTGACTGATTCAAGGTTACAAAATTGGTTATACAATTATTACTATAGACAGGAGAGTTAAGATTAGGATACGAGCGAGTGGCACGGTTGTGACGGGGCAACTGGCCTGGGAACGTGGTTTGTTAGCATTATTGAGTGCCTACAAAATATTTAGAATCATTTCTCGGCTATGTTTGTATAGCCCTTTTGGTCAAGGTGTTTATAGGTTGATTAATTCTATTTATCGATTTAATCCAAAACCAGATATTGTATGTATATTATATGATTATGATGTCAGAGGAATTCTGAGAGTTTGTCAGACCGTGGCATAATTTCGACCCAGGTATAATAATATATATAAGAATGCCTTAATGGCGACCTTTCGAAAATGGATGGAGACAATTCTTTATAAATAGTGGATAAGATGGTCAACTTACTTAGCTCATGCATTACTTCAGTATTCAACGTGTGCACGGCTACGGATATGTTAACGATGATTCATCATCATCATTAAAGAGTAATAAAATTGTATCTGTGGACAACTCATTTAACGAAATATCGGTAGAATGAATTTTGGTAGTTAATGAAAAAAAAAAGAAAAAAAAACGTTAACTAATGTATGTCAATAGACATGTAATGTGTGTCTATAGACGACGGCCTCGTTGATATAATTATATGAAGGGTTATGTAGTTGGTAGTGTTCTTCAATCCTATTAATATTATAAACGTGAAAGTTTTCGAGGGTGTAATGTATGTTTGTTACTCTTTCACGCAAAAACTACTACACCGATTGCGATGAAACTTGGTATGTAGATAGCTGGAGACCTGGAGTAACACATAGACTACTTTTTATCTAAATATTCCTACGGCACCGGGACTTACGCGCGGCGCAGCTAGTAATTAATAATTGAAGTTTGATTTCTCATCAATCTTACGAAGAATTTTTCAGGAACCTAAAATAATAACTGCACATAGAACTTAACACCTTTACACCTTATCCACCATTACAGTTTTCCTACGGATTTACTTTTATCCTAAAGTATAAGGCTAAAGAGGTATATCAGCAATGGTAAAAAATTATTTCAGTCTACAAATTACCTCGACCATATATCGTTTTTATGAACACCTAAAATATCCTCCACCGTTCGTGAGCGTGCGGTTCTTGACAAATGTACTGCATGCTTTATCACATGCGCTCGTTTACCATAAAATTACTGAACCGTGTTATGGGCAATGATTTTTTTAATTCTTATTTCACTAATGGCATCGACATTCTCTAACAGTAAACCTAGGACAATGCAGAGATACATAAACCGTTGCATTGGCATTCATACAAAGGTATTTCTTCATAATTTTTTCGGTGTTTTGATATCTGTATGAATCTTATGGTATAACTACTGTAACGGCCAGGCATGTCTCAATGCCCCATCAATACCAAATGTTTTCGGTGGAGACAGCGAGTACGTGCATGAAGTCCTCGAGCTTATTGAAACAACTGTAACAGATACCGACGCTGGTGATAATGATGTCAACATTGACTTTGAGCAACCACATGACGACGAACAGGAATAATTTTGTAAACGCCATTTTGTATTTAATTTTTGTAATAAACTAGTAACCCGCCCCGGCGTCGCACGGGTAGCAGGGACATCTTCAACAATCATCAACATATTTCAATCAATTTACACAAAATCTTAACAAATTATACACCTAAACCTTCCTCATGAATCACTCTGTCTATTGGTGAAAACCGCATGAAAATCCGTTCAGTAGTTTTTCAGTGTATTGCGAACAGACAGACAGACCAACGCGGCGGGGGACTTTGTTTTATAATATGTAGTGATGAGACAATATTTATTCTTGGGCCTTTTTTATTTTTTTTATTGTGATATGGAATTCCTTTCCTATTTCTTGGAGTGTTAAATTACTCGGTATTCATTTATAAGAGACATAAACTTCTACGTAAGTGTATTTTGTGTACTATTTCAGACTAGCTTTTCTGAGCGACATCACTAGCGTTTATATTGATTTTGTCAAGCCAGACGACCATCTAAAGTTCGGTTAAGTAGTGCTGTGAAAGCGTAATAAAGTTTCGCATTTATAGTATGGATATTGCTCAGATTACATTCCACTAAAAGCAAAATAATATCAAATATCCAAAGATGTAGTTCTTAAAAATTTGGTCAGTTCAGAAGTCAAAAATGTTGCTTTTTATAAAAGATACTGTTTTTAGTTCGCAGAGGATGAAACGTCACGTTGCGTACGGCCTTTTTTAACCGACTTAAAAAAAGGAGGAGATTCTCAATTCGACTGTGTGCTTTTTTTTTATGTTTGTTACCTCAGAACTTTCGACTGGGTGAACCGATTTTGATAATTCTTTTTTTATTTGAAAGCTGGTGCTTCCCGTGTGGTCTCATTTCAATTTGATCAAGTTTTGACAATGACATCCATGAGAAAACCATATATAAGTCTTTTATGGAATAGTTTTTTTTGTTGAAGTCGGTTTTTTTTTAAAGAATTGTTACTGTTACTATTTTAGGATATATTTCCTTTTCTCCTTTAACAAACCCTTGGCCTTTAGTTGTAGTATATGCTGCCCTGGTAATAGAAAACACAGAAGTTTCAGTTGTATACAACTTCAAAATATTACTTTCCTATTATTAACATTATTTTTCTAAGTGTAATTATCATTTAATGTATTTGTTATAAACACACAAGTATACTTAAATAATAATGTTCAGTTATAGCAGTTGAAGAAATAAAATATTTTATGTATCTGACAGATAATATTGTTAAATAAAATAGTTTTGTGTTTCGTTTAATATATTTGGTTTTGTCAATTGTATAAAATGTCTCCTCGACAAAAGGATAACTTACGTAATGGCAGAGACCAATTTTCTCTTAAAAAAGGAAACGTGATGGAAATCTTTTTATGACAGATTAGTTTTGTGAATACAATGTCGTCTATTATAGCAGTACACACCTACTCTGGCTGTAAAATACAGGAGACCGACTTCACAATTTTATTTATTCCTTCAATTACTCGACGTGATTTTTATCCTAAGATATAATAGGATATAATAATTGGATTTGTAAAAACAATATATATGGAGTGTTACAGAAAGGGGTGGAAATTTTCGGAGCGTTATGTGTAGCCTGAGCTTAGTTGATTTATCTTAAAAATAAAAATAAAAAGTTATCTTTAGAAAATGCTGTTCCTAATGTAGGTGCACATTTCTACAGCACATTATGAATTTTCATGTCAATTTCAATGGTTTTGTTTTTTTTCATTTTTTATTCAGACATTTGCAAAAAAAAATTTGGACACTTCATCAACATTCTTGGTATTAAATACCTATAGTTTCATTCATATCAGCTCTCTCTCATACGAAATATTAGCTTTATCGATCAATTTCCAAGTTTAATTTTTCAGTTTCAAAATAAGATTTCTGTATTAAAAATCACGAATTTTCATAAAATTGTAAGCACTTTACGTTATTCGCGGAATCTACTATACGAACATAAAAAATGACCACAACTTTATATAACATTCCTGTAAAATTGCTTTCCTATATCTAATTCTACCAGCGGGGATTTAAAAATCGATCAGGTTCGATTGCTTTAAAGAGCTATGACTACATGCCGCAACGGTTCCATTTAGATTAATCGAACTCTGCTATCGAATGTTGTAGCTCGAAGGTGAGGATAGAAAATAACGAACGTATTCGCGTATGTTGCCGATTCGGCAATAAACGTACAGTACATTATTGGTAAATCAACAACATATTTTATTTTTACTCGTGTTACTATTGATACATGTTGTGACACCTTCAAAATGCTGAGCATATAAGCTAGTTTTAATAAATTTATTTCCTATTCATAAGATTTAATGTAACAGCAACAATAACATTAATAATAATAACATTATTATTGTTCGAAACGCTGGGGTCATGGGGTCCAAGTGCTCGTTCCGTTTATAAGGAATTGGCTAAGCGACTGATCGACACTTCTTCTTCTTCTCTCTTCTTCTCGATCTCACTTCTTTCTTCTTCTCTTCTCTTCACGATCGTGACCAGAAGGCGGGCCTTTTTCTTGCACAGAGAATTAGCATTGCCATTCAAACGTGGCAATGCTGCCAGCCTTCTGGGAACACTTCCAGTAGACAACGATGTGGAGGAATTTTATGACGCATGCATGTAAATAGCCCGTACAATTATTTTTTTCCTTTTTTTATTAGTTTTAATGTGTAAGTTGTATCACTACATATTATAAAACAAAGTCCTCCGCCGCGTCTGTCTGTCTGTCTGTTTGCGATAAACTGAAAAACTACCGAACGGATTTTCATGCGGTTTTCACTAATAGGCAGAGTGATTCATGAGGAAGGTTTTGGTATATAATTTGTACCCGTGCGAAGCCGGGGCGGGTTCCTAGTATAAAATATAATCAAATGTAATATTGTATGAAAAAAAACGGCAACAACAATTCAAAGATTTGCTTCTCTTGTGGTGGTAAGAATATTATGTACCAGCTATTGCCCACGACTTTGTTCACGTGGAAACTTTGGTGAAATCTATCCCACGGGAACCGTACTTTATTTCGGCATAAACTTTCATCCAGCCGTTTTTACGTGAAAGAGTAACAAACATCCATTCATTATATTCGTAAGATTTTGCTAAGTTAGTTAGTTTTCGCTAAGCTATTCTATTCTATCACACAAACGACTTTTTTTTTAAATTGAGATTTTTTTATTAAAATTTTGGATTTTATTTAATTGATGCATACATGTACCCTCTAAAGGCGTAGCAGCATTATAGCAGTTTAATATGATACACATATGCAGAATTACAGTCGAAAGACCATAAAAATCAAGTTAATTAAAAATAAATTACACAATCATAATAATATCTACAAGTGTTACAGAAAGGTGTGGCCATATTTTAGGGTCGTATAGTAGACTCCGTCAATAACGTGCTAACAATATTACACAGATTCATGATTTTCAATACAGAAATGTTATTTTGAAACTGAGAAATTGAACTTGAAAATTGATGGATTAAGCTCATATTTCGTAAGAGTTTCAGTTGACGTGAATGAAACTATGGGTATTTAACACCAAAAATGTTGATGTAATGTCCAGATTTTTGAAGATTCTGAAAATTTTTGCATAAAAAAAACAACAAAATCATTGATAACATGACAATTATAATATATTGTTGTTTAAAAATGTATACTTACACTAGGAAAAGTATTTTCCGACGAAAAAAAAATTCAGAATCCCTTTTATTTTTTAATCTTAATCAACTATTTGTCAGCACATAACGCTCCTAAAAATTTACCACACCTTTCTATAACACTATGTGTATAACTATATATAATATATATTACGGACATAGTGCAAATATGCATGGCGCTAAATCCGGAATAGAAGGAGCAATTTGATTCCATCTTAGTGCAAATAGTCCGTAATTTTGCTGGCTCGATGTGTAGTGTAGGGGCGTTATCTTGATGCAAAAGCCAAGTATTGAGTCTTGAGTTTATTCGTTCATTTTTTAAGGCTTCTAATATTTGAAGTAAACATTCCTCTGTATACCACGCAGCAGTAACAGTCTTCCCTTTATTAAGTACAACCGTAGCTAATATTCCTCTTTCAGTAATAGATCGCTACATTTTCACAGACGATGGTTCATCTTCAAACACCCACACTTTATCCTGGGAAATCCCAGGATAAAGTGTACTAAATAGTAGGAACGTCGAAATAATAAAGCTAGTTTTCATACAAAACTTAGTACTCATAATAAACAAGAAACTTCAGTTAGAAAAATAGAAAAAAAAAGTTAATTAAAATGACAAGATTCATGACGACTTGTAAAACAACATTTACATTAACTTTTATTGTTTCGTGTTTGAATAATATTCCATCTTTTTGCTGTATTATTTCGTTTGTTCCACAAAACTTTTGTGCCAGTTAAAATGAATAACATTTTATTAATTAGGTACTAGGTACTATAACGTCTATCTCACTATGAAGACTATACTCTTATTATTGTAATTTTTTTCGTTAAATTATCATTTGTCATAAGCACTCACGTGACAGTTAAATCAGTTAGTTTTATTATCCCCTCACCCGGCCACCATTCGACTCGACTCCGACATACCACTTCACCAAGTGGTATGTCGGAGTCAAACCGAACAAAACCACACGATGTTCCGTCACAATTGAGTTGTCCGTTGCAATAGTGAAAGGGACTCCGGTATACCCTAAGAAGGAAGTCCCCGAGAGCCCCGGCAGACCGTGCGGGGGGGCCTTGCCTTTCTTCAGGTTTAGAGAGGCTTGCGTGAGCTACATAGGTCAATGCTTTTATTTTCAAGAAAACTTCGCTGTTTGTTTGTTTGTTTGTTTGGCTTGAATGTCTGTGTTCACTATTTAGTGCATTTAGTGCACTAACATTAAAAAAATAAAAAGCAGTCACGTGCGTTGTTAAAAGAAGTATTGCTAATTTGTTCTCTTTTTTACAATAAGACATTAAAGTGTTAGTAGGCTGATAACCAAAAATCACTGAACATTCTGTTCTACTTTTTTTACTTGAATTCACTTATAACTTCTGTCAAACTTCTTCCGAATAATCCACATTCCTTGCAAACCAACAATTTCATAATTTTCATCTTCCAAGCATCTCAAAATATGTAGACACCGTCCTTCGTTTCTGTTTTGTATTAATAGCACTGATCATAAACATAAAGAATTAGGAATATAAACACTATAGCAAAGAAACCAAAAACTAGGTATTAGTAAAAAAATTCTTCCATCTGTCGTCGCGTAGGGTCTTTCAGAGCCTCACGCAAACTCATGTTGCTATATTTAACGTTGCATAAATGTGGACTTATCTTTGCCGGCGCCAGTGTCAAGTATAATCCTTTTTAGGAAACTATGTATAACTATGGTTCGAGTAAGTAACTAACGGTATAACTAAATACTACAAGGTATAACTTTAGGTAGGTTAAAATTTAAGTAAACCCAAAGTTGGAACAATTTGTCCTGAACTTACAATTTTAATATATTAAGATCACAAGCATTTCATTCCTCCAATTTTATATTTGAACACTTGTAACTTAAGTGCCAATATTAAATTCGAGAGAGAAACTTTAATTATCTGGCTGAACTCCAAGTTTCCTCCGTTTCTTAACAGACAATCGTCGTTAACCTGATACTCCTTTTGACCTTGGCTAATTCTTGCTATATTATTATATATTATATACACGTAATTAATGAAAAATTTATTTCTAGTAGTTATTACAAATAGGCTTCTCATTTTATTTCTTTTATTTTTTTATTATTAAACTTATTTAAACGAACAATTTTACGAAAAAATAGCAACGAGTAAAGTATGTCTGAGCATAACATTTTTTAGTTTATTACCATTAGGTATTTGATAACAAGTTAGATGCAAAAGGGACCTAATATCCATAAACATAGTAAATCTAAAGTACTAACATTTTTTGTACTTTTTACTTTCACAATAGTGGTGTGAGACTCCAGCATTACGTACCATGAATTTCATACTTCTATTATCAAATCAATGCACTGCATTACAATTATTTAATAAAACATCGTCTCGAACTGTTTAATCATAGATTGTTCTTCTTCTACACCTGTAGCCTTGTGGGCTAGGTATTCAACAATCTTACAACACTTTTCGTGTGTAATTTAACTATAAATTTAATAGTACGGAGTACTAGTAGTATACATATTTAATATAGTGGTGTACAAATATAGAACGTGAATATAAGTGTCAAAGGCTCACATTTAAACAAATTGTGTAAATTATATTGTTACGCATAATTAGATTGTTTATAAGTATCGTAACATACTTGCTTTTTACCTTGAGAGTCATTCAACTTGGTTAGTCTCACAATAAAGTGTTTTATATTTTAACATTGCAATTTTCTGTATTGATTACACACCAAAGTGGTAAGAATGGTAATTAATATGCGGTGGAAATGTTTGTGAATGTAAAATTGCCTGATCATTTGTGTTTAAAAAACTTCTGTTTAACTTTACATACATGTGAAAACAGGTACTGTACCATTGATATTTGTAACAAGTATTTAGTAATTGAACTGTTAAGAGATAAAGTTCAAACCACGGTTGAATTTATTGACAATTGTTCTCTTATTCGACAAGCTCTATTGAGCGCAAACATCTCATATGTTCTGTTTCCGTCAATATCAATTTTTGATTATGAGAATTTGAAGTATTTTGGTAAGTAATACTCAGGATCTCTTATAACGACGCTACTGTGGAGACAGGCTATCGTATAAACTAACACGCGTCATTATTTCTATGATAATATTATCTGAAAATGAAACTATTAAAAAACTTTTAAGTAGTAATATTTACCGTTACGTCCCGTTCGCACTGCAGTTGATGATATTTTGCATGATTTTTTAATCACTTACCTTTTTTGTTTGAAAAACTAGTCTTAGGAAATAAGCCCTACGTTGCGTTTGAACTTGAATACAGAAATAGCTAGTACAAAATACAACACGACTCGAAATAAACACTTCAAAAAAAATTAAATCGACCTAAACAAACAAGAACAAATTACATTAAAAAGTTATAAATAATAATTGATTACAAATTTAATTGAATAGATTACAATACACGTGACACTTTTAATATAATAGGTAACAATATAAAGGCACTAGGTACCTACTGGTCTCTTCAAAGTTGAAGCCAAGCCAAACAAGTGTTACTTTTTTTAAAGTGTTTATTTTTAGACATTCATTACTTTGAACGTCAATTTTGCTCAATTTCAAGAAAAATCCAAAAACTTAGTACGTGTGCCCCTAATTTCTAAAGGTTACCCTAGTTTCCCCTTAGATGTCTTCAACTGATGCGGACTGGCAATGGGACTACCGTGGGAGTATCCTCTTTCAAAAAATCGGTCCATAGATGAAGGACATATCGGTGAACAATAGTCAACATACATAAAAAAATACATACAGCCGAACATAGAACCTCGTCGTTTTTGAAGTCGATTAAAAATTAAACGTGAACCTCAAATAATTATTCTGACTGTTGCACCCAAATCAAACGATGCACTAGGTTCTGGCGAAGTGATCAATTAGATCGCGCGATCGGGTGCAGTACTTTGCCACACAAAAAAATTCCAAGCTCGGCAGTTGTTGGAGCCTATTGGAAATATTTTCCTTACGAGTTATGAGTTCAGGTTGGATTCGACTAATTTATTAAAAATTATAATCGTCGTATTCGCAATGGTAATGGTATTTGTTAAGTAAAATAAGTGTTGATAGAATGTAAAATATATAAAATTATAATTATGTAAGTGATACGATAAGAATGATTAGTGATACGAGCTTACCGCCGCGTGGCTCTTGTAAGAATTTCATATTGGAAGACACTATGTTTCCGATCGACGAGAGGCTTTATTCTTTTCAAGACAGGTCATTAATCTTCCGAAGTTTAAACCCAACTTAATTAAGATAACGTCAGATATTAAATCCTTCAAATTTAAGGGCTTGCTAAACTTTCAACGGAGCAGCGCCCACTTTTTTCCTGGAATCCGTCGCTGGCAAGATTGTAGTCTCTGTAAAAAAATATAATAGGTATTTTAAAATTTGTAGGCAGAGCGATTTCCTTTTTAACAGCCTCAAAGACCAATCGTTCCTGTCTTTGCAGTAAGTTTTGTGTAGGAACATGTCCACTGCTCGAAAGCTGAAAGATACTCAAAGATGGTGAACCCACAACCCCTCCTTCCCTCTTTTTCGGTTCTCACTAGTCATAAGTATAACTGACGCCCATATACATACATACATACATACCTACGTTTTACCTATCCTACCTTTGCAGAAAGTAAGTAGTATTTCCAAATTCAATAGAAATTTAATTAAGTTTTTCTTTTTGGTATTTGTATACATTATATCAGTTTTGTATACGTTATTTCTATTACAAAGCCCTAGAAAGATTTTCGGCGTATGTATGTTTTTAAGTTTTCAAGTACAAACATTACTATTTATACGAAAACCTGTAATATTATCTACAGCTATATTAGCTCGAAAATAATCCACTCAATTATAGTAAGTTACTTTGATTAAGGTTGATAATAAACCGATAACATCTTATTGGTCACAACGTTTAGTAGTAATAAAGAGATGTAAGCGCTTAATGAAAGGCCTTTATTACTCCGCACACCAGAATACTAATTTTATCAGTCGTCAGGTAAAGAGAATAAGGTCTTCAGGCTTGCTCCAGCAAATTTAATCACATACTCGTTTCTTATATTTGAGGGGCTCGTGGCTAAGTGGTAACCAAGTAAGTTAGCACATTACAAAGGTTGAGTAATACCAGCCAGGTCAGTCTTAGGATGGGTGACCATTCTTAATAGATTAAGACCCCTCCGTGCCTCGGAGAGAACGTTACGAACGAACGTCGGTCCCGGTTGCTATACAAACATCTGTGGCATTCGTTACGGGTAGCAAGAGCCCAGAAAAGTCTGACTACCTGGTCTTACTACAGAACTTCGATATCACCTAGTACCTACTTGAGTTGTGAAGGTCTGATGGCAGTCGCTTCACGTAAAATATTGAAGTTCGGCCGTTTCGTAGTTAGATGGAAAGCTGACTCCAACTTAGGAAAAAGGCGCGGAGAATAACCCGTTTCTTATATTTATGTCAACCTAGTTTATTTCTGCAAGTTATATGATCATGTCTGTCGGACTGCGGCCCAATGGTTGCTGGTAGGAGATAGTATGTATACATTTTCATTGCGCGATTAAGGATCAGTAGTTAGTGTCGATCGCAGTAGGTAGATCGCTGAAATATATGTTTGCTATAAGTGCACATCAACAGACTACTAACATGGCAAGTAATGGCATGGCATTTTAAATTTGACCAAGTAAATTGAACTTTAGAAAATTATACAGTAGTAGTATTATTATTATTATTATTAAAAAATAGGGCAAGGTCCAATAGGAGGAGACATATTGTGCACAACTAATGAAGAGTTAAAGTAAATTAAATATTAAACATTTTCCTTCTCTATTGGGAAGGTTCTAGAACGATTTGAGTTCAAATTCTCCCGAAGGTAAGTAGTTTATTCAATATACACAGTAAACAGTTGTTGTAGCCGGCGAACACAAAAGAAACACTCATAAAAATGAACGTTTCAAGCTGTGTGTTATCGAATTTCTTGTATTTTTCTTTGCAGCGGAGATTGAGAGTTGAATGCCAGTACAGATTAACGTGAAAGTCAAACTAAGAAATAAAGTTGGCCAACGGTAAAATTTCAGTTTGTACTATTCGAATGTTTGAGGTAAATGTACTTGAACTGACGATCGTTAACTTTATTAATCGTCTTAGGTGTTTATTTCCTTCAGATAAATTACTTTTGTATAAAACACGTGCAGAATAAAGACAGAATAAATTTAGGAATACTGTCAAACATCTCAGTAACTTTAAAATATATTTTTCGTTAAATTAGTCTATGCTCCAATGTTGTATGTTTATGTGCGCAAAATACATTGTAAAATGATTGGAACTAGTTTTCGCTCTAAGGTGAAAATTTAGCCGGAATTAATAAAACTATTTATTGGAAAGGAATAAGGAGCCTCCACTGACGGTAAGGGAAAACAACACTATTTCCAAGTGTTATATTAAAAACACAAAAATCCGTCAATACCTATTAAACAAATAAAAAAAAACGGTTAACAAACAGGGGAAGAAAGATACTGAAATGTTTCGTCTTTATATATTACTACTTATTATAAAACTAAGTCCCCCGCCGCGTCTGTCTTTGTGCCTGTTCGCGATAAACTGAAAAACTACTGAACGGATTTTCATGCGGTTTTCACTAATAGACAGAGTGATTCATGAGGAAGGTTTACGTATATAATTTGTTAAGATTTTGTGTAAATTGATTGAAATATGTTGATGATTGTTGCAGATGTCTCTGCTACCCGTGCGAAGCCGGTTGCTAGTTCACGTATAAATACAATAAGAGTTCCATAATTTACAATGATTTATTACCTTCATAGAAATTAATACATGCAACAAGAACATTGACTTATGTTAAAGGGATTTCTAAGAAAAATTACCAGAAAATAAAAAGGGTTTTCCGGAAAATGTTCTGTACATATTCCGACGAATTCGTAGAAGTTCCGTATTGTTCTTACCTGCAAAGAGACCATTCATGTCTACATGGTATGTTTAGTTACAGTTTTAGTCAAAGCAGTAAAATATAATGGCGTACTAAATTCTGTATAAAGGCTTTATATATTGTATGGACATTATATATACGTGGTCGTGTTATTCATGTTTTTACCTCATTCGTAGGTAAAAAGAACAAACATTTATTTTGTTTGTGAACACAACCACGTATTCTTTTCGACTTTTACCGTAAGTTACAGCTGCGTTCGGGAAAAAAGGGATAACCCTTGAAAATAATGTATGTGTTTTAAGGGGATAATCTTTAAAAAAGTAATACCTAAAACTGTTATTGTTAGATACACCTATTTTATATAAATAGTGAGCTTGTTCTATTTGTGGTTATAATTCTAAGACCTATATCCCGTGGATATGAATCATGTATCAAATGCTGCTAGCTATGTCCGGCTGTGAAACTCAATTGAATTAAAGTGGGCACATTAAAATCGCATATTGGGAAGAATAATTCAAGAAGGTTTAAGCCGAATTCGCATGGCATCTTGGAGATGTTTTATTCAACACATACAAAAAAAAGATAAAATTATGCAGATTAATAGATGCTACATCAGATGCTCCAAACTCGAGTTTCACAATACATGTTCGAGAGAGTCCAGTAGGTATGACGTATCGAGTGAATCATCGGAAGTATAAAAATATTAATGATAATTATCTTTTAATAAAACTTCAATGCCGGTCAAAATATACAAATCGCTTCAAGTGTGCCTATAAAATTTGAAGAGTTCCCTCAATTTCTCCAGAATCGCATCATCAAATCCTGACCTGATGACTATGGGATCACCTGGGAAGTGGGAAGTATACAAAAAAAATTTCAAACTAAACAAAAAATTCCCAAATCGGTCCAGGCATCTTTCACTTCAATACACCTGTCCACATGGACAGGTGTATTGAAGTGAAAGGAGGGCATAATATCGAAAACCTAAGAATTTTAATTAGATAATTACTATTGTTATATTGTTACCGTGACTGACTACACAGGTAAGTGAATCATGTGAACGGTGTTATAATTCGGGTCTATTTTTAACCACGACGCAAAAACGACGGGGTGTGTGTGTGTGTGTGTGTATGTGTGTGTGTGTATGTGTGTGTGTGTGTGTGTGTGTGTGTGTGTGTGTGTGTGTGTGTGTGTGTGTGTGTGTGCGCGCGTGCGCGTGCGTCGTGTGTATATCTGTCTGTGGCATCGTAGCTCCCGAACGGATGACCCGATTTTGATTGTTTGTGTTTGAAAGGTGAATAAATCTGTTCAGCCGTTCGATGATCATCAGCTCTTTTCTAATCGTTGAAAGGATTTTTAAGTCGGGGGTTTTTTAAATTATAAATTTATAGTTATTATTCTACTTATTTTATTCCATAAATGAATTTTGTTTTCTTTTTGTGCTGTAAGATTTTTTATTTATGTTAACCGATGTATAGTGAATAGCATAATCCAGTATATAATTCAAAGTTTTATTCTTGTATAGATAGGTCAGAGCCATTTCAATATCAGTGTAATACTACAACTAGTATGATCTAATGAAGTTACAATAATGGCATAAGATATTGAAAAGCTTCTTAATGTGGTATGTGCAACCACTCAAGTAACTTATACAAAAAGAGCAGCCTGTACAAAAATACATGAATTTTGTTAAAGTCACACAACAACGGTAGCACAGCGATTCCCGCACTCAGCACAACCAATTGATAAAACATTCGTCCAGATCTTTCTATACCAGCTGATGCTGGTATAGAAAGATCTGGACAAATGTACTTAATACTACGTGTTCTGATGAACACGTAGTGTAAAAGAATTACACGAAATGACTTTCGCCCAGAAACGATGGTAATGTGGGTGAGTACACTTTTCCTCGAAATCCATGGATGGCTTTAGTAAAGGTTTAATTTTTATTAACGCTAGGTTTCTGTTTCTACTAGCTTCCATCCAACTGTTTTTGAAAACGGAAAATAAGCAATAAATTATTGAATGGGTTTTTGCGACTATGGTATCAAGTTCTAGAAAAAGGGCATGAAAATGTATCTAAGCTATGATGATCGCATGCCATTAAGCGGGCCGAGTTCTTGTGTCCCACATTAATGATACAAAAAAAAGTTTTACGCGCAAATAAGCACTGAGCACTACCTGAAGTATATCAATAAAAATTATATACTTAATAACAGCAGACCCGCGCAACTTCGTCTGCGTTTGTAAATTTTCCCCGTTTTTGCAACATTTTTAATTGATGCTCCGCTCCTATTAGTCGTAGCGTAATATTATATAGCATATAACCTTCCTCGATAAATAGGCTATCCAACACTAAAATAAATTTTCAATTCGAAACAGTAGTTCCAGACATTAGCTCATTCAACCAAACAAACAAACTTTTCAGCTTTATAATATTAGTATAGATTGTACAGCAGCAATACACAAATCAATTAGGTAGATGAAGTGCTGACTGAATAAAAAAGCATGTGATCGGATGATTTGATTGGATTCTACGGATCTCAACAAGTCACGGATGTAGTTTTGAGTGACAATTAAAAAAAGGTGTGTGTCAGCTCCAACACACGACTGGAGTTTACAATTTTCTTTCTCTCTTATTCTATAGGTATATATTCATCATTTGTAGACGCTTCATACCGGGCGCCTTATATAAAAATCGATTTTTGAGGAGTCCTTTAACAGTCAAGCGCTTTAAATACTTTTTTTAAATTTCTTTTTGCACTACTTTTTAGTAGTATTTTTTTTTTTTTTAGTAATATCACTAGCTTTGTAGAAAAATTAAAGCTTGTTTTTTCTGGATAAGATTATAATTATAATCTATATTTAAAAGAAGAAGAATGCGTAATCAATGAATTATTAGTTGAAATGGACTTCTCTCTCACTTTCATGGAAAGCGATTATGCGTAGGTCAGTATGACCTAGTTATTTTAAACATAGACTCTTAATAATGCAGATATACATTTTTGTTAATAAATGAATCTCTGCATTTTTAAGATATGTAATACATTTTTTAAGTGAAAAAAAAAATATTTGTATTACATGACTTCTATACTATTTTTACCTTCTTCTCTTGAATTCTTTATACAAATTTGTTACACATATATTATGTAATTTACATTAATACAAATAAATGAAATTGAAGTGTATGTTTGTAGTGCCAAATTAAAAGTATTTTTAAGCTCATACAGTTATTTGCACGATGCCTAAAAATCAGTATCAAAACTTTTGTCTGTCTGTCTCTTCCGGCTAATCTCCGGGACGGGTTTCCCGATTTCCACGGGCATTTCAATGGCATATAGCTGGTGTTATAAGGAGTAACTTAGGCTACTTTTATTTTGGAATAAGAATTAGGGTTCCGCCCAAAATACATAAACATGTATACGCGAGCGAAGCTGCGCGGGAACTATTAGTTTGTAACACGAATAATGAAATAAGAACTTGCAAGTTGTAGAAACGTCACAAAAACCCTTGTCAAGCGTCCATTAGGCGCCCGTTGGATGGTTATACGTATGTGAGACGCATTAGTAATATAGGTCAGGTTTCAGAAGAACAGGTGATTTTGTCATTGATACGTGCTACCAGCGCTTGAAACGCACGTGATAGTGTTGCTGAATAACAAATATCAATGTAAAATACCGCCATTTCAGTTTAAAACCGTTCTAAATTAGAGTATTAGAACTATTAGCAACAACCTCACCACTATTGTTATAAAGTATCAAATTCCGTAACCGTTGTTCGTACCTCGATCTACACTCAAGTGAGCGTTATATCACTTATAATAGTTATAATGCACGCCTAGCCTTTTTATTATCCCACCCGCCCACTTTTTATCAGACGGACCAATGGCGTGATGTTACCAGTATAACTAGTCATAATAATGTTCATTATCTCTTTTCTATTAAATAGTGAACTGTTTTATCATCTACTAGAGTTTAGAATGGTGAAGCTACCAATAATTTATTCAACTATACCAATGATTAGAGTGCCTAGCTCAAAAAACTTTTATCGATGTAATCCGGCAATAGAGTATTTTCTAAGGCAAGGGCGTTACCGATTTCGGTTAATGTTGGATGACGTTCGACGTAAGAGCATATAGTAATTATAATATGTTAGTCATCTGGTGGAGTTACGTTCACTGCCAACAGACGAAAGCAATCATTCTCAGAACTGCAAGTAAAAACTATTGTTTAAAAACTCAATTGACCTATTTAGTCCTTATGGAATAATTTAATATTGTAACTTTCATAGCTAGCTCCCATGAGTATTTAAAGTAGAATTTGTAAGGGTTAGATAGTCGCAATCGTCTATTTGGTCGTCTGTATGACATGAAAAGACTGTCGGACATTTAACCGCACATTAAAAATATTTTCCAACTTCGCCGATGGCAAAAGTTTGTTAGTAAAAAATGGCTTTGACCTCCAGACGGGTGGACAAGATCAAATTATAACGATTTATTTTTCCTTTTTTCCCTTTTCCCTATGAAATCATAAAAGAGGTAAAAAATGAAGTAAAAATTTTTTGTGAAATATTTACTCCTAATTATAAAAGTTTGTTACCAAGTTATTATACAAAACAACTTAGTTAAATTACGAACCTTTTATAAAAGTTAATTTATGAGATTTGCGAAAGTTTGTAGTCAAGATAAAAATGTTTTTTAAGAAATTTTTCATCTTTAAATTAAGAATCACCGGAATACCTTGGGAACAGGGGTGTTGATATACTTTCATTATTTGTAAATGGAGTTCTAAAATACAACTTGGTAAAAGTGTTATAAATTATCTTTCTTTTCCGTGCAGCAGGCATTACGCTGTAAGCGGAGGATTATCTTTTATCTTTTGCGACTTTTTTAATACTTTCTGCCTATAATAAGTGGTGTAGTCGCTACTGCTCTTTGTTTACTTCTGATTAACTTGTAGCAAAGCACAGATATGACAATTAAGTATTTTAAACATCTACAAATCAATACTTGAATCAACTAAGAGCAAGAGGTTGAATTTAAATATGTAGAAAATGATGCATACACGGGCCAGGCAACAGCAGAGATGTTTGTTTTACGTATAATTTACTTAATTTTATTTTTAAATGCCTTTAAATTATTAAATAAAGGTGAAAATATTAATTACTAGCAGCGCCCCGCGGTTTCACCCGCGTAAGTCCCGATTCCGTGGCAATATCGCGATAAAAAGTAGCCTATGCGTTAATCCAGGTCTCCAGCTATCTACATACAAAGTTTCATCGCAATCAGTTCAGTGGTTTTTGCGTGAAAGAGTAACAAACATCCATCCATCCAAACTTTCACATTTATAATATTAGTGGGATAGTGGGATTACTAACTACTACTTCTGCTTTTCTAGAAATAAATAATATAACTGACAATTTAACAAAGCAAATAAGTTTTATAAAGTAGCATTTAATGATTGACATTAATTTATATTTTGTAAAAGCCTGAAAATAATATATCGTTTTTCGACCACTCATCAATCCACCTAAGGCCACAAACGAAAAGGTAAACAGAAATGTCGTATTTTATATCTATTAAAGCGATTAAGACTTACCTAATTTACAGGAAATAAGATATCAAATGTATATTCTTATCTAACATATTAACATTGCAGCTCTGAGGATTACTTAATACTGAAGAATACTTAGACTTCTTAGAATTATTTCAATTATAATTAAAATACAAGGTTCCTTTGACTTCTTTGTACAACACTGTATTTATTCATCTTGTGGTGACTTCCACATATAGTAAAAACATAGTTCAACATCATCTAGCGAAGACGAGCTGAACTACGTTGTATCTACTAAACCTGCATCGCGCAACGAAAGCTCTCCCAGCTCCCAAGATCAATCGTAGGGGACGCAATCCGCCAGATTGATTGTGTGAATAGAGTGATCTTCTAATTTAAAAATAATTTCACCATTTGAAACTTAGCTAATATAGGATAAACATACGTTACGTTACAATAATATAATTCATCAAGCCACGCAATCGCGGCGGCCTGCGAGCATTTTATGAACATGTATTATGCCTATGTATGTATTGTGCCCATGTAATGGTTCAAAAAGACTGTTTATAATATATCAAAAAAATATTTATTCAAACCTATATTCGTTGATTCAAAGCGTTTCTTTCATATTCCATATCCGCCAAACGTGACTTTTGTCATACAGCTGTATGTTGTTGGCACTTAAAGTGAATAAATGTGTAGGTACGGTGTAATATTGTCGTGAGCCATGTGTAATGGGAGAAGGGTGTGCCATTAAGCATTGTGCATTAAGTTGCTGTTATCACAAATACCAATGCTTATTTTTGAAATGCTTCATTTATACTTGACGTTATAAAGATAAGATGCAAAGTAAAATTTCTCTCCTAGGAATGCATGATAAGTTACATATCAACATGTGTGTCAAACATGTATTATGAATGAAAAGTAGCAATATAAATCAAGATTTCTTTGAACATATCTAGTTCACGAAAGTGATATGGAGTTTATTGAACTAAAATTAAAATAAATGTGTGATGTGATGTAGGATCGCGTCGGAACTTGTTTTTTTTTTGGTGTCGTGATGGAAAATCCTCATGGATCCTTCCTCATCCATCTTCCGCCCTTGGAGAGGCGAAGGGGTCTGTCGGACTCTTACCGACTAAAAACCACCCCGGTGTTCCGCTATTTGCGCAACCCCCGATAGGCATTTTCATTAATTCTTTTATTTCATTAGTTCATTAATTTTTCAATTTATCGCGAACAGACAGACGCGGTAGGGGACTTTGTTTTATAATATGTAATGATCAACCAAGTGCAGCAACTTGTTAGATAAATAAAAATTTTTACCACAATGACGTATATTTAAAAAAAGTGTCGGGCTTATTAAAGTAAAATTACAGTTCGGTGACTTACATTACAATAAGTAATGTTCTAAATTCCTTTTTAACTCAGTAAGTACGTACAGGTACCTTAAAATTGGAAAAATAAACACTTTGAAAAAAGTTAAACCGACTTCAAAAAACACTAGCTCAGGTCACTGAAAAGTGTTTTTTTTTAAGTGTTTATTATTTAAAGTTTTATGTTAAAAAGCAGATTTGGCCAGTATCACCAACAATCCCACACAACACAAACCATTATAAATGCGGTAGAACACGCAAAGGGAGGTGAAATTCTCCTCAGGAGCTTCGATACCGCTTGTAACTTCAGGACTGTCCAGGTTTAAAGCTCGTCGTTGCTCTGAATTGAAATTCTCTGTCTCTGTCCACACCAGACAACCTACCTATGATGCATAAATAAAGTTCCGTTACTCAACCACTAAAAGTATAAGATAAATCTTCTTAATTATTATTAGAGCACAACACATTAATGTCGGACGCATTATTCAAGAAGTATCAACTAATTTAGGACCTATGATGCCACAGACAGACACACAGATGCACACGTTAAACTTACAATTATACCCCTCCTTTTTTCCCTGGGGTAAAATAATTGCTTTCATTTTATCTTTGAATGGATTAAAGCGCAAATAAAACAAACGAATTTTCTTCACGTATATTCTCATAAAATAGTTTAAATATACTTTTTTTTAGTAAATGAGTGTATTAATCTATTGATTAAATTATTAAAAAATATACATAACATATTGCACGCGATGCAATTGTATTTAACTTATTTAAATGCGTCCTGTGATTAGTTGATTACGTTGAGCCACGGCCAGTGCTTTATGTTGGAAAATTGAATTTTAGGCTCTTGTAAGCACGAAATAAGCGAGCGCTGCGCGCTTGTTTCGCTAAACTGGAAAAGCACAGTCCACGCTTCTGTTGGCTCCCTAATGTATTTAAAATAGGTATACAATATATATTATAATAACGGACTTTATTAAATGTCAGTAAAAAACTTCATAGCAGGATGTTCCACTAAGGAAATTACTTTTCTTTTTTCGAAATGGAGAATTAAATCCTGTTAAGTAATAAACTCACAATTATAAGCACTTGATTAATAATTATTTTTTACTGTCATTGAAATATAACTACTTTTAATAATATTCAGAAATTTTAACAAAAATATACAGAGATGACTATTATTCATTAAGTGAAAAGGCCTGTTACAATCAAAGGACAGAAATTTTGCGACTTACTAACCGTAAGTCAAAAGCACAATGCGTGCACTCCACATCCACTGCTACCAGATTCAATAACATGAAGAGGATTATTATATTTCCCTAACAAAAACTAAAATGACTATAAACTTGTTCTTGTTAGCGAATGTAGTTCGCTAATCTTTATTCTCAGTAACATATCTATGCAGTTTGTCCGTAGAATCTGATAGTTTAATTCATGTTATTTAAAGTTGCAAAACATTTTTTTAGCTTTTTTGCCTATTTTTTGGCAATCGGTGATGTTTTAATGTTGGAATTGCATGCGCCAATGGGCTACAGTTACCGCTTACAATCAGACGCAGTATAAAAAAAAATTTAGAGTTAAAACAATTTTGTTGCTTTTACATTCTGATTCTGTAAATGAAGTTGTATGTCACCGAAAACATTGCCAAGTGTGTGTCTAAACTGTCTATTGCTACAAAAATCCTTGTAATTTTTCTATTTAGGACAAATTCTGGCAGAGGATTTGAATTGGCGCCCTGCCTGAAAACTAAAGTACCTTTAGTCCTAAAACAATTTGTACAACAAGATCTGTAAATGAAAAAAAGTAAAAGGAACCTAGGAAGGCAAAAGTATACTGTGGATCCTTTTTAACACGCTTGTATTAGCTTTACTTTTTTATATTTTATATATACTTTTAGAGAATATATTATACTGTACAACGTCTACAAATGACGAAAGAGTCAATCAATTAAAAAAAATATTAACAACTAATACAAAGAACTAAGTGCAAGTGCAACTTGAAAAAGTGCAAACCCGAATGTAACTAAACCATTAATCAGTTCAGTTGACTTAAATATTATATTTTAAACTGTAATCTTAGTTATCTAAATAAACTGCGTAATATCTGTTTAATAACCTCGCCCCGTAGATTATTATTTATTAAACAGATATTACATTACATCAAAAAAGATTAAATATCACTGGCTAAATATCACATTACATACGTATTTCATTTCAAAGAGTTTAATACTTCACAAATCATTATGACATTCAAAAACATTTTAAAGTAAACACGGTTTTCATTTATGATGGCTTCAAGTTTAATATAAATTTATATAAATACTGAAAGTCATTTATTTAAGTCGCTGTATCAGTACGTAACAGTAACGCCAACACGTGTATTAGGAAATATTAACCAGGGAGAGGTTCAGAGCTGTGCATCTTTCCATTTTAGTCAACAAGTTGGAAAACGTGTTTATTCTTGATATTGCGAATTAAAACAAGTGCGATATCTCGTTGGATTCGTAATCACATCTAGAAAAGTTTGCATAAATTTCAAACCCGCACATTAACTATTGAAAAGGTTATAAACAATTTTTTTTTTTTAAACAATTGGTTGAAAAAATTTCAATCAATAGTAATGTAATTGTTCTTTATTATCTAAAAACAGATCTATCTAGAAACAGAGAACAGAAAACATGCAAATTAAAAAAAAATGTCGTACCCTTTTTTGCTTTTATCTTTTTTTGTTCGATAAATTATATATTTATAGCTAATAGATAATAACAAAAACAGATACCGCATCCCAACAACTTTATTTAGTACTAGCCGTCCCCGCAGTTTCACCTGCGGTTATGGTCATTACTCTGCTTCTTATAGTCGTAGCGTAATGTTAAACAGCCTGTAGTAATATTTTTAAATTTTTCAAATAATATTAAATTTAAGAAAAAATATTTTTTGCAATTAGCAGCCGGATTCGAAGCAGCGTTACAAAAGTGCACTAGCCGCGCGGAGCTATATTTTCAACATTAAATAAAAACTATTAGTAATAGAAATCAAATGATATAGACTCAGTATCAGAGTTAATAAACAGTAGAAGTGATAAAAATGGTAAACTTGCATGACCATCAATTAATTATATTTTTGGCATTTAATATACTTAACTTTAATTATAATTAATTTAATAATCCATGTACTTACATATTGGCTATTTTCATATTTGCATGTCGTTAAACGATAAAATGTATCTGGCACTGTTTATTACGCATTTATCTATCATTGATGTACCTACATTTTAAGCAAATAAACGAATTATTATTATTATTCTCTTTATTAACTTTTACAAAACA
Source organism: Euplagia quadripunctaria (assembly GCA_963859945.1). Lineage (NCBI taxonomy): Eukaryota > Metazoa > Arthropoda > Insecta > Lepidoptera > Erebidae > Euplagia > Euplagia quadripunctaria. Next base: position 15,766,580 of record OY982577.1, on the reverse strand, counting down.
TATAAATTACATTTTTAAATACATTATTATATAAAAAAAATATATTTAAAAATATAAAAAATAGTGTCCCACCGGTATCGGGCACAGGGACCAAGCTACCGGTGGTTAGGGTTCCAGAGACAGAAACCTCCTCACTATGCGTGCCGTGTCGAGAAGGACTGCCTTCTGCATTAGGCTCTTGATCCAGCTGCCTAACGTGAGCCTCTGAAGGTGTTGGTCGAGGCTCTTAGCAATTAACCCATGGGCCGAAATGACTATCGGCACAATGATTGCTGAATCCACATCCCACATGTCGACAATCTCGTGGGATAATTATATTATTATTATTATTAAAAAATGCCAGGAGTCAACAGTTTTTTCAGAAATTTTCTCTTCTTTCAGAATATTTTTATTTCATTTCTCTAGCACCAGTAGCTTTTGAGTTATTCCCGAAAATGTAAACCCCCTTTTCCCCCCTTTTCTATATATATTATTATAAGCCAACATACAATTTCCACACCATTCCCGTATATCCATAACCACGTGCCGATCTATCGGTGTGCTTTAACGTGCTTAAAAATTTTCGGTGTGCTTTATTTTAAAGTCACTGCAATTGCACGTCTGTGTACATATAATTATGTACACAGACGTATTTGTGTAATAGGGGCCGGACCCGGGCTTCACCTAGGTTCTCCACCTGGGTGAAGCACGGGGACATTGGGTCCCGTGCTCCAACTGATGATCAGTACAGTCAAGTAATTAAGAAAAATACACAATTTAATATATAATCAATAGGATTTATTTTAGAATAGAATAGAATAGAATAGAATAGCTATTTATTGCAAAAATTGTGTACATAAGCTCATAAAATTATTATTTCGGTATCAACAATTTATCCTGATCGGATGTGCAACATTCTTATGACTTATGCTAAAAAAATTAATATTATACATCCATACTATTATTATTATTGCAGTAAACATTAAAACATACCTATTTATACCAATCAATTACTGGAAATTGTTTGTTTAGAATACAGATTAAAATAATATAAATAATTATAGACTGTAGCATGTACATACATTAATATTACCAGTCTATACAAATACAAATTGAAATTAATATTCTTAGATTACAAAATTATTATTAGAAGTATTTAAGAAAAAGAAATTGTATGAATTAAAATTAATATTCTTGATTTAAAGGAAAGGTAATAGTCAAATCCAATAAGTTACATTATGTCCTACTACAGTTTATCACTTAAATAATCCCTTACAGAGTAGTAGCACCTTTCCAACAATAACTTTTTCAGCTTAATTTTAACAGTATCAACATTTTGCTCTTCAAGAATTGTCTTTGGTAATTGATTGTATATTTTGGGGGCCATGCAAATTATACTATTATTCAAATATACTGTTGTATTAGATGGAATACTAATTTTTAAATTGTGTCTTTTACTTTTTAATTGCTCGAACATATTAATATTTTTTTTAACAAATAACACGGTTTCCAAAATATACAAACATGGTAGAGTCAAAATGTTATGTTTAATAAAAAAGGGACGGCAGCTATCTGTTGATTTACTTTTGCATATAGCTCTGACACACTTCTTTTGTGCTTTAAAGGCATAATCTACATCTATAGAATTGCCCCAGAATATGACACCATACCTTATAATTGGTGCTACATATCCGTGATAGGCGGTCAATACAGTAGTTGTGTTAGCTGTTTTTCCTAGCATATACAAAACATAGGAGTATTGGTTTAACTTAGAGCATACATCTTCAATATGGCTTTTCCAATTTAAATTTTGATCGATATTTAAACCCAAAAATTTTGTATTTTGCACCTGTTCAATATTCACATTGTCTAATTGTATGTCCAAGTTACCTAATTTATTTAATCTGTTTCTAAAAATCATTATATTCGTTTTTTTAATATTCACTTTAAGATTATTCGTATTCAACCAACTTATACTTTTACACAAAGTATCATTAATATCGCATTCAATTTCCTCTTTTTTATGACCTTTGAATAAAATAGTGCTATCATCCGCAAATAGTATACTTTGATGGCGTACCACTTTGGGAAAGTCGTTTATGTAAATTATAAATAATAATGGACCTAACACGCTTCCCTGTGGTACGCCAAACGCAACCTTTAGCTCGTTAGAGTAGTGATTTACTACCTTCTTCTTAGCAGTACTTAATCTAGAAATCTGAGTACACTGCTTTCTTTCACTAAGATATGACTTTATTAATTGAAGTATATTACCTCTAACACCATAGTTATGCAATTTATTTAAGAGTGTTTCATGGTTAACAAAGTCGAAAGCTTTCGATAAATCCATATATAGAGCGGTGGTCTGACTTTTATTATCTATTGTCGTCATAACAGTTTGAAGGAATTTAAAAATAGCAATATTTATGTCCTTCTTTCTTCTAAATCCTACTTGTTCATCAACTAGTATTTTTTTATTCTCAAAATAATTATATAAGCACTCGTGAATGACCTTTTCGATTATTTTAGATATTACTGGTACTAGGGCTATAGGTCTGTAACAACTCATATCATTTTTATTACCTTTCTTAAATAGTGGCTTTATGATTGTTATTTTAAGCTCGGCTGGAAACACACCATTGATAATACATAAGTTTATTATATGGCTCAGTACATGAGATAACTTTATGGCAACATACTTTATAATTTTAATAGATATATCATCATAGCCGGTAGTGCTTGTTGATTTAAGATTAATTATTATTTTATATATATCGCTGGGCAATGTTAGGGGCATAAACAAGGAATGTAAATGGTCATTAGTACAGCTTGGTAACATGTTAGTATTTAGGCTAGTTACTTGATTAATATAATAATTGTTAAATGAATTTTGACACATTTTTTCCAAAAAATGGCCCAAAGATAATTCTTTATTAATTAATTGCATTTGCGAATCTAAAATAAAATGGTCTTTTTCAAAGTGTTCTTTGCGGCGTTTAGATGGCGGTAAGTTTAAAGAATCGGTATTTTGCGATATCACTGTTAACAATTTATTTATGGTAACATTGGTTTTTTGAACTCTTTATTGAGTTTAGAATTTCAACTCTCCATTACGTTATTTGTACGGTGCCTCTCGTCGAATGCACACCATTCATCTACATTTTTTCTAATTACTAACTAATATTTTTTTTCAAAATATTTAATTAATTCCTGGATCTTTGCATTTTGAAAAGTTATACTCTCGACAAAATATATTGCCATCCTTCTGCAATACGATCATGGGGCAATAGAGGCAGGCTCGAACATATTGTATAATCGGCTAATAACAAATGAAGAAATTTGCGGGGGACCTCAACCTACCAACTATCTTTAAACAATGTTTTGCTTGACTGAAAACCTTCTTTTCTTTTCGTATTCATAATATGTTTTTTTGCTCGAAACAGAAGGAACTGGGGTAACTAAATTGAGACCTTTACGGTACAGCGGTTCGACGGCCTTTTTATAAATTCTTTTTAAAGGTTCATTGGTAGTAGTAGCTTCTACTTTAGCCTTTTCTATAGCCAACAATACTTCTGTTTTATCATGATCCGGTATACAGCAGCTATTATCACAATTTTTTTTTCTGTAGACCATTTTCTTTACTACTTTGTCGTCCTAAAATAATATATAATAAGTAAGTTCTGCAGTCATATCTAACCATAGGTATATACACTGTATAAAAAAACCTATCTTTTGCATAGGTATAGCATCTATAGTAATCTTTTTTCAGAAGGGAGACGTTCTGAAAATGTATAAAATTAGTTAAAGAACTGGACTTCAACATATTGTGACTCTTGAGTTGCAGGTGTCCATGGGCGACGGTAGTCACTTACCATCAGGTGACCCATCTGTTCGTTTTCTATAATATATAAAAAAAAAAATGCCTTTATTTTTATTTTCCTAAAATGTGGCTATGCCTCCCACAACACTTAATAAATGTGACAAAAGAAGGTCGATAAAGATCATGTAGATAATATTATGGGTTGAAAAAATGGGTGCACGCGATTTTCGACCATATTAACTTCATTTTTTCGTGTTTTTAGTTATATTTCAGTTCTTGTTTGACTATTTTTGCCGCTAAAAACAGCTAAAAAGTTGAAGTCAATAAGGTCGAAAATCGCTTGCACCCATTTTTGTTATAGGTACGTATATTTCTCAAAAGAATTATATTATTAGATGCTAAAACAGGTGGAAAATTTCAACTCATGGAACCCCACATGGATAGCTTTAGATGATCATATATATATAAATGGGCTGTTGGGAGCTTGTATTCTCAAAAACTTGCTCAAAAAATTCCTGACAACTTCTCGACAACGACATAAACAAAAGACTCAAGCAGATGCGTTGAATTTATTTTTTATTTAATGTTGTGCACCGCAAAGGTTTGTAAATAATACTCAAACTCTATTCTGTGCACCACAAAGGCTTGTAAGTAATTAAATAATATAAATTAAATATAAGAAAAAAATTATTTTAATTGAAACTAATTCTCTTATTGTACACTTTATTGTACATATAAATTCACCCTTATTAAATATTTTTTTAGATCTTTTGAATCATATAGGGAAAATAATTTACTGCATCACTGTACAATAACGTCATCAGTTGGAGCACGGGACCCATATAGTCCCCGTGCTTCACCCAGGTGGAGAATCTAGGTGAAGCACGGGTCCGGCCCCGTGTAATACTAGATTATTATAAATTGCCATATAACTTTCTTTCAACCGGGTGTACCATTGGCACCTCACGCGTTTTTAATCCATAGCAAGGGTTAGTCTTTTGTCTAATTATCCTCTTCTTCCCACAATTACACTAACAGTATATTTTTTTCTGCAAGGTCATCAAAATGTGTTACGTAAGAAGTTTATTAGCTGATTTTAGTTTATGATAATGAAGTAAATTAGTTATATTAATAGACCTAAGCAAAACTAAAAAAATCGACGAGATAGTTTTTGCATAGCGAGATTTGATTTATTGATTTAAAATAGTATGTCATGTAAAATATGGTCTTTTTATTTGTAGTATCTTTTTATTTTAAATTACATTTTAGTAAAGATACTTGTACATTTGTAGACTATAAAATACAATGAATAAAGTGAAAAATTTATGCGTCTGCACCATTTGCAAGCTAGATAGAGGCGGAAAGCCTGATACATTACTGACAGTAGAGTGTAGTATTCGACGCACACCCGTTATAAATTGTGAAATGGAACCACAAAATTTAAAGTACGTCCAGTATCTTTAGAAATATAAATGTAACTCTAAAGATTTTATACTGAAACAATGAAAATGTCTACAAAATTAAACGCTGACTTGCGACTTTTATACTTATTAGATGTGTAAATCGGAATTTAATCACGATAATATTTTGATACAATACATTTTTGTTTATCCGACGTTTCGATCGAATTGCACCGATCGTGGTCACAGGTGGATAGCTTAGTGGCGCCTCCTTGAGGTACGAGTAACGGCAATTACCCGTACTTGGTACGTACTTACTTTTATTATTGTTCATACTCTCGGTACCTTGATATACTACACTTACAACGTCCGTTAAATGCTGTCCGAGAAAAAGCATTTGCTAATAATGGAATTCCAAGATAAGCTATACCAATTTTCTCCGTTGAATTTTGAAATTATAACTTCTTATGGGAGGGTAAACCGCTTCGTTAAGTAACGCGTTACGGCACTAGTCTGTCTGGCTTTACTTTCTCTCACGCATACGGCAGCGGTAGGCAGGCTCCTCCTCTCTCACTCTAACCCACAGCGCTAGCGCTAGTATTAGTTTAAGTTATCACATCTATCGGACGTCCCAAGATGAACATGTATTTTTTATTATTTATTTTAACTGTTTCAAGTATTACTGTGAAGTAATAGCGACGGTCGATGGAGAGGACCTGTGGTCTTTGACCCGAAGTGGTTATTAAAAACAGTAAATCCAAATATTAAAACATGATAATAAATGTTAAATAAAAACCAGTTAAGTTTGTGTTAGGGTCGAAAATAAGGTTTTGTTCGATTAAATTCAGGGATCAAAGTACATTTTTTTTTTATTATTAGCTTGACACACCTCATACACTTCCGTCTAATCCCAAACTAGGCAGAGCCTGTACTATGGTAACCAGACTGCTGATAAACATACTTATATATTTCTAAATGCATACATATAATAGATAAATTACACCCATACAGAACAAAAGATCATGCTCACCACACAATTATTTGTCCTAGGTTAGAATCGAACCCACGACCTCTGGCTCAGCAGTCAGAATCACTAACCACTAAACCAATAGGATAGTCAAAACATATTATATAGATGTAAATATGTTGTAGATACAAGACATATTTTATATAATATGTTAATATGTTGTACATATAAGACGTATTATATAGATGTTTATACGTTGTACTTTGAACCAGAGACATTTTGTCAAATTGTCCACTTTACTTCCGTTCAGAGACACACTATGATTGAGGACAAATAAAAGGCCAGCTTTGAAGGTTAAAGATACTCGTACATACTAATAATGTTCAACTAATTAAATTGGAAGTTAAACAACCTCTGATATGAAAGCTGTTATTTATAAAATTCAGCAATAACTGCAAATAATAACATACATATGGTAAAATATTGTTTCTGTTTTTGTGACGTACCACATTCACAAGTAGTACATCGACTACGATATCATATCGTAGTATCATCAGACACAGGAGTCAGGACTTTCACCGGTGAACAATCTATAGAAATAAATTAAATTGAAAAATATTGAATTAAATCATATAAGTATCTATAATAAAGTTTGGTAGTACCACCCAAGTTTTAGTTTTAATGTGGAATATTAAGGGGGGGAAGAGGGGAATAGGGAAAAGGGGGAGAGGAAAGGGTTAGGGTCTCCGGTAACTTCACTCACGCGGCGAAAAGCAATGCATTGCTTCACAGCCGGTTTTCTGGGAGGCTGTCGTATCACTCCGGTCGAGCTGGCCCATACGTGCCGAAGTATGGCTCTCCCACGAAAAGATGGTCAATGGTCTGCGATTTCAGCGGTCACTCCAATCTTGAAACCATTTCGCTTAATGGAACAACGATACCAGTCTGCTCCGACTTCAAGTACCTTGGCTCCTACTGCTCCTGACTGTACAGCATCTATTTAATACAGGGTAGATGAAGTGGCGGCAGGTAACAGGAACAGTTTATGATCCCAAGTTTCTCATTAACCTTACAAGAATTGTCTATAAGACGATCATCAGACCTACCGTCCTGTACGGATGACTTACAAAGAGAGGAGATGAGAGACGCCTGCACGTAGCTGAAATGCGAATGTTAAGATAAATGTGTGGTGAGACAAGGATGGACAAGGTGAGAAATATATTAGAAGAAGCCTGGAAGTAGAGGTTATTGTGGTATGGACTATGGACATAAGATACTGAGCGATTAACAAAATGTAATAGAGTTTTATGTATGAAATTTGACAGGTACAAGAGAAAAGAACGACTAAAAGAAAATAAAAAAAATTTTTAGTTCTGATGTATTTATTACTTTGGCTTTTTAATTGAAATAAAACTTCTTTTAAACTTAAGTAGGTACATTCACCCTCAAAAAGAAGTATACGTAGACAAAGTTCCATTACAATGCGTACATCGATTATGCCAAAATATTCCAACGAACCATAGTGACTAAACATAGTATTTACAGTATCATGCCAATTCCAAGCAAACTTTGTAAACGTGACTGTTTTATAACCTTATAAAACTTAACCTTATAATATAACAAGTAGCTAACTACAAAGCGTTCCAAAATGATTTATACAGCTATTGTTTAATAACGAAGTTAACATATGAATCGGTTGAATTTAAGTCCCTGTACGTCTTGTCAAAATAAGAAAGTGGGTATTCCCATAAGATTGATAGTCAAATACAAGTTTGAACTACCGCTTTTTGGATAAAAAGTAGTCATATCCAAAGTTTGTGAGAATGGACGTTTGGTACTTTTTCATGCAAAAAGGACGATTGGACTGAACGGATTGGAATTTAATTTGGCACAGCGATAGATTATAGTCTGGAATAGCACATAGGCTATTTTTTATCTCGAAGAAATGTACGGTTCCCGTGGGATAGATTTTTATGCTAACGAAGTCACGGGCAACAGTATTAAAATACGAAAGTGAGTTTTGTGCGTTGAAGGGTGTTAAGTTAGCTATGCTTTCCTGCCTTAACTGCTCAACCTATCGTCATGCAATTTTACGTACATGTTGTCAGGAGTATGAAAAAGGACATATGGTTCCTATAAGGAAATTCCGATTTACAAAATCGTAATTTCCTTGAAATTAAGAAATGGTCTCATTGTTGCAATTCTAACCGACTTCAAAAAAGGAGGTTGTGTATCCGTATAATTATGTATTTCCACGGAAATTAACGCGATCACGAAAAGGTATTACATACCTCTGAAATGCCTGATGTTTCGACCTGGTCGCACTGGCCGTAGTCACAGGCTGACTGGCTCAGCGGTGCACGCCCGTGGTGCGTGTGGAGTTATTATTGTTGAATGAAACTAGTAATTAACTGTGAAAGCACAAAATTACTTTATTAGCTTAGTAGTTTATTAGTTTTTACGTGTCACATGTACAGCAAAAGCAATCTTTGAAACAAGAGTAAAGAAAAATGGCCGCGCCCTTGTAGGAGTGAATGTCGTACAGACAAAGGCGCCCAATTTGAAATTATATACTAACACTCCTTCTACATTTCAGCCTTTTATAATAACTATCTTAAGTAATTAACAAATTATAATATTACATCTTTGGGTTTTCAATTACACCAAGTTTTTCTCTGAGATATTGAAATTTTACTTTACATAATGGTTTCGTAAACATATCTGCTAATTGACTATTAGTGTTAACAAATATTATTTTAAGTCTATTAATTTTTGCATATATTTTTCTTTTACAAAATTGTACTTTACATCTATATGTTTGCATCTTTTGTGAAAATCATTATTCTTAATTAAACAAATGGCACTTTGCTTATCAATATGAAAATTGATATAACTCTGTTTATATTCGTTAACATCAAGCATCAGTTGTCGAATCCAGAGAGCTTCCTTTGTTGCACAACAGGAGGCCATGAACTCAGCCTCAGTTGTGGATAACGCGACAGATGGTTGTCGTTGACTGCTCCACGTCACCGCCGCTCCATTTGTCATGAAGACGTAACCTGTAGTAGACCTTCTTGTGTCGGGATCATTAGCATAATCGGTGTCGGAGTAACATTCAAGTATGTTACTTTGTTTTGACCTGAAACAGAGTCCAAGATGTTTTGTTTCTTTTAAATATGTAGGTACACAAACATCATTAATTTACACACACATATATTAAATGGTTTGCTACCGTAGCGGTGTAGTGACGTTCCTCGAAAGATAGGCGGAGCTTACGGTAAACCCTACTCACCACCACCGAAACGGTGCGCGGACGCAGCGCGCATTGCAACCCGCGCCAATCAGCCTACAGCCCTCGGACGTGTGCCCTGTGTCGCTCGATAGCTTGACGCTCTGCCATAACTACCGCGCACTAATTTATTTGTGTAAATTTTCTTGTACTTTCCTTTTCTAAGCTCTGATCTGTTTTTAGTGTTCCTTCCGACGTCTTACTATGTTGCTTGACTGTACTCCTTCTGCTTTTCGTGTGTGTGTTTACTAATTTGTGGATTTGTGCATTAAAGACGCTAATAACCCGATTACTGGACCTTTCCATTAACACACCTCAACTGGTGACCCCGTTAAGAACTCAATGAGGGATAATAGTGACTCCGCAAAAACCACCGTTTCGTCAGGAAATACTGAACACGTAACTTTACGGCGTAACAAACCCGTCTCAGTGTCGCGAAAAATGAGCATCAAAGTACCTCCGTTTGCACCTGAGGATCCTGAAATATGGTTCGCATTGCTCGAAGGTCAATTTGAGGCCATGGGCGTTGACGATGATGCGACAAGGTTCACTCATGTGATCACTCACCTTGATTTACATCATGCAAAGGCAGTGAAAGACGTTATTGTCAATCCCCCTGAGAGGGACCGGTATCTGAAAATAAAAACGGAGCTGATAAAACGGCTATCTGCATCCCAGGAGAAGAAAGTGAAGCAGTTGCTCACTCACGAGGTGCTCGGGGACCGAAGGCACCTACTAGACCTTGCCGGACCCTCCGTTCCAGAGGATTTTATAAAAACTATTTGGAGTAACCGGCTCTCAAACAACATCCAAACGATCATCGCGTCACAGCCTACCCACTCTTTGGAGCAGCTATCAGACCTCGCGGATCGGATTCAAGAAATCACAGCACCCTGTCACGTCGCGGAGACTTCACCTAGGGCAGAACCAAGTACCAGCGTCTCCAGTGAAATCGCTGAACTCCGACAAATGGTGGAGAAGCTGGCATTAAAGCTGGATGAACGTTCCCGTACCCCTGACCGTGGGTACAGCCGTTCCCGACCACAGAGACGACGTTCTTCTCCTCGACAGCGGTCCAGGTCAAACTCGAGTTATCGCAAGTACCCTATTTGTTTTTATCATAGCAAATTTGGTTCACGAGCCCCACCACTGTGTTAAGCCTTGTGATTACAACAAGTCGGGAAAAGCCACAGGCAGTCGCTAATGGCGACTGACGACTGCCCGACATCATCAGGTCGCCTTTTCGCCCATGACCGCACCACTGGCACGCAATTCCTGGTGGATACTGGGAGTGACCTGTGTGTTTACCCACGTTCTGCACTGCGGGAGCGTCGTACCAGGACCGACTTTAGTTTATGTGCTGCCAACGGAACTTCAATAGACACTTTCGGTAGCATAGATTTAAATTTAAATTTAGGCTTAAGACGCAATTTTCCTTGGCGTTTCACAGTGGCTGATGTAACTAAAGCTATAATTGGTGTAGATTTCTTAAGTTTTTATATTCTTGTTGTTGATGTTCGTAACAAAAAGCTTATAGATAATACTACTACATTGTATTCCAGCGCTTCTGTAGCTAAAACTGATGTATGTTCTATAAAGGTGGCATCGGGCGACACCAGGTATCACGTTCTGTTGGGTAAGTACCCTGAAATTACTCGCCCTTCAGGCACGCCATGGGTCCCTAAACACAGTACAGTACATCACATTCGCACCACACCTGGTCCACCTGTATTTTCTACTCCTCGCAGGCTCGCCCCTGACAAACTTAAGATTAGAAAGGAATTCGAACTCATGCTTAGTAACGGTACAGCGCGTCCGTCCGAAAGCTCATGGGCCTCTCCCTTGCACCTAGCTCCTAAAAAGGACAACAGCTGGCGTCCTTGTGGTGATTACCGCATGCTTAATTCCCGAACCATTCCTGACCGGTACCCTATAAGGCACATCCACGACTTTGCCCATAGCATAGCTGGGTGCAAATTTTTTAGTACCATAGACCTGGTAAAGGCCTATAACCAAATACTAGTCTACGAAGAAGATGTTCAGAAGACGGCCATCACCACTCCCTTTGGCCTATACGAGTTCCCCTGTATGACCTTTGGTCTGAGGAACGCAGGTCAGACTTTTCAGCGGTTCGTCGATGAAATGACTAGAGGACTTGATTTCGTGTATCCCTACTGCGAAGACTTTCTCTGTTTTTCCCAGGATGAGGACCAGCACGAACGTCACCTTCAGCAGCTGTTCGAGCGCATGAAGGAATACGGTATCCTCGTCAACACCTCGAAATGTGTTTTCGGAGCCAGTGAGGTAACCTTTCTCGGCTACCATATTTCCGAAGCTGGCACCAAACCCCTAGAATACTTGAAAATACGCTTGACCGCATTCCAGTGCGTCTGATCATAGCTGTTAAGAAAGCAAGCTGCTGTGCACACTGCATACATGATATCGGGTCTACTCACTATAGCAGTAAACATGAGAGAACCCACAGCTTCTCTATAAGGAATGTGTGTGTTATCAGCATCATGCACAGTATTTTTCTCTAAAGTGAAATGCGGATCAGCAGGTATGCAATTGGTGTTAGCATCACACATATTAAATCTTTTAAGTAGTTCTTGAATGTATCTAGTTTGATGTATGAAGATACAGTCAGGGTAATTATCTATCTGCATTCCTATGAAATGTGTTGATTTACATATCTTTATATCAAATTCCTTCTTTAAATAATTTATTACTTCAGTCAAAGCAGAGGTATCCGTTGATAGCAACAATCCATCATCGTCATAAATCAGTAACTATACTTTGAAACTTTTGGTGCAACCTGTATAAACACATCTATCGGCATGGCTGTTTTTAAAGCCATATTTTTTTTAAAACATTGTCAAATTTAGCTTTCCAGCACCTGGGCGCTTGTTTTAAGCCATTTTTGAAGCTTGCAAACAGTGTTTTGTTCAACAATAAGACCCTCTGGCGGCGTCATGTAAATAATGTTCTTGCAGTTCACCATACAATAAAACAGTTTTGATATCAAACTGTACCATAGTCATGTTTTGTTCTGCAGCAACAGATAACAGTAATCGAATGGAATCATATCTTACTGTTGATGCAGGTACAAATGTCTCAGTGCAGTCAATGCCGCTTTTCTGTGCAAATCCTTTACCACACAACCTGGCCTTGTATCTTGGTCCATCTGGTTCGTCTTTAATGCGAAACACCCATTTACTTCCTATAACTCTAGCACCAGGTGGCTTCTCCACTAACTGCTATGTGCCATTAGTGCTATGTGCCTTCAGTTCTTCCTCAATGGACATCATCCACAGATTGGAGTTCTTCAATGCAAGTGCTTCTGCATATGATTGTGGAATGATAGAGGGCGACATATCCTCCGAGCATAGGAAAGATTTCGGCTCAATGTTCATGATATTTTTGTTCCGAGGACGAAGTGTAATGTTGGAACTCTGAGGATATTTCACTGGTACCTCCGGTTCATAATCAGGATCATCAAAATTTGAACCTTCACTGGGCTCCACTGCTGTATGAGAAGACAAGTCTGGGCTGTAATTTTCACAATCTGAAAAACTAGTTTCAGTTATATGACCTTTTTCTTTTTCTAATTCTGACAAAGAGACTGGTATCACATTTCTCTTTATACTGTTCTCTAAGAAGATAACATTTCTACTTTTATAACATTTTTTGTTTTAGGATTTAACAATTTATAACCTTTACTGTTCTCACAGTAACCTACAAAACTGAGTTTCTGTGACTTGCAGTCCCATTTCTTAACTTTTTCTTTAGGTATTTGAGCCATTGCATGACAACCAAAAATTTTCATGTGACTTACATCTGGTTTTCTTCCAGTCCACATCTCTTCAGGTGTTCTGTAGTTCAATGCGCGTGTCGGTGAACGGTTCACTATGTATGCTGCTGTCATTATCGCTTCAGTCCATAAGTTCTTCTGTAAATTTTGCATTAATTAGTATACATCTGGCCTTTTCAAGCAGTGTCCTATTCATACGTTCAGATAAACCATTTTGTTGAGGTGTGTAAGGAGTTGATGTTTGATGTTGTATGCCAGATGACTTAAGGAATTCAGAAAAAATATTATTTATGTACTCAGTACCATTATCAGTTCGCAGTACTTTAATTTTTGCATCAAGTTGATTTTCTACAAGTCTTTTATATTCTATAAATTTATATAGGCATTCAGACTTTGACTTTAAAAATAAAAACAGTTACTTTTCTAGAGCAATCATCAGTAAAGGTGAGAAAATATCTTGCATTTCCTAGTGACCTACCTCCATGGGTCCACATATGTCAGAGTGAACAAGTTCTAGCAGTCTTGATGCTCGGGAACCTTCACATTTGAATGGTAGTCTGGGTTGTTTACCTTCTATACAGGAGACACAGGTCATGTTACTGCTCTGAGACATTGTTACACCTTTAGTACAGTTTTCCAGTTTTTTCAGGTCATGGTAATTGAGGTGACCCATCCTCTGATGCCATAAATAAAAATCATTATTAGTGCTTTGAGATACACATGCTTGAACAGAAGCTATGTTCAGTCTATACATGTTATCAACAAGTCTTGCAGTTGCTACTGCTTCAGTATTCTTGTTAAATATAATGCAACCATTGCTGCCGAATTTAATATTGCAATTATATTTAATCATCTGACTGACTGAGAGAAGACTAGTAGAAAGATCAGGAACCGAAAGAAAATCTTTTACCTGAATGGTGCTGATAGATCCATCTTTTAGTGGTACATTAATATTGACCTTACCGCAGCACTCCACTTTCAGTTCTTTATTGTTTACAACACGGATAATTTTGATGGGTGGTGGTGTCTCATCATAGATCCAATCTTTATGCATGGTCATGTGCATTGATGCACCGGAGTCCACATACCATCCTGAATCATAATTGCTTGATAAGGCTGAAAATACTGCTACAAACGAATTGTCACTTTGTTTCTTGTTAATCTTGCTCTTACAGTTTTTACCGATGTGTCCATATTTATTAAATGAAAAACATCTTGGCCCCTTGTTTACATTTTGCTTGACAGATTGCTTTTGCTTACTTTTGTTTGCATAGAATACACCCCGCTTAGATTGTCTGATTTCCTGTAACAATTTAGTTTTAATGACATCAGCTGTTATAGCGACACCAGAGCTTTCAATGGCCATTATCATAGGTCTATACTGTTCTGGTAGACCAGCCAGTAACAAGGTACCTAACCATTCATCATCGACTTTAAATCCGATGTTACGGAGCTTGTGTACTGTAGTCATAATTTTGTTTACGTATTCTTCAATACCTTGACAACTTTCGAGAGAACTTGTTATGAGGTCACGAAGTAATCTAACCTTCCGAGTAAGACCAGAGTCGTCGAATACTTTACATAGATTACCCCAGACTTCCTTTGCGGTCTTAGCTTCTTGCACGTGGATGTAGTTTATTGGATCTACTAGTAACACTATTTTTGACTTTGCTTTTATGTCTTTCTTGGGATCGACGTTATCGCCGGTTATACAGTCCCATAGTTCCTCGTGCTCTAGGTATGTTTGAATAGCGAATTTCCAACTCGCGAAGTTATCTCTGCCAGTCAATCTCTCTATAAATGTCATATTGCTATTAGACGACATTTTCAGTGCATTTTATTGCACCTGAAAGACTTGAAAAAAAAACACGTGGCCTCAGTGCCGTGAAAAAGATTATCACTGAATTTACGTAATAAAACTCGCGAACTAATTGTTATAAGTGTGCCTGGGCACATAACCTGTTGAATGAAACAATTAATTAAATGTAGTAATTAACTGTGAAAGCACAAAATAACTTTATTAGTTTAGTTTTACGTGTCACATGTACTGCGAAAGCAATCTTTGAAACAAGAGTAAAGAAAAATGGCCGCGCCCTTGTAGGAGTTAATGTCGTACAGACAAAGGCGCCAAATTTGAAATTATATACTAACAATTATTATTTGAAATTAAAAAAAAAACTATCAGATTGCTTGAAGAGCAATATCTACTACTAATGATCGTTATCATGTTGTCTTTTTTACCGCTTACACAATTTATCGCATTTAATTTTGTTAAGGCCGTTATTAAACAGTAACTGTATACATCATTTGGCTGAATATGTAGTAACTTGTTTGATTATAAGGTGCATACAAATTTATGAAACAGACATGTTTACAAAGTTTTAAACCCGATGTGTACTTGGAAGTGGCAAGTTACTGTACATACAATGTTTAGTCACTATCGATCATTAGAAAACTTTTGCACAATGGATGTATACATTATAATGTAACTTTGTTCACGTATACTTCTTTTTGAGGGTGACTGTACAAGACTGTACTAAATGATATTTAAATTATTCTGAATGTTTTAGTAACTCCATTCATAATCAAAACACACTGCGATATCTGCGAACATATTGCAAGGATATTGCATTAGTCTATTCAATTCTCACGAAACCTGACAAACTAATTTGAATAGTGATGTTGCACACCCGACAAATGAAGCTACTTTGTAACTACTACTGTTGAAACAGGAAATTACTTGTCTTCGTACATATATTATGCACTACTAACAACACGTATGTTTATGAATACAAATTCGAAACTAAGATTTCACATTTACACACGTTATCAGGGAAACAGAAAAGAACAAAATATATTACCTTCGTTCAGAAAAAAGTAGGTAGGTGGGTAGTAAATTATCTAAATTTATTGAAAAAATCTACATAAAGGCAAGTGAAGCCGCAAAAGCTTCTTATATAGCCTTATATATGTCTCGCAATTTTATCAATCTATCGAAATCAAAATAATAATTAATTAAAACCCTCTTTTCATATTTTTGTAGGATAGCCGGTCACAATCTTTGTTCTTTATATTCTTACTACCCGCCCCCGCAGTATCACCTGCGTTTATGATCACTGCCCCGCTCCTATTAGTCTTAGCGTGAATTTGTATAGCCTATAGTCTTCCTCGATAAATGGGCTATCCAATACTAAAAGAATTTTTCAATTCGAACCAGTAGTTCCTGAGATTAGCGCCTTCAACCATACAAACAAACTCTTCAACTTCCGCAGATTCAAATAATGAAGTTTATAATAGCAAACGTAAGTATTATGACAGAATAACAATTCCTTATAAGACAGTCAACATACAAAATATGTAATCACAGTATAAATAATAACAGTAGCAGGTGTTTTTCTGTAATATATATCCACAATTATTAAATATGTATTTTGAATCTGTTGAAAAATATTCAATAAATTTTATCGTAATTACGTTGTCACCAGCGAACACCAATCGACCGCAACCGTTAAATTAACACCCACCGGGGAATTGCACCAAATGTAATTTCAATTTAAAATTTGTAAAAAGGAATATTATATAAAACAAACCTTGGCTCGGCAACTTAATGATATGGTAAAGAATAATGAATCATTGGACATTTTTGATAGTAACTATAGTGCATTTATTAAAACTGTGAAAGACATCCTCCATAGCAGGTTGGCCTTGGAAGGCCCTGCGTAACCCAAGAGGCGTCTGAATCTGCTGACGAGCCTGTGTTGCTGCTCATTGTGTAGTGTTGCTTTTTGTTTAGCTATTGTGTCTTGTTGTATGCACATGTTTGTTGCGTTGCAATCCAGGTCAAAACTATGTATTTGCTATATGTGATATTGTTGGTTGTAATGTGTTTTGTGCATTTAAATAAATAAAAAAATTAAAAAAAAACTATTTTTACTCTGCAATTTTATTTATACTGCTGAACAAATAAATCTACAAAAAGATAGATTTTATTAAACATGTTATATAAACAATGTAGATGACAGATTCGTAAAATATCATGTCATGTTTTAATAACCCATTATGAATGTAAAAAGAGTACTTCTATTGTAAGCCATGCGGATATAAAAAGAAGAAGGTTGTGGTATTGTTATGCCACAATTTAACAGGCATACAGCAACTTTTGAGAACAAACCACAAGTCTGATGAATGAAAGTTTTTATCTGACTTTCGTAAACTCTCGGCAGTATTATTTTTCACCGACAAAAAAGAGGTCCTGTATTCGACCCGTATGTACATATAGAACAGAAAGTTTAGTCTATAAAACACAGTATACAACAAATAAAAAATAACAACTTATAAAAATAAAATTAAAAACAAAACATTTTTTTTTTACATTTTTAAATTTTTTTGTTGTTTTTTTTAGTTTGACATTTCCGTCACTGACATGACCCGTTAATGCCTCGTATCCACTCGTTTCCGATCACGTTGGCGTGAATTTTAATTATACTGAGGGTTGTACGCCGACTCCTAGAAAATAGGTAGGCCTTCAGTATACACTACGATAGACAACTGCCACGTCAGTACTGATTATCAGTGCTCATTTTCGTTCTCGACTTTACGTTCTATGTATATATGTATGTTTGCTTGTATATCCGCGATTTTCATTTAAAGTAATCGATTAATTTCATGATTATTTCACTAACGTATTCTACACATTTTCAGGAAGGTTTTAGTATTTAATATATTAGGTATTAATTAGTTTTTTCTCAATCAATTTCATTGACGTCGGTTTGTTTCTTGTTAAAAATTTCTTCGGTTACTTATTACCTTTGGAATACAAATATTTTTATTGATTCTCAATTATTATTGATATAAAATAGCCTAACTTACTAAAAACGGTAAATTCAATTACATATGGTCGTAATTACTTCAAACACCTCACAAAATGAGTACAAGTACAGCATATGTATTTGCGGTAGCACTCAAGTTTATCTGTTTAATGACTAATGACTACGCCGGAGCAGCTCTGTGTTTCCAGTACTAATACTACATCGCATCTAAGGTCATTAGAGCTATCACTACTGCTCTGTTTAAAAACCACTTTGTTATATTTGCAGTAATTTATGAACACACATCGTTTGCAAATGAGAAAATAATTTATTAATAATATTTAAATGTATTTTCTGATTTGCTAGTGATGTTTTCTCGTCTATCACCATTTTGCAGAAATTTCGAATATTTGCGTGGATTTGAAAATTTCAAATTACAAAAATGATTTAACCAACTATCTGACTGCATGGATGGCGGAATGGTTTTAGTGGTTGCCTCGCCACCCACACGTGATAAAAAATTGTGTGATCAATAAATTGTAGTCCCGAGTCTGGGTGTTCTTTGTGTCCGTTGTTTAAATGTTTGTGAAGCCCCCCGCAACACTGGAATATTCCTAATGCGGGAGTGGTTTAAAAAAAAATCTAATAGATGGCGTTACTACCTATCTTCTTTGTCTAGCTAGCAATACATACCGCTGGGAGTATTTAGGTGTCCGTTGGGAGTCAATACCATCCCATTGAAGTGGGTATAGATAGATAGACATACTTTATTGCACACGAAATATTACAAAAGCAGACAATGGAATACAATAAACTGTTAAAGTACACAATGGACAGTCTTATCGCAGGCTGCGATCTCTTACAGACAACCTTCAGTGGGTTTTATTGAAGTGATAACAAAGATAATATATATTTTACTGCTATTATTTTACTGCTAAACAATCACATTATTTACTTACTTATAAATGACAAAAATACATTTTATAATTTGAAGGAATACGTCTATACACATTTCTCTCAGGCTATAGCAATATGCTGAGATAGGTGCATTTTCTGACATTGCACAGGGCATTATAATTACTTGTGGTTTTGTTCCTTTTTTTATTTTTATTGTAATAATTATTTGCGGTGCTGTAAATGTCAGAATAAATGTTTTTCTTTCTTTCTTTCTTTCTCTTTTATTGACTTTAGGTACATATCCAGTTAAGTATAAATAAACTAATAAGTATATTAAATAAAATATATACATACATATACATAAAAATAAATATTTATTATGGAGATAGACAGTCCTTGACGAGTTTTTGGTAAGTCGGTAGCAACTGTGCTCGTCTGATAGCCTCGGGCAGTGCGTTCAACAGGCGTGCGGCTTATACTGTAAAAGGTCTATCGTAAAAGACTGGAGTGAGGTAGAATTTCCAAATTCAAGCTTTCCGATGACCTTAAGTATCTCGTATGTGTCATTTATGAATGCTTCTGCATTCTTCTTCATTCTTATACCGAAATTCTGGAGACCCTCAGGTTTATAAAGTTGGTCCTCATTAAGATAAAGATAGCTGACTGTTGATCAGCGTAGTCAAGGATAGGTAAAGGAAAGGATTGCGCGAGTTCGATTTTAGTAGCCGTTGATGAAAGATGTTGTAGATGCGAACATTTTCCGACTAATATGCTGTATTAGAGCCGTCCATGATATGGTATTGTCGAAATACATCCCCAAGTTCTTAACTTTATTACTTGTAGGGATCGTAATGTCTTTAAAAAAACTTGTGGAACAATTCACCAATCAGCTCTAGAGATAAGTCTGGAGCTACCGACAACTATGACCTTGTAGTTCACAAACTTTCAAATCAGATCTTTATTAATAGTATTAACACTGCGAGACAACTCATTTAAGAATCACTTGACAGTAAATTTGAAGTCATCTGCGTAAAGGTGGTACCCAAGCCCTGTGGCACACCAGAAGTAGTATTAGACCATAAGGAAGGGGGAGCTTGGGTACTATAAAAGTCAAATGCAGAAGATCAATAAATTAAAATGACACATTTAAAAATAGCACATCAACTACAGCTCAGTTCCATTTCGAGATACAGAAATTTACTTGCAATATATCCTTAACAGAGACGGCTAGCTCTAAAAACTTAAAGTGTGGTTTATTCATAAGTTACAGAATACAAGTATTGATAAAAATAAGACTTGTCCCTATTACATTAACATTGCAGTTTCAGTCAATTCTTTTAATGGTAGGGCTTAAAAGGAAATGGTTATTTCGATTTTTTTACATCTTCAATTACTCTGAATGGCTGTTTATTGTTTCAAGATTAAGGCTTACGTATAATATTATTTACGCAATTTCACCCAAATTGAATATTAGAGAAGATACAAATGTTATCAGTGCTATTTTGAAGTTATGATGACTATAATGAGTTTTTGTTCCGTCTCTCTGTTTGTCAGGATTCTATACCTATTTTTAGAAATTCAACGACTGTTCCACTAGCTCCTACTAGATTACCCAGAACTACACTGAAAAAGGCATAGAGTGTGCAATTTAGCGATTGACACCAAATGTGTCAATCGCTGAATTGTACGTTGTTGTTACGAATATTTGTATGCCAACAGTAATAATATATATGTGGATTATGAGTTTGTATGCCAACTGAGTTATGGCGTTATACCTTTAGTGTAATATCGGTTAAACATTCAAAATTTATCTTTCCAAATATTTACAATAATTACAAATTGTTTTTTTCTCTGTAATATCGTTTCAATCACAACTTGATTAGTTCGTAGAAATTTCAGTTTAGAATATTCGCTTTTCATCTTCATAATTTGGCTAGAGAAGGCCGAAACATTGAATATTATCTGTAAAATTTATGAAACTTTTATAAGACAGAGTGTATTTTATTAAGCTAAAAACGTTTAACTGTCCAAGCCTAATTCATGTAAATTTAATTAAAGTCACACTTCATGGAACTTTGTGTAACACTTTGTTTGAACTTGGGTCACCAATTCACATAGGCTTCAAAGTATTTAACCCATTGGATTTATAGGAACTGGTTACAAATATATGGGTACATATATAGTAATTTCTTCAATCTTATTTTAAGGACTACGACTCAGAAGGACTGCAACTCCAACGGCCCCGCAGTAGAAGGACCCACCAGTGACTACCAAGACACCGCGAGATGAAAATATAAAAGTTTTATTTTACTAAAATATGATCAAGGCGTGTGAAGATCGTAAAGCGATCCTTAACATATCTGCTTATCTGCATAGAGCAAACTATATTACTGTGGGCCTTAGAGTCAGGCATGTCTAAGAAGCGATCAAGTATAATAGCTTTACCAGTGAATACACTTTGTGTGAAACAGTCGCTTCCTACACACTGTTAATCAAAACTAATTTTAAACTTTGGCAGCTCATCGACTGTGAGTTTAAGCTAACGCGGAGAAGCAATTATTAGTTCTAAATTAAACAAGCCAACTATGGATATCTAACAAATTCAGATTCCCTTATAAATTTAGTACTCTAAAGTTGCTGATTGTTGGCAACCCAACAAAGATCCATAGATGTTTCCGGGTCTATTTTTGTCTATAGTACGTAACTTAGATATAGAATATTGTATAGATACATTCGGACATTACTTGCTACGATCTCTTACTGTAAAGTGCTCTGGAGTAAACAGTTATTTTATACTCCAAGACGAAAGTTTCATTCCTTATCCAATTTACAAGAATCAGCACAATAAAACACGCCTACACTGATTTAGTGAAGTAATGAGTATTCCGTTCATATTATATTTGACTAGCAACCCGCCCCAGCTTCGCGGGTATAAATTATACACCTAAACCTTCCTCATGAATCCCTCTGTCTATTAGTGAAAACCGGATGAAAATCCGTTCAGTACTTTTTCAGTTTATCGCGAACAGACACACAGACGCGGCGGGGGACTTTGTGTTATAATATGTAGTGATAATATATTTATTGTCATATACATTTTAAAGTTACACAAATTTTCTTATGCACTAGTAGTTTTATTTGTATTTGTAGCAAGTAATTGTAGCTTCTGGTACTGAGCTAGGCTGCCAAGCCTGTATTTCAGGACACAGCGGCTCTCACCCTGAATGCATAGTAAATAATATACTACATTTCTGAGCATAAGCGTGTTTTATAGTGTAAAACAAGTCGTTTTTCAGTTTATCGCGAACAGATAGAAACGGGCGGAGGACTTTGTTTTATAATAATGTAGTGGTATGTGAATCGAAAAATAGAAAGAATCTGCGAATAAAAGAAGTGCTAGGTTTAAGAGTGCGATCAAACACTTCATAGATTCTTTGTTTTCCTGGCAAAGTTTGGTTGTATTCCAATGTTGTCTTAACATGAAACTTGATGAGTAATTTAAAATTAAAGTTTTCATCTAAAACAACTCCTAGATATTTGACTATCTTAGAAGTTTTTATTTGTTATTTCTTCCGAATGGCCTAATTCTCTGTCATCAGATTAACCACCGGTCTCTGTCATGTTGTGTAGTATCATTAGAACTACATAATACCTACATGCGCCAAGTTTCAATAGAATCAGTTGACAGTTGAAAACTTAGTGGGTGAACAATCATTCATATTATTTATCTTCATTTGTTCTTCAATATTTTTAAAGTGAAAACTTCTTTAGGCATGTTGGCCACTTTTGGTATGGGGAAAAGCACTGAACTCGCGTGACCGTCACGCTCAGTTGACATATGTTGTCATGATGACATATAGATGTGTGTGTATATGTGTTTTCACTTCTGACGTGCAGTCCTATGACTGTCAGTTTTTTTTTATCGAAGTCGGACTACCCTGTAAAAAGTTATGCGTAGTATACATTAAAAAAAATTACAGATTGACTTGAAAACCTCCTTCGTTTTTTCGTCAGTTAAAAGTATACTGATTAATGTGTGTTAATGCAACATTTTTGATTAAACAATATTTAAACAATTAACATCTTTTATTAAAGCCAAAGTCTTTAACCTTAATAGTGTTTAATATTTGAGGTAAATAAAGTTTTCCCTGACCATCCAAGTTAAATCCATCAAAACGTTTTAAAATCGAAGAAGTTTATGTAACTAAAAGATTTAAGGCGATTTAAACTAAAGACAATAAGTATTTAGTAGTTTTAATAAGTTTGCGAAGCGTGAAAGCTTAACTATTGTCCTGAGACAATTCAAGACAATCGCCAATTGGAAGACAAACACCTATTAACTGTTTAAGTCGAACAGAAGCTGACTTATGTTCGACATAAACAGCTTACTATTGTTATATTTGAGGCTGGGAGCTGAGCCTGAGAAAGTCATGCTTTCCAAGTATTAAAAAAAACGTTGAAAAGATAACCGAAATGATCAACTCCCAATCTATTTTTATGTTCTACATTTTTATGTTCTTGTTTTTAGTTTATTTAATTTCTAATTCTATTTTTTATTTTTATTGTTTCTTGTTAAAATTTAAGTGTTTGTGTGTAATTGTGTACCACAATGTGCCAACAATAAATCTTTTTCTTTCTTTCTTTTCTTTTTTTTCAAATTTGTGTTACGTCAGTAGGTTTAAGATTTTAAAGCATAAGGCTAGTAACTATCATATTTATATACCATCAACATATAAAATAGGCTAGTTATTAGCCTAACAAAACACATTGTAGTATTCTAGCCTCTTTCCAATAAATAATGGTCTGGCATGTGATATGTTATCTTGGTCCTATTTTAATATTTATGAATTTGATGAAGTTTTCAAGTGGGAGAGGCATGCTTCGGCATGTATGGGCCGGGTTGACCGTAGTGAAACCACGGCCTCACAGAAAACGGGCAGTGAAGCAATGATTCATTTCCCTCACCTCTCCCCCCTCTCCCCTTTTTCACCCCTTCGTCTACGCGCACCTTAACGACCGGCACTTGTGACACTTGAGTTACAGGTGCCCAAGGGCAGCCGGTAGTCACTTACCATCAGGTTACCCATCTGCTCGTTTGCCCTCTATACCATAAAAAAAACCATCCAAGTTAAGTCCATCGAAACGTCTTGAAATCGAGGAAGTTTATTTTGCCCCCTATCCCATACAAAAAAGAATTATATAATTCTTTAGGAATTTAAAAAGAAGTAAGAATACAATTGAAGACGTAGAGCTGACTGACTTCGTTAGACGGATGTCAGATAGCTCTTCAGATGATTATAGTTAATTATAAATCTGTATTATTATATTATTTGGTACAAGATAACCAATATAGTTTTGCTTATAAAGTTCAACTATTATTTATTTCTCTTTATCAAACAAAAAACATGTTTCCTGAGTATCCTTCGCTACTAGAAGAAGTGTCACAATACAAATGTGCCTATTTCTTTAAACCAATATAAATGTGAACGTTGAAGGCATACTCAAATAGAAGACGACAGAGAGAATAAATTCTTTTATATGGAGCTAAACTTACCATAAATCGTAAGCGCTCATTCAATATTTCGGTAATAAAACTGACTCATTTTAACTTTTTAAGCAATGTAAAACTGTTATTTTACCAATTTAATTTAATATAAGATAACGCGATCATAATAGCTCAACGTCGCAGGCAATCAAGCCGACATGCTCGAGTGAATGAAAAAATTATCTCGGCTTTTTCGTAATAGTACTCGTACTTTCATCACAAAATGTTGTCGTTTCAAGAAACAGCCGTTTTAATTTTGTTATCAAATGATATATTTTTATTTATACACACGATTTAACTAATTACAAATCTGTGCATTGTAAACAGTTTTCGAATGATCATTAACAGTAAGTGATGGTTTATTATTATTAATTATTCTTCGATGTCTTTTTGATTAAAATACTTTTGAACGAATCTTTAAAGTATACCACTTTGAGGAAATATTCAGTTTTTATTTTATCAAGTTTAGCTCATTATATCATTGATAATAACATTTAAGAGGCTGGCAGTTATCGACGTAGTAAATAGATAAATCTAGAGTATGGTTGCAATATCTAAGTACAGTAGTAGGGTTGCAGAATTCAATAATAATAAGATGACCTGACCACGTCATATTAAAATTTAAGAAACTACCTTTAGGTACAAAAAAATCAATATGATTCCATTTTGATTATCTCCCGCAAGAATACCAAACGATAAAAACTTAAAGACTTCGACGACGGAAAAAACGGAGAATTTTCTCAATTTAATTCGTTTATTTGTTTTTTTTTTAATGTACATATAACCACGCATAACTTTTTACAGGGTAGTCCGATTTCGATAATTCTTTTTTTATTCGATAGGAACACTTCGAAATTGGTCTCATATAAATTTGAAAAAAATAACAACTCGAAGGGTAGAAATATAGGTAATGAAACAATTAAACCCATGAAAGTATAATGGAACTCGAAAGGGAAAAAGAATTTTAAAAATAAACTAGTTTGCCTAACTAAACTAAATGTCAGTCAGCGCCAAACATTCAAACAAGGAAATAAATATTACGTTAAATGAAATGGCAACGCAATGCGCGGCGGTAGCGACGCGAGACGTGTCCCTTTTACCGAAATGTTCTTGAATTTCGTTGCTTTTTATTTTTAGGGATCCTTTCCTCAAAAGGAAAAGAAGGAACCTCTATAGGACCACTTTGTTGGCCGTTTATCTGTTTGTCTGTCTGTCAAGACGCTTTTTCACAGGGATGCGTGAAGGTATCAAATTGACATTAAACAAAATAAATTTTTGATATTACAAACTGATATTTTACTAGCGACCCACCCCAGCTTCGCACGGGTGTAATTTAGGTACTAATGTGGTGAACAATTATCGTCATATGATTATACAAATTAACAAATACATTCCTTTTGAATCGCTCTATCTATTGGTGTAAACCGAATTAAAATCCGTTGCATAGGTAGTTTAAAAGATCTAAGCGTATAAATAGGGGAAGCCACTTTGTTTTATACTATGTACAGAAGGTTGGAAAATTGACTTTGTCATTAATCGATGTATGGGAGAGTATTTTTAAGACTGCAAAGTTAAGTTTGTCTTTCGGAAAAACGGACAAAGCTCTTTAAATCTTCGAGAATAAATTCCTGAGATTTTCCCGTTTCCCGTCTTGTAGAATAAGCATGAAATAAGAACTTTTAACCTTATACTTTATAATCACCAAATATTTACAGTAAATGTTTTGTATTACTATTAAAATCTAATCACAAACATAAAAATAATATCTATAGAGAATAAGTTTTTCGAAACCATATTTAACATTAGCAGCGAACCGCGGTTTAACCCGCGTAAGTCCCGATCCCGTGAGAATGTCGGGATAAAAAGTAGCCTATGTGTTAATCCAGGTCTCCAGCTATCTACATACCAAGTTTTATCGCAATCGGTTCAGTAGTTTTGGCGTGAAAGAGTAACAAACATCCATCCATCCATCCACCTATCCATCTAAACTTTCACATTTATGATATTAGTGGGATAGTGGGATTAGTGGGATTGTATTCAATATTTTATTGGTGGGTAAGCATATATTTATGGGAATGCGTCGGACACTCTTGTTCGCCGTGAGTTCTATGGAACGGACCCGTATCTGCATATTTCTCAAATTTTGTGACTGTAGACGTTCAAGTCGTCTTATAATTATCATTACAACTACTTTGGGTGCTATGAACTGTTATCTAGGAGCATTAAATACCTTGGTCGATAGTGGATTTTTTAATCGCGCTGTACGTGGTCTCCTGATCCTGGAGCTGATCTTTACATGCGAACAGAGATAGTTAAGGTATAAGGGATAATAATTTATACTCTACACTTACATATGTTACTATTCCACTATGTACTTTAATAGAATAGAGGCCACTTCATTTCATAACTAGCAGTTCCCCGCAGTTTATAGTCACCCCGGCTCCTTATAACCGTCCTCAATATACCTATACTCTTTCCAATACAAAAGAATTATTCGAATCCGACCTAGTTCCAAAGATTAACGCGTTTAAACAAACAAACAAATTTTAGGTTTATTAAAAACTATACGGTTTTACTCACGTTTGTATTTTGGGGGTGTCCGAGTATTTCGGACCCGACGGGGGCCCTTTTTCAAGGCGTGAAGCGCCATGCCGCGACGGAGTCAGGCGTCACACTTACCCGAAATACAAACGTGAGTAAAACCGTATAGTTTTTAATAAATATGAATACCACTCACGAAAGTTTTTATTGTAAAACAAATTTTAGATTTATTATATTAATATAGATTTATACTATCCATACCTACATATTTTACTATGCAAATATGTACTTAAATAAAATACTTGCTTACAGTCCACTTAATGTTATATTATCATAAAAACCCAGCGCCATCTATTGATTAAGAACTGAAAGATTGAGGTTACCGTTAAATAATTTATTTGAACCGTAGGCAACTACTCCATTCTGATGACATTATTACGAGTATGTATCAACATCGAAGTGATTTTCTTATTCATGTACACGGACATGTAACGAGTGCTTGTGATAAAGTGTGCAGTTTATTCAAAATGTGTCGCATACGTACGTGCTCGAGTATTCTTATGTCTTCATAAAAAAGAATTATGATTGGCTGACGTGTTTATGGGCAAGTAGCGTTCCGACACTAAGCAAAATATGTGACGGAAAACTTTGTGATATCAGACTTAATCAGATAGTGAGTATTATATGTAGGGATCTTACATTTACGTACTTAGAGATTATTTTATACGTTCTTTATGGCATACCAAACATTACATCAGTATTAGGATATAATACACTGTTAGTGTTACAATAGGCGTACTTTTCGCAGGCTGCGATCTCGTACAGACATCTTTACATGGATTTTGCTATATAAGTAACGAGCAAATTGTGGTAATAGTATACTCGTCAAGTACATACGCGGACTTACTTACCTGTATAGTTTACTATTAAGGTTAGAATTTCAGATGCCTTATCAATTAAATTGCACTTTCTTATTGGCTACTAGCTATACCCCGCACGGCTTCGCTCGCGTGTACACATTTATATTTTTTGCATGGAACCCTAATTCTTTTTCCAAAATAAAAGTAGCCTAAGTTACTTCTTTTAACACTAGCTATCTGCCAGTGAAAGTCCCGTGGATCGGTCTACCCATTCTAGAGATTAACCATAACAAACAGACAGACAGGAAAAATAATTAAAAATTATTTTTTTCGTATAAATACCGTGTTAACACTCAGAAGCTTTAAGTTAAAAACTGTTATTATGACATTACCAACTTCTATTAATAAATAAAATTGAAGTGTCTGTTTTGACATGATACACTGAAAGTTTATGTAGGTTTGCTTGTATACGTTTTGTAGTAGACATTCTATGCATCCAGCTACGATAGAACAATTAGTGTCCTATTATATACTAGCAACCCGCTCCCCGGCTTCGCACGGGTATAAATTATACACCTAAACCCTTCCTCATGAATCACTCTGTCTATTAGTGAAAACCGCATGAAAATCCGTTCAGTACTTTTTCAGTTTATCGCGAACAGACAGACAGACAGACGCGGTGGGGGACTTTGTTTTATAATATGTAGTTGTATAATAGTAGTGATACTCTTCATGAATAGTAACAGTAGTAGTGTTTTTAAATACATAGCTTGAAGTAAAGGAACCTAAAGACTTCGAAGAAATACTTTGGCATGAAGGGTTTGTTGCGGGAATTTGATGATTACAATTCTTAACCTCTCAGCCACTAAACAACAACACATTTAAAAAAAACGAGTGTACTACTATAGACCACACGACTGAAGTAAAACTTCATACGAAACGTAACTGGCTATGAGAGAAAGAGAGAAAGAAAATGTGTGCTCGCACCTCTATCTCTTGCCCCTACAGAATATACGAAACGTAGCTATCTCTGTTTCTATCTTCACTAATTTATATCTCCCTCTCAACTTCCGTTCGCCTCGCCCGATCACACTTTTCGTAACGCATTCACTAGCTTACTCCCCAAGTCAAGCGTGCGTTCACTACGCACGCTTAACTTAGTTTTACCTCAACATTTTTTTTTTCAGACCACAAGATTCGTAACATATCCTAAAAAAGATTATATCTTTAAAAATGTCCAATTACTAAGATTCTACATTTACAGTACAGTCTAGTCAAGATAATTTGCGATTTAAAAAAATACGAGAGGATCGTTTCAATTTTGTTGAGAAACTTGGTATTGTCCTTGTGTATTTTTCTCGAGTTGGCCAGAGAGATAAACTTATAATTTCTATTTACACAATACTGCCTTATTTTTACTATTGAATTACCAATTGTATAAATAATAACATTGACATAATTAATTAATGAAATCCTTATGCGGTGCAGCCAATGTTTATAAATTAATTTAGTATTTCATTTTGAAGTCAACTGTAGTCTGTAGTAAAAGGTTTTAAATAGACAATATGTTTTAATAATTGAGTTTTGTTCGAATATTTATGTTGTTTTGAAAATGAAATTTTCTTTGAAAATAGTATTTTGTGATTTAGGTGTTCTGAGAATATAACGCTTTACAAATGCGTGAAATATCAGGTTCAACATCAAATACTTACCGCGGTCGCAGTTAAACCTGAATCTATAGGTACTTTTTATGAATGTAGAATCATAATATTTTGAAAGCAAAAGAGCGAAAGCAAGATCTCACGTTTTTTTTTGTAATAACAAACTTATATTTTACGCTTAGAAAAGTAACGGAATGTACGAAAGAAAATTTTAAAAAACAACAAAGTTATGATTGTCACCCAGAAATTACGGGCAAAAATCTTCGATCTTCGGAAGAACCGTCCACTTTGAAAATCGATTTGTTTGTACGGAACCCTTGGTGCGCCAGCCAGACTCGCATTTGTCCAGGCTTTTTAACATTTAAATTATGGTACATCAAGTAGATAATCTACTTTTTAATCACACAAATGAAAGTTAAATTTAATTACAGATCTTGAAATATACAGGTTTAGTTTAAAAATGACTAATGAATCATAAAATCCGTTTCTGAAATCTGGAAAAAAACACTGAACGATATTGAGATTAAGGACAAGATAATCATATATACAGCTTCAGAAAACGAGTAAATCTCCAATCGTCAGACAAAATATTGATTTTTTTTTATGGTATATGTGGCAAACGAGCAGACGGGTCATCTGATGGTAAATGACTACCGCCGCTCATGACCCTGCAACTCAAGAGTCACAAGGGCGTTGCCAACCTTTAAGGTGGAAGTAGGGTGGAAGAGGGGGAGGGGGAGGGAAGGGCTAGGGCCTGCGGTACCCTCACTCACTCAGCGAAAACTAATGCAATCATTGCTTCACTGCCGGTTTTCTGTGAGGCCGTGGTATCACTCCGGTCGTGCCGGCCCATACGTGCCGAAGCATGGCTCTCCCACGTTGAATAAACACAATTTAATGAAAACAAATACAAAAACATTGGATTGACGATCACGTTTCCTCCCCCAGCCTGATTTACCGTATTTTTTATTTAATATTAGAAAATATGAAATGTACGCAATGAAACATTATGAAGTCATTACACTTTTTATTAAACGAGACAACAATTTTCGCAAGCAATTGTGTTTCTAAATAATCTTAATTTATATTTTCGATTCGATTGTGATTTTGTTTTTCATGCAAAGTAATAAGTATTTATATATATATATTTGTTTGCTTTTCCCTTGTTGCTTGCTATTAAACAAGGTGTACTATTTAAAAAAAATTACCTACAACAAAATTAAGACAGTTTCAATGGACGAAGCATTTAATAATCACAATAATTAACAATTTCTAATATTAGTAGATACCATACTTTTTACAATAGATAATAATGACACTTCCTAAAAAAATCCTTTTTTTTTACCCATACAAACTGGCTACCGACCCTAAAACAATAAAAATAACGGTTGGTTCTTTTTCAACTGAAAATGATTAACAGTTATTAAGTAAAGTCTTTCTTGTCTATTATAAAAATATTGTACAAAATTCCAGAAAAGAATTCTACTTTATTTTATTGACTATTCGCCTATTGTGAACATACTTATTTTTTTTTTATTAACTAGGATTTTTCTCTCAAAGAGATCAAATCAAAACTAAAGCAGTAGTCGTGGCAGAATAGTAATAAAATTTTCAAGTTGGTATATTTTTAAGTTTTTTTTTAAATAAGTAGCAGTGAAAACTTTCTAAGCCTATTTCTTCCCATTAGCTTCATTTGATGGTGTAATATATATTAAGATACCGTTGAACGTGATATAAAACATTTATTGGTTAAACTTTAGTACTGCGCTTCGTCTTACCGCAGTAATTCATCCGCACAGTTACATCGCCATTATAGTCGTTGGCAAGCATTAGATCGCGCTGGATTATCTATATTGCAGTGGTCTTTGAATTGCGCGGTCTACAATAATAGAACAATTGTGTTGTATTAAAGTGAAAGATACATTCTGTAACGGGGCAAATTTACCGTTTTCAAGAAATACCTAGTTATTGAATGAGTTTTTGGTTTTAGAAATTTTTGACAAACGTCTGAACCAAACATGTTCATGATCATTGTTTTGTTGTTAATGACCACTAACTTTGCCTACATTCATGTACTTGTGTGTGTGAAAAACAAGACTTAAACGCGGTAATGATTAAGGTCATAGCTCATTAGAGCCACCCGGCACCCGACCAGCACTGCCTTGTCGTTCGGCGTCAACTCGTTGTCGACATGCGGTCCACGGGTGGACGCCGCGTTGTCACAAGTGAACGTTGCGTGGAGATCGTGTGGACATCGAATGGTCCACGAATTTCTGAGTAGTCAGGTGGGAAGAAGCGCATCGCCAACGCATCTTCCTCGCGTGAATCACTCGCGGGCAGCGCGAGGTCCACTCGCGGCGACCCTACTGAGTTGATGTAGTGATCGCGTATCCATAGAAGTCCATATAAATACTAATCGCATGATGCGAGGTGGTGTGGGTCGGGTGCTGAGTGGTTCTAATGAGCTATGACTTTTATAAGGTACGTAATTTTTTGTTCACCAAAATCAAAATAAAATATTTCAATTAAACCAATTGTAGGTAGGTATTTTTGAATTGACAGGAGGAGTCGGTCAAAATCAGTCAGTCGTGAAGCTAATTTTTTACGCAACACTTCGATGGAATTGCAAAACGATCATAGGTCACGGGCGGTGAATCAGTGCAATTCATCGAACCGTTATCTACGGATCATGGTCACGGGTGATAGATCGATGCAATTGAATCGAAATACTGGAAAAACAAAACGTATTTTATTTCAGCACCGTTATAAAGTTCCTATTTATACTTACATGTATCAATCAATCAATTAACCTATTGCAGTCAACTGCTGGATATAAGCCAATGTGCACCATAATATCCGATCCTCTACCTTCCGCATCCAGTCTATCCCAGCGAGAACGTCCTACCTACCGTTTACCAATTCGCGGTCTGTACTTTAGGACCCGTTTGCTCCAACGGCCATCGGGCCTTCTACAGACGTGGCCAGTACATCGCCACTTCTTCAGCGTGCTGATTCTGTATACAAGTCACGAAAGTTTAAAAACAATGATAATATTATAAGTGTGCTACCCCAACAAACCGATTCATTCGAAGCCAAATCGTCGTAATAAAATGTAATGGTATTTGATCCTTAAGCTTTCAAATCTTTCACTATTGGTTACCCTTTTGACTTTCCATTAGTAAATGAAGGATCTGGATCACTTGGGAATAATCCACGAGGTCACGTTAAGTTGTGCAATTCAACCGTTAAGTAAGATCTACAATTATTACGATAAGTACTTTACTGTAATTGCTTATTGATCTTATCATTCAAAGCATAAAGGAAGTTAAAGAATTCAGGAAAATCATTTTTTTTATTAAAGATTATCGATTTTCCTATGTGTAAGAAACAGTCTCACAACCACTGGTATAAAATATGAAAAATCACTAACTAACAGTAACTGCCAAGTTGTTCGTACCACTATTCGCACTCTAGTCCACGTTCTGAACTTATTCCTACCCTTTTATAACCCCACTATTCATTAATATTTATCAATCGACCAATACCATTGCGTTACCGGTATAACCAGTCAAAATAATGTCTATTAACTTATTCTTATTAAATAGTGAAATGTGTTATCATCTATTATAGTTTGTCCCTATTTTTAATGAAATAAATAAGAGTTTTTGATGTGGGAACGACATTTGCATGTCGGAGAAAATATTATTTAAACTCGTGTTCTTACTTTGCGGTATAAGAACCATATGAACGTGTCTAAAAAAAAAGTCAAAAATAGCTTTTTTCATAATACAGGTCACAAAGTGCTCTTTTATGAAATGCCAAAACGATGTAATTGTAAATGCAATATTTCACAAATTCCAAAACAGCAAAATAGCTAAGGAACCACAAGGAACTAGGTAAATTCTCGGAGATTTTTTTCCCTCCTGTAAAATTAAGAAAATGTAGATACGTTCATCTGGTTCTAATACCGCGACGAAGACAACGTAGAACAACGAAAAGAAAAGAAAATTTTAGAAATAAGTAGAGAAGTGAAAAATGCAAAGCTTTGCATAACGTATTAATGCACACTCTGGCTTCTTGGCCTAAGCAAGCCCCAGGTTACTTCCCACAAGTCCTAAATCTCGTTCAATAATTCCAGCTTCGTCCACTGTTAGAGCAAAGAGAAGAAAACGAGTTAGACGTGACAGATCGATTCTTTATAGACAAAATATTTAACTCGAAGACTAAGTTCAAAAATTATACAGAAAAGTACAGAAGTAGAGAGAAATACAAGAAATACTTTAGTAAAAGAAGAAAGACAATAGAGTGCACATTACAACCCATATTAAAAGTAAAAGTGAAAATTAAATTACAAACATGTATGTTTTCCAAACATTTTGATTTCCAACTAAATTTATTTAAAACTTGCATAATTATTTCAAACTTTAATGACCGTTAAGGGCAAATATATTTTATGACAAAGTGGTATTTTATGTTTTTTTTTCTATAATATATTTGTCTATTTTTGGGTCCGTTTTTTTGGCACTAACGGTAATCATAGCTGCAAAATAGTTTATATTTTTTATGTGTTGCCAAAAAAATAAACATTTCTTCTTCTTCTTTCATATACAACTGTTTTAAAAGTAAGGTTATATTTAAGTCAAGCAAAGCAATAAATACTGAAAATCTGGTTTTAAGTGACAATTGATAAATTAAAACATGTTTGTGACCTTGGTGTTTATTTTTTTTTACCATACTATAAATTTTTTTTATCTACAATACTTAGATCATAATTTAAAATATTTGTTTACGTTTCAAACAAAACTGAAAATTAAACGCTCAGATTGTAGGTAAAAAAGAAGAAAGTCCCGTATAACATAATAACCTGGCAAACATGGTAAAATGCAAAGTTAAAAATATTATTACTGTTGTAAAAGTACATAAATTGCTGCTTTTTCAATGAAATAGATATTTATAGGGTTTCGTTCCTCAAAAGAAAAAAGAACCCTTATAAGATCACATTGTTGTCCGTCTATATGTTTGTCTCCGTGAACGCATCGAGTTGAAATTAATAACAAATACATAAGTCTGCAGTCCCTTTAAGCTGCAAAATAATCAAGCTTCTCAGTCAACGCAATCAAAATATGTGGGCAGTTAAGTCTTAGATTTGACCAAATTTGACCATTTCGCAGGTAAATCAAAACCTAGGGTACTTCCCATTGACCTAGAATCATGAAATTTGGTAAGAAGCAAGGGCTTGCAGGTCAAGTAAAGGAAAAAATCCTAAAGTAGTTAATTTGTTGTTATATCACATAAAACAAAATAGTTTTTGTGATTACAAACTTATATTTAGTGGTTGGAAAGTTAACTATGTCATACATCGCAACCGTAACGTTAATTTTGTCTTTTGGAAAAGCCGGGAAAAAATCTTCGAGAATTCATTCCCGAGATATACGTACTATCTACATACAAATTTGTTTACTTACGGAACCCTCGGTGCGCGAGTCAGACTCGCACTTGTCTGGTTTTTATAAAACAATAAAGCTAGCAAACAACACTTTGACCTACTTAATGGTAGGCGGGAAAGATTTTTATTTTTGTTTCAATTTAAAGATGGCAACATCTTTAAACCGAAACAAATATAATTAAAAAAAACATATAGCACACACATAAAAGTAAAATCGACCGTTTCCTTTATTTTTTAAAGAGAACAAGACAGACAGATACTAAGGCTTTAGACAGCTGTTGTGGCTTACCAAGCACATGTGGTCTCCATTTTCCGCTCGCTACGGTCTTATTATATAGGGCAACTCAGTTGAAGTAGAAAGGGTATTTACAGCATAAAAGGAGCCTAGCGATATTTGCAGCTGATTTTACTGAAATCTATAAGCCTCTACTTTTATGAAATCCTCCACCTGCCTTGCTTGTATATTCTTGAGGTTCGTCAAGAAACATCCTGCATTATTCAAAAAGCGAGGAGTTGCAGAGAATATATAAACAAGACACGAGATCAGACGCAACGCTAAAAATAAATACTAAAATTTTTGGGAAAAATATATAATCATGTAGGTACCTGATAGTTTAAAAAAATACCTTATTCTATTTTTTTTTACAGATTTTTGTTACTTCCAGTGTTTGTTACAACTGCTACAATATGAAGATTTATATCAATAGAAATGGTTCGGTTCAGGCCACACTACGTGATACATCCGTTTTGTCTCACACCTCCATTTTGCTGTAACATTGTATATCCTTATTACGTATGTAATAAAGTACACACCTACCATACAATATTATAAGTCATGACCCCTACCCTTGTCTCTTTAATAACATCTATGTGGGCTTACGTTGTAATCTGTGGGTTCGTTTAGCTTTAAGAGCAGTTAAGTCTCTTTTATCATAATTTTGTTTATTTCATGAATTATAACAAACGCCACAATAGAATTTTTTTGCTGAAATACAGCCTTAAAGTAATGATCACATAGTCTTGTTTTTGTTGCGTTCATAAATCAATAGATGTGTGTTTTGTAAGTACAGGAAAGTAAAATATTTGCCATGAGGAGCTCATACAGGCATAAACTCTCGTAATAAATGAATGTAACTCTGTGGATTATATATATTGAACTATATAATCTTTTATAAACTAACTAAAAGCATTAATTATGAAAGCATTAGGCTCCTATAGGCTCTATTATTAGATTAGCTAAATATAATTAAATAGCTGCCCCGCGCAACTTCGTCTACGTTTGTAAATTTTCCCCGTTTTTGCAACATTTTTCATTGATGCTCCGCTCGTATTGGTCGTACCGTGATGTTATATAGCCTTTCTCGATAAATGGGCTATCCAACACTAAAAGAATTTTTCAATTTGAACCAATAGTTCCTGAGATTAGCACGTTCAACCAAACAAACAAACAAGCTCTTCAGCTTTATAATATAGATATCATGACATGAGAAATCTATAAATCTAATACAATCCAATATAGTAATTAATTGATGAAGTACTAGTTGACTGTAGTTAAATATCCAATCATCATTAACAATATGAAACTGTTTGGTACGGGTCTTGTCTCATTTCGTTAAAGTACGGTTTATAGGTCTTACCCTATAACTCATTTGAATAGAAGTTATAGAGGCACACATGTTGCAAAATGCCCTTACGAAAATTAGCTAACTTACTTAGTTTATTCAGCATTATTCCGACTTATTTTCTTGTTTTACAAGACTTCAAGACTAAGATATACAAAATATACTCTATATCTACCTAATAATTATTATAAATACGAAAGTAACTCAGCTTGTCTGTCAGGTTCGTTTTCACCCATTAGCTATCTGACCACTGGTCATCAAGACATGTACACTTTATCGGGTATTTTTTTTTATTATAACAACAACGATGCAGCCTTAAAAACAGTCAAATCAGCAGCAGATCACGCAGCTTGAAGGATTTATGCAAGTTAAAGGTTAGCCTGCCATTTCAGTATATTGCTAAAGAGTTATCTAACGTGGCCAGGAAAGTTACTTAGGACATTGTTTGTTAGGAAAACTTCCTCGATCACACCCAGCTATCGGTAGTTATGACTACGGAACGTATTCACACTTATACGAAGTTTTTATTATCTGTTTTCGTAACAAGAATTAACTAAGATATTGGAATATATTATGTTACACTTCACCTGCTCCATTTCATTCAGACAATTACTTACCACAAAAAGAAAAATGTTATGTGTTTACCAGCATAGGAAAACATTTATCGAGTACTTAAAGTATACAGAAATCGCAGCTTGTAAAATTTTCAACATAAATATTATGTTTCCTGAACTAAAACTCTTTTAAATATCCATGCCATGACTTCGTATTTACTATAAGTTTAATATTTCCATCTCTTTCTGATGTCTTTAATAAATGTTTGTACTCATTAAACTTTAATAATGAGTGTACGGTGTAGCGCGAGGTTTGCAGTGATTGCTATATAAAAAGATGTTTTAAACGTTACACACTAATAGTATATTGTTCAATTCCACAATAAGTTCTTAAAAGTTAAAAATGTTAGTTAAATGTTATGTTTAATGAAAATGTTGTAATGTTGCAATGAATGCACCCGAATGTCGCGGTCACACACAGTGCGCTGACTCTTTACACGTTTGATCTAATTCGGTAAACGCGTGACTCGCTTATTGCTTACTAAAGTGTTCGATTATATTACACCGAACAATGAGTCCTGAAAAAATTACTTAGATTTTTTTTTGCAACTTCCAAATGTATGAAGGAATGATTTTGTTTTCCGAGGTATTCGGTTTTCTTCTGAACTTATCCCAGTGTCAGACGATATCTTTGCTTTCACAATCTTTGTCGTAATAATATCAATAGGTATTGCAATGATTACATGTCGACGATCCAAGTCGATTTCAATATAGATATCATGGCATCAAATCTTAGGACATTATTTCTATCTAATTGATATAATAAAACTACTTCAGTAATCAAACTACTTAAATAAACTATTACGTTTGAATAGTTAGCATATCAACGAGTGTAAAACTGAAGAATGTTTCGCTACCTGAATTATGATAAATAAATAAAATATAACTGTCAATAAAAAAAACAAAAGCAAACTCACTAAAGCAGTCTGCTGTTACTACTTTCGTTAACATTATAACATATTTTACTAGTATTGAAACTCAAACAAGAAAAAGTAAATCAAGCATACCTTTATTGTTTAGCTCTTGTTGTCAAAAATTCTTATTTATTTTATTAAAAAATAGGGACAAACTATAACAGATAATAACACAGTTCACTATTTAATAAAAATAAGTTAATAGACATTATTTTGACTGGTTATACCGGTAACGCAATGGTATTGGTCGATTGATAAATGTTAATGAATAGTGGGGTTATAAAAGGGTAGAAATAAGTTCAGAACTATTGACTTGAGGGCGAATAGAGGTACGAACAACTTGGCAGTTACTGTTAGTTAGTGATTTTCATAGTTTATATCAGTGGTTGTGAGACTGTTTTCCTACACTCTTCTTACTATCATCATCATTTCGGCTACAATGACTTCTAAGAAGACTGATTGGAATCAGCCTTTTATCCACCGTCGACCGTCGATCTTTATAAGGCCATCTGTCCGTCTTGTAAGTGGATGTTCTACGCTACTCTTTCCGATCCGTGGTCTCCACTCCAAAACCTTTCGTAAAACCGTACTTACCAGTTTGAAAATAAAAATTCCTGTAAAATGGTTTTATCTACCTTCTAAACACAGTGTTAAATTTAGGAGCTATATGTGTAGCTGACAAAAATTCAATTAGCTTGAAAAAAATGGATTTTGGGAAAAGAAAGCTTTTTTTACAAAGTTCAATTTGTCCATTTCAAAACAAGATTTCTGTATTAAAAATTACTGTGTTTACTATCTACCACACCCTACCCCTAAATTTACTATCCCTAAAACTACACCTTTTTGTAACAATCTGTATATAAAGTAACAGTAAGGAAAACAACTAGATCTGCGTTTACGAACACCTTACAGAATAGGTTACAAAACCGTTATTCAAAACAATGAAATGCTATCTAACACATTCCGTTTATTCGTTTTCAAAACGTCTCTACGTCTTTTTAGTTGAGGTGTGAAACACAACACAACAAGATCGAATTTTATAAGTGTCTACATTTTTATTTAATTTAAATATTAATGTCAATATTTAACAAACATTTTCTGCTAATAATTAAATATTAACATAAAACACCTACCAGTTACGTGTACCTAATCTCTAATATCCTAAGTTAAAACATATTCACAAAAAGTAATTTACAGAAGCAGTCAACATGAACAACATGAAGGAATCCTTTTCTACAATTATGGCTGGTATAGAAGAACGCATAGCTAACTTCGAGATGGAATTACAAAAAAGTGCTGAGAATCCTAGCAGCACATCAACCTTAGCAACTCTTGCATCGGACTTCACGGGCTTCAAATCATTTGTCATCAACACTATCCCTAGGTTTCGCAGTCTAATTGACCTCCTTGCTCATCAGGTGGATAGCAAGATGCATAGTCAGTGAAAAATATTACTGTTGCATGGAGTCCAAGAAGAATAGACTGAAGAGCCAGCGCAAGTGGTTGTAAATGTCATTAAAGGTCAACTTATAATGGAAGACTTTTCAACAAATGACATACGTCAATGCCACAGGATGGGAAGACCTGCAGGTGCTAACAAACCCAGGCCAATTTTAGTTAAATTTCTTATGTAGCAGTCCGGGACAAAATATGGTTTACTATAACTAAACTCTAGGGGTCTGGTATCACGCTTTCTGAGTTTGTAACTCGAACTAAACACGAAGTCTTTATGGCTGCACGTGAGCGCTTTTGTGTCTCCAAGTGCTGGACACGAGAAGGTCACGTCTATGTCATCGACCCTAATGGAACACGGCATCCTGCAAGCTTAATTATCTAGAATTTATACGATCATTAATTTCTTTCTTTTCATATTTCTTTATTTTAATTCTTATATTAGTTCACTGTGTTTTAAACACCAGACTTTTATATAAATAAATTTTATACAATATTATATTGAAAGTTTTGTTTTGGTTTTTACCTGGCTTTCAGAAATTTATGAATAAAAGTAAAAATATGTACCACTAAATCATGCTTTACTGAAAGGAATACAAAATAATATGATTATACAACTGTATTTTACTTCAAGTTTAATTTATCAGAAGGTTAGAAATACATACAATAAGTGGTAGAACGCAATGAGACAAAGATAACTGGAATTCTACAGGGCCGTGTTACTTAATTTACTTTAATTAATTTAGAGTTCAGGGTTCCATTTGTTTCTTAAACGTTTATTAGCTCCGTTAATTTCATGATCTCATAAGAAAATACACTGAGGACTCAGAATGCAGAGCAAAAGGCTCACTATCGCTTTATATCCTCAATATCGAGGCCTACTGTACCGTACCGTAACGGGTCTGCATCTGAACCATTGTTGTATTCTTTACTAATCAACGTTATCCTGTGTGCAAAATTTACGAATTTAAAAATTTACAAGGATTTACGAGAGAACCTGCCTGTTTGGTAACGTACAGCTGAGTCCATTAATTACTACACTTGACGGCAACGTGACAAGTTAACAAAAGATCCAATTAATGTCGCAATGACTAGCCTGTCGAACCACATGATCGACAGATTTTTATAATGATTTACGTATACCGTGTACCTAATTGGCAAAACA
Organism: Euplagia quadripunctaria; assembly: GCA_963859945.1. Classification (NCBI taxonomy): domain Eukaryota; kingdom Metazoa; phylum Arthropoda; class Insecta; order Lepidoptera; family Erebidae; genus Euplagia; species Euplagia quadripunctaria. The sequence continues at coordinate 15,725,789 of OY982577.1, read as the reverse complement.
CTGCGAAAATATAATTAATGTAAGTGAAACCGAGAAGATTCACGCCCGGTTTTATCGTGTGTCAAATCTCTTGTCAAGTAAATATTCAGCTAGCTTTGCCATAATGAAAAATTGAATTGAATTGAGCTAGCTTTCAAGTTAACAATAGTGTCAAATCAATACTAGTTTCTCAAAAATTTAACGAAGAAAAACTTTGTAATCTTTGATCATTTTTATTGAACAAAATTTGACATTTGATATAAATTCTGTTAACTGATCTGATGATCAAATCAAAGTGCCTAATCATGATTTCAGCAACTTAATACCTTTTATATATTTGACAAGATTTTTGGGTAAATTTTTGCATTGATCAGCCTTTCAGTAATCGGAAGTTTTAGTTAATCTATTTTGATGCTCATCAATATATTGATGAGCCTTTCAGGAACCGGGTGTAACCGGTTTTTTATTTGATTAACCGTCAACCAAAAGAGATTGCTCAATTCCGTTTCATCTATAATTAGTACAGGTGTATAAAACGGAATCTATACTAATATAATAAAGTTGAAGAGTCTGTTTGTATAAAAACGTTTATCGCTGGAACTTCCAGTCGGACTAAAAAACTACATCTGCAAAATTCTGTCCGAAAGAAATGTATTTGTGCAATTCAATCGAAACGTCTTATTAACAAAGGTACAATACCCATATAAATTATCTTATGTATAATATCTATCTTTAACTACTGAATCAATCTCTATTTGACATGTTCTGCCTCTCAGTCTCATCCTTCTAAGAACAAAGGTGACCTTAAAAGATCAACGAAGTTAACGAGGCACGAGAACAATTCATTCTAGAATGAATACCAATGTGACCTTTAAAACCAAAAACTTATCTTACTTGGTGTACCCTTTTAATAAGCAAACATAATTGTTTTGAACGAGATAGTACAATCAACGGCTAAATCGTAGTAACCATGGATTCTACTGGCAAATTCAAACAAGGAAAAATAAATAAATAAAATAAAATATATACAAAGGATGCAATGGACGCACCGTTTACTCGTTATTTGTTTTCAGAAGGAAATACAGACGAGTTTAGTAAATATATCAGGAATATCTTATAATACGGTGGTGAAATATTATTGAAAGTTGAAAAAGTTAATCAGAAAAGACAGATAATACCTCCTCTATTTTAGGGGAACTTTATTTAAAATGATTACCGACCAGAAGTAAAGTTAACTATATGACATGGTATAAGTTTATTACGAGAAAATTGGTTGAAGTTGGTAAAGTTGTTGTTGTTGGTAAAGAGGCATAGGGAGAGATTTCTCAAATCTCGTTATAACATAAGAGTTCAGTGAGTTTGTTGTGCACTTATTTTATATATAAAAGTGTATCTTTTTGACTAAAGGCCTAATACGGATGTCATTATAAGACGTGGTTAATTATTGTACCGTCTATATAACTTTAACGTAATCTCACGCTAGGAAAAATAATAAATCTCTCCTCGTGGGAGAACCATGCTTCGGCACATATGGGCCGGCTCGACCGGAGTGATACCACGGCTTCACAGAAAACCAGCAGTGAAGCAATGTTTTCATTGCTTTTCACCGAGTGAGTGAGGTTACCGGAGCCCCTAATCCTTCCCTCTCCCCTCTTGCCCTCTTCCTCTACTCCTACCTTAAAGGCCAGCAGCAGCTTGTGACTCTTGAGTTGCAGGTGCCCTTGGGCGGCATAGTCATTTAACTTCAGGTGACTTGCCTGCTCGTTTGCCCCCTATGCCATAAAAAGAAAAATACGTATAATTGAGTACTGATTGAATATTTTGATCATGAAGCATTCTTTCAGTTTCCTTTTTTTACGTATTAATTCAACAATACCTATTCATACCAAAACAAACAGTCAGTTTAACGTATACATCCTGTAGCAACTTTACAACAAAACTTCTCCCATTTATTCCTGCTGTAGGTAGTTACGTAAAACAACTTCCTCAATAGTCCGCTTGTAACTCCCAATTTGTACGTAATAGTTAAATAGTTTAATGGTATTGTTTAGAGAAAAGTTGTTTTGGTAAATTTTGGGGCTCAAGCGAATGTTTCCGTTGAATACTATTATGTTGCCATGGTGTCATTGTTTTAAGTACGATTGATTATAAATATTTTATGTTTTTAGTGACAAAGTCTCAGTATCAAGATAATCCCACTACTATTATAAATGTGAAAGTTTGCAATGAATGAATTAATGGATATTTGTTACTCTTTCACGCAAAAACCACTGAACCGATTGCGATTAAACTTGGTATATAGATAGCTGGAGATCTGGATTAACGCGTAGGCTTTATTCCGATATTCCCACGGGATCGGTACTTACGCGGGTGAAACCGCAGGGCGCTGCTAATTAAAGAAATATGCGCCCCTGATTTGCCTCGTTGGCCCCGTGGCATATGATTACATTCATGATTGCTGGCAATCTTTTGATTGAATTCCCTGATGAATTCAATTATTGTTTGGTTTTCCTGTTGAGAAAATTCTTAGTGACAACATCGAGTCCGGCAACGTAACTAATGGTAACCCGCAATAACCTCATAACTAATTTAGTCCAAAAATATAGCTGGCGGGATATGGTTTTATCACAACTTTGCTTACCCCTTAAGAGAGAGAGAGACGTTTGGTGTTAAAAAAGATATAAACTTGAAGACACAACCGAAACAAATTTTCCGAAAGCTAGAATATTAACAGCAGTATACGTTTATATTTTATTTAGTCATATAACACCACATCACAAAATAATGACTTAAGTTCAAACGAAATTAAAGTGACTACATTAAAACAAACTGATTGCATCAGGAAACCGCGTTCTAATTAACATTTCCGTCTATTTGGTGCGCAGGGAATGAAATTTCGTTCAGAAAATTAACTTGCGGACCGTCTACCAAAAAAGAACATCATAATTTTAAATATATTATGAAATTATTTTCCGGGTGAGACTTCATAGGGGAGGAAAATTTACCATAATCTCAATTATTTTGTGTGTCAGGATTTATCAAATAAAATAGATCCAAGTGAGAATAAATAATAAATGATTAAATAAGCTCATTGAGAAGTCAGTGGCGTTGCATCTAGATGTATTATAAAGAATTAAGCCCATGTATTCAAGTCATGCGAATATTAAAAAAAAAATAGCACTGTTTTTTTTCTATTTTCTCACATATCTCTGGTAATTCTGGTCTGGTCTTGGTCTGGTAATACGAAAAGCGCTTACATAGTAAACTATGTAAGCTCAATCATTACATATTATAAAACAAAGTCCCTCGCCACGTCTGTCTGTCTGTGTCGCGATAAACTGAAAAACTACTAAACGGATTTTCATACGGTTTTCACTGATAGACAGAGTGATTCATGAGGAAGGTTTAAGTGTATAATTTGTTAAGATTTTGTGTAAATTGATAGAAATATATTGATGATTGTTGAGGATGTCTCTGCTACCCGTGCAAAGCGGGTGGGTTGCTAGGTATGTATAAAAGTAGCGAAAACCACAAACAATTAAGGCGGTGGTTGCCTCTTCAAGATATTTTTTTCCAATCATCGAATTGAATGGAAAATTTAAATTCATTTACAAAATTATGACAGACAAGACGCCTCCTGTTACTCGATAATGTTAACGAAGTCAGAATCAAATTACTTTCGGGCTACGAAACGAAACGTGACCTTATTGTTATCTTTTATTCATTCCACAACGCTCTTTTTTTTATAATATTTGCTTATAAAACGTAACGTAATGTTGATTGCTTTCAGGAAACTAAATATTTCTTTAAGACCAATATCGACGTATCTAAGTACTCGTTGAAACTGTAGCTGTCCTATTTTCTCGGTTCTTTTATTTAGTGAATGTAAAAGTATTTTTGCAAGTATTGTTAATAATTGATAACATCGTAACGTAAAAGTCTATTGCATTAATTCTTCAGAAAATTCCATTTCCATAATGGCATAACATCATAGAAAATGGCTATTCAGAAATCCTCTTAACGTTTTAATTAGTGTATATTATTTCCTATTAAGATAAAAATTCCTTTTATTTTCAATAAATTTCTGTAAGCAAATAAATATTATTTGCAGTTAACTTCAAGAAAAAAATATTTGTTAGAAAAGAACAGAAACAACAGAAGTTTACAATTTGAACAGGAATTAAATTATATAAATTTTGGAAACGAGTATTAGGAGTAGTTAAGCGCGAAGACTCTCATGTAGCATCTTTCAGAAACGAATTCAACACAAAATTTTTTTCATAAACTAATTCAACTCGGGTCTCCGTTTCTAGGTAAAAAAAATTTACTTTAATTTTTGGTTATATTACTTGTATTACTGTTGTACTCTATGTGTGTGTAAAACTTTTACTACTAGGGTTTTAACTGTTGGAAAAATTTAGAAAGCTCTACCATAATTATTTATGTGATTTTTTAAACCGCGGCTATAAAACGAATTTCAAACATTCGTGGTTGTAGGCTAATGGTTTGTAGCTTTTGATGTAGTATTTTATATTAGACTTTATATTAAGGCTTTCATAGCACAAAGTTGCTTAAACAAACATCGATTATATGGACTGAAATGTTTACCGCTTGCTACCAAGTGGTATTTTATTTAAATGTTGACTGCGGTGCGAGTTTGACTCTCATCCTCTGAATATTGATCAGTTAGAAGCTTTAAGATACTTACTTATTTTCAAAGCTGTAATTGTAAGATTTATAATATTACAATAGATTGAGTTTATGTGTCGTACAATTTGTCGTACAACTTTCATGTTTTTTCTACTTGATAACTAAATATTACGACAATTGAAACTGCCAATAACCAGACGTTATTTTTACTTTATATAGTTTTTCTGTGCTCTAAGGTATTGTAAATTATTGTTATGTGCATATAATTATTTTAACCTTTTAAAATTATTTTGAAGTCTTTTCAGATAACCTTAATATAAATTCATCAAATCGCGTTACAGGTAGTGGTTCAGGAGATGTATTTTATTATCTTATATAAGACACAAACAGTATTTATGTTCGTAACAATTTCAACTTTGGAGTTCATTGTCGTCTCAGAAGCAATTTCATATATTTATACTGAAGGCTAAAGTGCTATGCAGCTTAGTTGCCTTGAAGTACCTCTGTAACCAGGCATATGAATGTTTTAAGAAACACATTTATTTTTTAAACTTTAGTCAGTAAAATTCTGTAATGTAGGGTATATATGTATAATATTGTTCGGAACCTGTATTCGTTATGACACCAGTCGGATTATATACAGTACCCCGATACGACGTTGTTTCTGTTACCCCCCCACTCCATATGTATCAAATTCTTAAAAAATTGGTCAGTAAAGAACAGAAAACGCTGACAAGGAAAAAAAACGATCTTTAGATTGTCAGCGAATTTATTCTGGAACTGAATTTCAAACATTAACTTTAATAACAAGCAATGCATTCGTGATAGATAAGATCTAATTTAAATAGCGTTCTAAATTCGTTTATAGTAAAAGGCAAAAAGGTCATAAAACAAAAGGATAAAGCCTGCAGCGCTATAAGATAAAGACGTAACTAAAGCGAGTGTTCTGACAAACTTACTATATCTATAGGAAGACAATGTTGTTCAAAGTAGAACACAGTCTATTTATGTATGCTGTTCGATTAATTTGGAAATATTCACTAAGTTGAAGGTCCTAAACTAATATAGTGAGTAACGGTAAGCATGGTTGTTAGGAAGTACTTTCCTTGCACGCACTCCTAACAAGTTTACAAAGGTTGCCTTCTAAGTGAATTCAGTAGTAAATTAATTTTGATATATTGTAGATTAGAATAGAATACATGCTTTATTGTACACCTTATACATAGAACTACAAATGATCTTAATATTAATATTACTGTTAGGTACATGGGCGTTCTTATCGCTTAGGTTTGATTTAGTGACGGGAGTAAGTGGTAGCTGTCGGTGTACTACATATAAATATACACATAACTAAATATATACATACATACAGAACAAACATATTATTATACCCAGATATATAAACTTTGTATGCGGTATACTCTTAAGATAGAAAGATGTGGAAGCGTTAAACGATATATTATATAATAAAGAAAGGATATGAGCCTTCCGGCGAAGGCGTATGGGTGACCACTCAAGCTATTGATGAAATTCTGAGACGTGATCATACTTGCGCAAACCAAATATAAATCGTACTATACACAAATTTTGGAGTCGCTCGAGTTTGTCTAATTGGGTCTCGGTGAGATCTGGATAGCTGACTTCTGCGTAATCGAGGATTGGGAGTAGTAGCGTGTTTGCAAGTGCAATTTTGGTGACAGTAGGAAAAAAGCTATGCAAGCCGTCTCAATGCTCCCGAAAACATTTTGAAAAAGAGTGTCCTGGGAGTTTCTTGCCTGTTCTTCTCCACAGGTAAACTACAATCTACGTATTGGAACAGGCAACTAGCTTCACGACTGACTTAGTCTGACTGAATACTACTTCTGACAATTACCCATACCCATAATGGGTTTAATTGAAATAACTGATTTTGATTTTTAGGATTTACGGTAAGCCCATGTGACACACTTCAATCACGGATTCGTGCCAAATCGGTATTAATATTGTCAACTGCTTCAGGCAGTTTTTCAAAAGATGCTTGAGAGTATATCTGAAGGTCGTCTGCATAAAGGGGGTAGTGAGAAAGAAGTTGATGTGAGATTGAATTTTTAAAAATTGCGATGAGAAGAGAAGATAGAACGCCGCCCTGGGGTACGCCGGCAGATATGTTGCACCAAGATAAATTAGTATTTTCGATGCATATGCGCTGACGGCGAGCGCATAAGTAACTACGAAGCCAATCAATTGCCGTTGGAGATATGTTAAGACAGCTTGGTATGCCAATCAGAATATCGAAATCTACTGTTAAAACCATTGGAAAAATCAAGGAGAGCAAGAACAGTAAGACTTCCATTTTCCATTCCAGTTCTTATATCATCCGTGACATTCACCAGGGCTGTGACCGGAACGGAAACCAGATTGATGGGGGAGATTAAAAAAGCTATTTTTGGTAAGGAATGAACTAAGTTGAGTATGGACGAAGCGCTCGAGGACTTTAGAAAGGAAAGGCAATATAGAGACCGGATGGTAATCAGAGTGGGATACAGGGTTTGGTTTGTTTGGTAAAGAAGTGACTTGGGCAACTTTCCAAGTAGACGAGAAAACTCCGTATGACAATGAGTAATTAAGGATATGTGTAATGATAGGAAGAATTTTGTCAAGGATAGGAAGGATCATGTTACGGCTAACATAGTCACTTCCAACTGCATAAGATGTGATCTCTAAAATGCTGATTATCTTAATAGTCCTATCAAAATTTGATAGGGCAGTGAAGAGTTAATTAAGTAAATCAATTTCTAAAGTTTTTGGGGTGACATTAGGCCTTGATTTTCCAACTCCAAGTGTCTTAAGAAATTTTCAGACTTTGGCTGGATCTCCGTTTTGAAATTTCATAATCGTGAAGGTCATATATATTATATACCAGCTTTGACACTAAGCTGATAGTCAAAGAATTTGAAAGAAGTAACCTAACTATAAAAGTGAATATACGGAAATCAGTGTTTCAGTTGAAACTGAGGAACAAAACATTTCAGAAATTATTCCTCATTTCGGACAAACTAAGGAATGTGGTAGCACAAAAGTGTACCCGACTGTGAAAACTTTTTGTAATTTAAATGTAAAGTCTTCTTTCAACTATCTTACAACAGCAAGTTAAACATTTTATAAGCCAACTGTTATCTAAAGTGAGGGTTTAAAGATTTCGGTAGATATAACTTTTTAGTTCACAGTATAATTTGTAGTAAGATGCGCTATTTATTACTGGGCATAAATATGCTAAGTGTTTAAAATAACGGATAAATATTTAAAATGTAATTTAAAATATGTATCACTGGTCCTGCATGTCATTTGGGTCTATTTGAAAACCAGGCAATGGTGAACTGGATCCCCTATCGGTGCCGTCGCGAGACATCCTCTCTTAATGTTATTTTATATTTCTCAGCTGCTGTGTATTTTAATTTCGTATTATTTTTCTTCTGATAGTGTTATATTTAAGATTATCATGTCGTGCCGAAATAAATGATTTTTCTTGGTGAAATGCTCACGAAAACCAAGACAGACGATAGTACTAATGGTACCTTTGATGATGCGTCAGAAAAAAAATCGATCTCGACGAAATTGCTTTTTTGGATATGCGCGGGCGCAGAAGCCCGATCGAGTTCAGCGGCCGCGCGTTTGTTGACCCGAGCGTCAGCTGTTGATTTATTTTTATGAAATTATCGTTTCATTTAGCTGTACTAATATGATGGAAGGTGAAAGTGCTAATAAAAACTGTTAAAAAATAGTTTTTTCCATCAGGATCGATTTTTTCTGACCCATCATCAAAGGTACCATTACCACTATCGTCTGTCTTCATTTTCAAGATCGTTTACTTAACACCCGGTGTGTATTAACGATAATTTAAGTAATTAAATAAATGATTTTTGTGTAAACATTACATAATTTATTGAAGATAAAAATTAAATCGTAAGACCTACCATTAGTAAGTGGCAATAACGTATTTAATTTAATATTAATAAAATATAACTAAGATTGTGGAGGGAAATTAACTTATATGTATATTAAGAAATTAATTAATTACACGAAAACCTTTCTATGAGATGAGAAGTATTACGATAATTCATATGATACTGAAGTATAAAAACTACTGTAGTTATTTAAATATATACTAACACGTAAGAGACAAATGTGTTAGTTGTCTTGAAGAGTATTTACATTTTTAACATAGTCTAAGTTTAAGGCAATTTATTACATTGGAAGAAAAAAACTAGTATTTTTTCATACTACATATTTGTAAATAATTTAACGAAACGTAAATGTAACGTTTTTCAACTGGTCTTTTATGATGCACAATGAACGATGAACAAGGAAATAAATAGGTTAGCAAAATGTCTAGTTGGTAGGAAACCATCTGTTGCATATTCGTTCACCTGTAGACTGTTCAGTTTCGCTGCGACTTTTAATAAACGTCGAAATTCCACTGCGCTTTTGACTGGCATGGCTACCTACCCTCTTTAACATATCCACTCACTACCAGTATTTACTTAAAACAAAGAATAAAATATCATAATGTCCTATATATTTTATTACTAATTTAGATCATCCATCCATTTGCAAGTAAGTTGGGGTCGGCTTTCAGTGTAACTACGATACGGCCGAATTTTGATATTTTACGTGAAGCGACTGTCATCAGACCTCCACAACCCAAGTACCAGGCGATATCGAAGTTCTGTAGTTAGACAAGTTTCTCGGACTTTTTAGGGCTCCAACTACCCCTAAGGAATGCCACAGTTTGTATGATATCCGGGACCGACGGTTTAACGTGCTCTCCACGGCACGGAGGGATCTCAATGTGTTAAGAATGGTCACCCATCCTAGACTGACCTGGCTAGTATTACTTAACTTTGTAATGTGCTAACCTACTCAGTTACCACTTAGCCACGAGCCCCTCTACTATTAATTATACTATTAATTTAGATATAAACTAATATCCAATTGTAAATCAGAAATTCTAATTATAATAATACCAGCAGCGCCCCGCGGTTTCATCCGCGTAAGTCTCGATCCCGTTTGAATATCGGGATAAAAAGTAGCTTATGCGTTAATCCAGGTCTTCAGCTATCTACATACCAAGTTTTATCGCAATCGATTAAGTGGTTTTTGCGTGAAGTTTTGAGAGTAACAAACATCTATCCATCCATCCTAACTTTCACATTTATAATACTAGCAGCGCCCCGCGGTTCCACCCGCGTAAGTCCCGATCCCGTTGGAATATCGGAATAAAAAGTAGCCTATGCGTTGGAATACCGGGATAAAAGTAGCCTATGCGTTAATCCAGGTCTCCAGCTACCTACATACCAAGTTACATCGCAATCGGTTCAGTGGTTTTTGCGTGAAAGAGTAACAAACATTCATCCATCCATCCATCCATCTATCCATCCATCTAAACTTTCACATTTATAATATTAGTGGGATTAGTGGGATTTATTTAATTAATTAAATAATGGTTTTCATCGAATTAAATTCGCTGTATCGTAATAACGTAAACTAAAATAATGACACTCAATCGATATTCATACTTCATAGCACTTTGCACTACAGAAAAATAAGGAATAACCAAAACATTGTTAATGGATTTTAATCACACGATACTCACAAATAATAACACCCAATTGACAACACTCTGTTACGTGATTAATCGTAACGCGAAAGCATATTTGATACAGAGTGCACCTATTTTTGTCTAAAAATAGTCAATGGAAGTTGTCTCCAACATAAGTAAGGCGTATCTCAGAATATGATCACTTGATAATTATTTTGATTTTCATAAAACTATGCAAAATAGCTAATTTTTTAAGAACAGTCTTGGCTAGTAAAATGTCATAACTGATTTACTTTTTCGTATGTAATTGTAGAGCTGCACTAGCAAGTAAATAAACTATGCCAAGTTGCAGCCAAGAATCTGTCTGTTGAGATGTCATTTTTAGCAAGTTTATCACGAGCTGTTGATCTGTATATTCTCAACAAACTTATTTCTAAAGCTTGTTTTAACTGAAGATTTATTTGAAAATTATTGATTAAAGGTACTAAAAATGGTTCATTATAATATTACCTAATCAAATTCTAACTCCCAAAAAATGAGACAAAACAAATCAATTGTAATTATTTTTCGCCTAATTGGATTTCAAATTTTGCCAAGTTTTGAAAAAAGCTTTGAAATGGTTGGAGTAACCGGAGTAACGTAAACTACGGAGGTTACGTAGCGATAGCCGAGTGCTATAATCAAACATCACAAATATGGAAATCATGTCACATCACACGCCTGCGACTTTGTTTTGCATCTCTTACTTTTCAAACATGATATGCGCATTAGAAATTAATTATACCTTGTTTACTTGTTAACCTATTCTTCATAATGTTTGTTTTCCCAAAGGTTTGTGAAATCTGCATACTTGATGTGACGCAAGAAAAGCGTTTTGGATTCAAGGGGGTATAAACCATAGTCTATCCCCTATACTAATGAGGTAGGTAGGGGTTAAGCTATAATCAAATAACCTACAGTAGAACATCTCCAATACCGTGGAGACATAAGAGATATAATTTACAAGTTAGTTAATGTAAATAGCAATCTCTTTATATACGGTGTGGCTATATTTAATGGTTGTATAATAGATCCCGTGAATTACTGAAATCTAACAATTTTATGAATATTCATGATTTTACTACAGAACTTGAAAATTTACCGATATATAATAATAATAATAATAACTTTATTGTTTTGTTCTCTCACACAGATACAAAGGTAGTACTTAAAATAGTTGTAGAGATTATTACAATTACAGATATCTATTTTAGAGACTGGTATCTGTACTAGGAGACCTGTATGACAGATTACCAGTCTCTCCAGACTCTGGACAATTAGGTTCAGGTAAGTAACAATTATTACTATGTATTAGATGAGTAGTGAGGATGTGTATTAGTGTTTATGTGTGTGTGTGTGTATGTATGTATGTGTGTGCGTGTGTGTGTGTGTGTGTGTGTGTGTGTGTGTGTGTGTGTGCGTGTGTGTGTGTGGGGGGGGGTGTGGGTGTGTGTGTGTGTGTGTGTGTATGTGTGTGGGTGTGTGTTTTCTGGTAGAAATGTAAATACTTTTGTCTAGAAACCTACATTGAGTAAATTTTCAGTTTCTTCATAATTCAAGGACTTAAGCCATACTGTGAGATTTTGTTTGCATTTAAATTTTGTTAGAGGCTAAATTGTGATCAACTTATTTATTTTATTATAAAGGTATACTCCTAAAAAGCCAAAATATTTCTCTTATATCTATATTGTTGTGAGAGACTCATGGTCAAGACCGCGGCTTTGCTGGTGTGAATATAGATTATGTTAATCAATTTAAGTAATAACCAATTTAAGGACGACAATAATTGTTGTCCTTAAATTGGTGATACTTAAATAATTATTATACATATCCACTTCGTGTATTTATTTTAAGTAGTATGTTTTTGGTGTACAATAAAGATTATTATATTCTATCCTATCCCCCGAGAACAGTGTTTTTTTTTATTATGAATGGAATACTATGTCATGCGGCCAGCCATAAAAGAAATAATTTGGCTTATTTCTTTTATGGCTGGCCATAAAAGAAAGAAAGCCATGGCCATTGAAATGTTTAAAAGAATACATTTTAAAATAATAATAAAAAAAACTGTATTTGTACCTACACTTTACGCTGACCCCAAATAAAATTGAGAAAAGGGCAAGAATATGATTTTTCGATTTCATTCAAGCCAGTCATCACTGTTCTATGACAGTTAAATTAGTGAAAATTGATCAGTACAGCCTTTCTTGTTTGTTTCCAACCGAATATTAATAAATAAACATAACAAAACGGGTATTATATTATTATTGGAGGAAACTACACAATAACATCCACAATAAAAAAGTTGATAAGGAAAATCATGATTTTTCCTGTTTACTGTTCTTTAACTGTTTTTTTTTTATTTATTTCTCTTTATTGTACACCTTTGAATAGTAAATAGTGCAAATACAAGTTACAAATGTTAAGGTATAACAATGGGCGGTCTTATCACACACGGCGATTTCTTCCAGACAACCTTTGTACGGATATTGTCAAATATAATTGAGGGTAGTCTGTGGTGTACAATATAAGGTTATGTTAATATACTATAAACTGAATACTATATTTAACCATAAACGTACCACATACATATACTAATATTAATATTACTTATACATACACTAAAATATATATAAATATGTATAATAATATAATTAAAAAGTATTTATAATGACAAGTAATAATCATTCACTTGTTTTTTAATGAGTGCAAGGTTTTGGCTTGTCGCATTGTTTCAGGCAAGTTGTTCCATAACCTGACCGCTTGTACCGAAAAGGACTTGTCTGTGAACTGAGTCGAATGTCTCGGCATTTTCAGCTTTAAATTGTCCGATGATCTCAGGTCCCTGCAATGTGTGTTGTGTAGGAACTCAAAACGTTCCTTAAGATAAGAGGGAGTGTGAGGATGGAACAGAGTACTGTACAAAAGAGAAAGAATATGAACATTCCGGCGAAAGCGTATAGGTAGCCATTTGAGCTTAGAACGATACTCTGAGACATGATCATATTTGCGTAATCCAAATATGAATCTAATGCAGACGTTTTGGAGCCGCTCAAGTTTGTTCAGCTGGTCTTCGGTGAGATCGAGATAGCTGACATCACCATAAATATATCAAGGATAGGAAGAAGAAGAGACTGTGCGAGCGCAATTTTCGTGTTGGTAGGAAGGAAATTCCGAAACCTTCGCAGAGATCCCGCTGTTGCAAATAATTTACAACTGATTTCTCCAATTTGAGGGCGCCAGGATAAGCACTGGTCCATATAGATTCCTAAGTTTTTAACCTTCTCGCTATACGAAATAACCGAACCATTGCAATAAATAGCTGGCATTTGCTGAAGGTTTATTCTGCAATTCAGCCTAGGACTACCCACTACAATGACCTGTGTCTTTGATGGATTTAAAATTATTCCATAATCCTTACTCCAGGTGCATATTTGCGTTAGATCTTTATTGATGACATCAACTGCTTGTGTTATATTATCAGGATCAGCTTTTGAGTAAATTTGGAGATCATCTGCAAAAAGATGGTAGGAAGAAAGTAATCGATTTGTGATTGAGTTTATAAAAACTGCAAAAAGTAATGGGGATAATACGCCGCCCTGAGGTACGCCCGCAGATGTAGTGCACCAAGAGGAGTAAACATTGTCAATACGAGCACGATGCTGGAGATATGTTAAGAGAGCATAATATACTTAGCAAGACATCAAAGTCAACGGTGTTGAAAGCATTACTAAAATCTAGTAAAGCAAGGACTGTCAGCTTTCCTTCCTCCATGTCCAACCTGGTATCCTCCGTAATATGGACTAAAGCTGTGGTAGTACTGTGGCCGGGACGAAAACCTGATTGGAGAGGATTTAGGAGACAATTCTTTGAGAGAAACAAGCTTAACTGATCGTGGATGAGGCGTTCAAGGACTTTGGATAGAAAAGGAAGAATTGATACGGGACAGGAATCTGAAAAAGAGGATAGATTAAATTTTTTAGGAAGGGGAGTGATTTGAACCATTTTCCACGCACATGGAAAAACATTGGTGGATACAGAATAATTAAGGATGTGGCAAATCACAGGTAGGATTTCATCTAGGATAGGAAATACCATATTACGGCTGATGTTGTCGCTTCCTACTGCATTAGAAGTTATTGACACTATACTCTTCTTAACATCACAAGCAGAAAATTGACTGAAAACGAATGGGGAACAGTCCGGAGTCGGAAGAGAAGAAAGATAATTTAGTGTTGCAGTCTTAGTAGTTCCTCCAAAATTGGAGGAAGCAGAAAAATGTGAGTTCAAGGAATCGAGATCAACGTCTTTTGAAGGAAAATTTGGACCTGATTTACCGACCCCTAATGACTTAAGAAACTTCCAGACTTTGACTGGATCACTATTTTCAACAGATTTGTGGATATGTCGGCGTTGAGCATTCCTACACATCTCATTGCAGTGATTTCTAATAAGCACAAATTTTTCCTAATTTGCTGTAGTAGGGTGACTCTTATACCTTGAATGTGCCCTTGCTTTCTTTCTCTGTATCGCCTTTATTTCTTCGGTAATCCAAGGTGCGGGCAGATGTCTTACCTTTATTTGACGAATTGGGGCATGTTTGTCATATAAACACATAAGGTGATTTGTAAAATAGTCAATTTTTTCACCAACACCTTGAAAGTTGAAAAGTGCACTCCAGTCTATATTGTCTACATCTCTGCGAAGATCCTCAAGATTCATGTCACGAAAATTACGGTGTAGGAGTAATTTAGGTTTAGGTTTAGGAGTACGTATGGTATGGTATGACTGTACGAAGGGGTTAAGTTTTCTAAGAGCACTTCAAGTGAAGAAAAGTAGTCTACTCGTAGGGAGGGACTGTAATATACACCGAGAAGTATTTTTGTGTGTTGGAGTAAGACTTCGATGAAAATATGCTCGCCAGCATTTGTTGGTGTTGGCTGAGATGACATACTTACTATGGAGAAAGGAATGTGAGATCGAATATACATGGCAACACCACCGCCTCGGCCACAAACACGATCGTTCCGTATCAGCTGAAAGCCTGGTAACGAGTACGTTGTGATAGATAGGCATGGCTTTAACCATGATTCTGACACTAGAATACTGTATTATTCTTTTAAATAAATATTTGGTGTGCTTAAACTGTGTCTTTTGATTAATTTTTTATTACAAACCCGGCGCAGTATCCCATAGAGTGTAGATATACTGAAATCAAGGGTCAATATGAAAGGAGGTTGTCAAATTTTATTTTCTTTAATTGAAGTTTAAGTTACAAGTATTAAAAACAATTTATACGTAGGAGTTAAAAGTAAAGTTAACATATCGCAACCTTAAAAATACAATAATTATTTTTTATATCAACATTATAATAATATAGCGTCAGGGCTTCTAGGTATTATTTCATTGCTCAGTTAAAATATTTTTTTCAGTCTGCCCTTCTGAACATTTCTAACGACCCACGACCTGTCTGACATTTGGCTTTTGGAACCAATTAGAGCATTATAATGTCGGTTTCAGTACATGTGAGGGCGCTGACTTACATAAAAAGATTTCATAGCATTTGGCACCGATAACTTTACTGAGGCATAGAAGTAATATTTTTTTATAAATTTTCACCCATTTGTAGACAGAGACTAAACTAGACTACAATTACTGTATCCACTCCCCTCCCTATTTTCGTACTGTTAAATAATAAATATACACCATACAGGTTTTTAGATAGTTATTATTACCGTGCCTTGTTTAAGTTTAAAAGTTATCAAAACAACTGTGTCTATTTATATACATAGTAAGTTGTAATCAAAATGTATTTATCATACTACACTATGAATTGTTTCAGAAAATATAACAATTTGGAATGATCAATGTACTCGGCTACCGGAGGAATTGAAACAAACGACACTAGTTATGAAAAATAGCCGAGTAGTGGCTCGGAGAATTGGAGCAATATTTTAGGTTACGATTTCACTTATTTATTATACTTACCATTTAGAAAATGAAACATTTATTTCTTAAGCAATCAAAAATACTTAAGTTTTATGCATAAACCTAATGTTACTAATGTGCCTATATGACAGACGATCAAATTTTTTTAGAGATATAGGAAGCATACGTAAACAAATAAATAAAATTCAAAGTAAAAGTATTAGCTCTTTATGAATGATTGCACAATAACTATACCAAAAAAATTAAAACTTTTTACCTGGTTGTGTGGCGGTTCCGTAAGAAATAATTCCGTAAATCTATAGCACTTTTTAACATCATCACAAGCTACAATTTACGTATGTTCCTTTTAAAGTCATGAAATATTGAAAAAACACTCTTTTTTACTGGGGCCTTCATTTTCTGTTAAACAAAAGCGTTTAGCGACTTTGAACAGGTCTAATTTTGTAGGTAATTTATAGGCAAACAAAAATACTTTGGGCACATATGACGAAAAACGTACTGAAAACGAGATATCACACGAATTGTAAAAAAAAAATGACGCCACACTTTTCCAAACTGCGGGTATCGAAATTCTTAATCAGCGCATTTTTTTACTATTTGGTAATCGAAATATCCATTTTTGATCATAAAACATCTAGGTTGACTGGGCTAGAATGTATATCGTGTTTACCAATTCTATGTTCA
Source organism: Euplagia quadripunctaria (assembly GCA_963859945.1). Lineage (NCBI taxonomy): Eukaryota > Metazoa > Arthropoda > Insecta > Lepidoptera > Erebidae > Euplagia > Euplagia quadripunctaria. The sequence goes on along the minus strand of OY982577.1, from coordinate 15,708,910 downwards.
ATATATCTATCTTCTCAGAGGAAAGTAGAGAGGAGGAGTATACATAAAGTATTTAAAATACATGTCGCTGGCAGGTAAAAGCCAGCATTAAGCGTAGCTTGCTATAAGCTAAAGTAAATGTCTATAATTACCACAGTGAACTAGACATTAAACCCAGTTCTTACTTATCTTAAATTCACTATCAGCAGGATATTTTTGTACAGGGTAAGTACCACAAAACATAGGTGTTTATATGACTGCCTTAATTAAAATAACAAAGTTTATATTGAACTAGACAAAACTCGCCCGGTGTTATAATTACAAGTATTAAAATTAAATATTCCCACCGAATTTTGAGTTAATAATTAATAAACAAATTGGAAATATTAATAAATTAAAAGTTTAATGAGCTGTGGATGTTTTGTAATAAAATTAACAAGTGTTTGAGATAATCTGAGACTGATGATTAATATTTTCGCATCAAGAATGCTTGCCTTGAATTTTCTTATAAAATATTTCATGAAGAATGTTGCTTATAGTTAAAATGTTGTTCATTAGTATTAAGATTTAAGACGCGGCTTATTTACTGCTTGCTCCTATAATATTTAATACGTCTACATATTTAATAGACTTAAAAATATTACTTATCTATTTATTTATGTTTATAAATTCTTTGTTCTAATCTTTTTAAAATTCGTTATTAAATAATACAAAAACTGAGGAGTAAGTATAATGAAGGTTAATTATTATTTTATTGATTGAGTAGTTCATATTTCTTCAAGAAAATAATGAATGTTATTGATATGTTGAAAAAAGAACTTACTATTTTCTTAAGATTAATCGTTTATAAACAACTTTATTGCAAAATAAGTATAAGAAATTGTTATTACAAGTTCGTAGAAAAACTCAATATTTTCATCTTAATTGAAGCGCTTGAAATTAAACTCTATAAACTACTAAGATACTAAGATATTAATTAAAATACAAATAGCTTGCTAGTTAGTTTATTTATATATAATTTAAGACTTGAACAACATTATATTTATAGAAGCTTGGTTACTGTGAAAAATATACAGGCTTTTTATTTTATTGTTTACATTACTTTTAAAGGTCTTTTAAAGGTAAAAAAAGGTCTTGAAATTGATGAGAATGAAAATAAAACATTATTTATAATTTATCTTTTTAGAAACATAGAGTGAAAGTAATCTAAAGAGCTTAATAAAGCTATTCTAGTAGAAAAATCTACACAATAAGCCCATAGCAGCCCCGTTTAAATAATAGAATTTTGAAATGCTCTGGTTTGAACATATTGTGGCGGGGATGCCCGGAGCTCAACCAACACAAATATTTGACACTGGGGTCCATCAAGTTTACCCTTTGGGGCTCTTTGATATTTGCTGCTATTCTCTTTGATCTTTTGACAGGTCAAGAGTTTTATAGCCAGCTTCACATACCGTTATACGGTAAAATCTATGAACTGAAAATGGAACCATTTTGAAAAATGTGTTCTTAGCTGGTAACGAGGAAAGAAAATATAAGGCAGGTTTCGCACGTCGAAATTTTCCGATTTATACATTCGAATTTGATCTTTCTCATAATTATTTTGATGAAAAAGATAGAATTCGATTTAAAGCATATTTGCCAAATTTGCAATTTATCACGTAACTTGTAGAATACGAATTAATATACCTATTTTTTAATATTTAATTAATAACATATTATAATTAGAAACACCTCGACTTGATGGATACAGTCCCTGACGAGACCTTGATTGACATTGATCGTCAAAATTTTAAATCAAAGGTATAATAATTTACTCCAAAATTGACAAAAAATAAAAATGAAATGATATCGTGAGGAAAAGAAATTCTTTCATGATTTTCGATACCAAAAATATCTGGATTTGCTGAATAATTTTTCAGATTGGTTTCGACAATGGATTTCGCAAGTTCACCAATATTACATGACTTAGAAATATTACTTGAAAAGCAATATGTCTGGAGTGACTTTGAAATACCTAGGCGTCTTTTATTTTTGTGCAGACCTAACGTGTTCTCTTTTATTTGTGGCGCGCGTCTAGAAACGTTAGTCGGCCCTAAAAAAATAAATCTATTTAAAACGACGGCCGCAAATAACAAAAAGTCAACTGTTTTCTTTTTTATATAATTCAACTTATAATTATTTATAGGTATTTTTAATTTTCTTGAAATTTTAGTTTTACGTGATTTATATGAGCTTGACCTGTATATATCTATGTAAAGGAAGGTTCCAACGTCGTTTTCACCAACTTCAAGAAGAATTTGTTCTTCAAAGACCGATTGCAATACAAAACTATGAAATAAGAAAATAAAATTTAGTTAAAATAAAATACTTTCAAATCAAACTGAACAACCTACTACTTTTTAGTTCACTTTAATTTAAAAGTATTTTAATTTTTTTATAATATTATTTAATATTAAATTATATAAATATTTAAGCGTGTTTTTTTTAGTTTCCTTAATCATCAGCCTATCGCCGTCCACTGCTGGACGAAGGCCTCCCCCAAGGAGCACCAACTATCCCGGTCTTGGGCAATCCGCATCCATCCGCTGCCAGCCACCTTTTCGGGTCATCGTTCCATCGTGCCGCAGGACGCCCTACACTACGTTTGCCTAATCTAATTTCACTTTTGTTTATTAACGAATGTATGTATCTTATTGAAGAATAAATAAACTATTGTTAACTTTAGCAAAAAAAAACAAAAGCAAAGTGATAGAAAATCACTTGGTTTTCTAAGAACTTATTAAAAACATGGTGTAAAAAATGCTCACCTGTAAAATCGTGATAAATATTGTAAATAGATAATGTTTGCTCTTTGCGGCCGTCGAAATGTCGTGGAACACATGTGATTAAGTTAATTCAGTGACACTTACAGATGGGACTGAGCTATAGATGTCTACATAATTGGATCTATAATAAACTTGATATTAAAAACATTAATAAATATTGAGTTATCTCCTATAATATCATGCTTCAATACATGGGTACACTTCAGGAACCTAACAAATTTCCCCTCGCCTGCTAGCCAAGACTATCACTGTTAAACATTTTCACTTACTCTTTTACGTATTAAAACTATTCTGATGCAAAGGAAAATAAAGAAAAAACCCTGTTCAATATTACAAAAGTACATCAATTTGCACAACGTTTTGTGAGCAAAAGGCGCCATTAAGTTGATTTACTTCGAACGTTTGCGTGTTACAAATCTACTGCTCTATGCCAAACTTCGACAGATGATGTTCACAAAAAGGATCTAAAGTAAATAATATATTAGAACAATTTGGAAAGCGAACTCCCAATATATCAGCTGGTACTTATACGTAGGAATGATCTCAGAAACAAAAACAGCAAAACGTAATTTCAAAGTATAGTATTGTTACTTAAGCCTAAGCCGCGCAGGCGCCATTTAGTCAGTGGCGCCTCTTTTGACGAAAAACGGAACTAATAGTCTATCAATAAGAATGTTCTACCGAGTTCTAGAAATTCGAATTGCAGTCGAGTCGAGGTAGTTTGTACGAGATGTTTCAGGAAAGTTCGCGAGCTTCGAGTATTAATTTAATATAATATTATTATGTATGTAGTAGTTCTAAGTAGTAGGTAGGTGCAGTAGGTACAGATACCCTAGTTCAGTTATAGTACGTAAAATGACCCATTACATATAACTGCACTAGGTTTTATGTTATTGAAATCATTATATTATAAGGAATACGTAACATTCAATAAATATTTGATGGGTTATATGATAATAAAACAAAAACAGTCGTAGAAAAATACGTAAAAGTTCCCAAGGTGAACAATAAATCTGGAACAGATGTCGGCGGTAAGGATTTTAATTAAGACACCTTCGGGGAATTGTCGAAGATAACGGCCTGGCTTTATGGAGCTGCGATTTTATACAACTATTTGGTTAGTAAATGAATACTGTAATGATTTTCTATTATAACTGTTATGTAACTGTCTAAATGTACTTTTAAATATCTCTAATGACTCATAACAATATTGAGGGATTAATAGACAGAATATTCTTTATTATACGCTACTGTACATTAAAACATACAGCTCAAATAATAAATTATTATTATTGTATTTAAAAATGTAATTTATACGTATATTTAAGTGAATAAAGAGAATAATAATAAGGGCTGAAAAAGAAAAACAAATGAAGTATTTGGATTTGGCCCACGAGGTGGTCGACATGTGGAATGTGGATTCGGCAATCAATGTGCCGATAGTCATATCAGCCCATGGGTTGATAGCGAAGAGCCTCGACCAACACCTTCAGAGGCAGTCCTTCTTGACACGGCACGTATTGTGAGGAGGTTTCTGTCTCTGGAACTCTTACCACCGGTAGCTATTTTTTATATTTTTAAATATATATTTTTTTATAATAATGTATTTAAAAATGTAATTTATTTGTTTTATAAATGTTAATAAAGAGAATAATAATAACTTAGCACACCTCACACACGGCCGTCTGATCCCAAACTAGGCAGAGCCTGTACTATGGTAACCAGACTGCTGATTAACATACTTATATATTTATGGCCATAAAATCAATCCTACTACCAGTTCCAAGCATTATTAAAACAACTTGTTTTTAAACATATTTCTAAAAATTATATGTATGCACACTGATATCCCTTGAATGAATATGTAAGCGTACTATTATAACAATGTTTTTCTTTCTGCATATTTCCCTTCTCCCGTATTTTTCTTCATGTAACAATGATAACTTAGTTGCATTCTAGGCAACAAAGTTTTAAACAGAACACATAACTTTTCAGTGTTGGTTATTTTCAAGATGAAAGAAAAATAAAAATCTAGCAAACTTATATTGCAAACGGCGTGAAGTTTTCGCATCTCAAGGCTTTTTATTTAAATTTAACGATTCAGAATTAATTCCGACATATTATTGTGATGTCTTCATTGTTAGAATGGATACGCACAATTTTTGTGGTCTCACGATACTCAATGTCTTAAACGAATGCTTACAAATATTCAATTTTAAAATCTGAAAATAATATTCTTAAGAATTATAAGTGACTAGCTGTTGCTCGCGACTTCGTTCGCGTGGAAATTTTATTGCAATCTATCCCATAGGAACCGTAAACTTTTTTCCGGATTGAAAGTAGCCTACATGCTATTCCAGACTATAATCTATCTCTGTGTCAAATTTCATCTAGATCCGTCCGGCCGTTTTTGCGGGAAAGAGTAACCGACATCCATCCATCCATGCATCCATCCATCCATCCATCCATCCATCCATCCATCTTATCCATTCATCCATCCATCCTAACAAACTTTCGCCTTTATAATACTAGTAATATCTATAAACAACGTAGGACATGCCTCAACCTTTTTCGGCTCAGCTGTTGTAAATGCCCTATAAAATTATTTTAAAGGTTTTCAGTTATTTTTTAGAAAACAGTTTTAAAGGTATGCCAATATTTTTTTACCAACTTCAAAAAGGAGGAGGTTCTCAATTCGACAGATTCTTATTATTTGTAATTTACGCGATATCTTCGCCATATTTTGTGAACTAATTTCAATATTTCTTATTTGAATTCGTTGTACGCAAGGTTAGCCCCATTTAAATTTAAAGAAAATATTCCACCTCTAAGGGTAAGAACTTAAGGGATGAAGAATACAGCTTTTTAAAATTCATCATGATTTGGGGATATTGAGGTTGAAGTGGATTATACTTTTTCAAAAGTTAACTATAAATTAACTTTTCAAATAGGTAGACATTTTAAGTAGGTATTATTGTACTTAGTTAATTTTTGATAGGACTCCTTATCCTAAAGTTGATTATAAAACTTACATCGAAAAGATAAACAAAATACAGCTAAGACTGTTAAAAGCTAGTGTGCCGCAAAAAGTAAAATCTACATATCGAGATAATTATAATCAATTGTTTCAACACTCTAAGGTATTACCAATACAATGTAAAATTAAATTGGCTATTATGAAGGAAGAAATTGTAAACATAGACCAGCTTTGTGTACAAACGCGTAAATGTAACCTAAAGCAGCTGCCTAATTTAAAGAAATATATATTGCCAAAGTTTAACAACGTATATGGAACTAGAATTTGTCATACCATATTACCAAACATATTAAATGGCATACCAGAACATATAGTCCACAAATATGTAACAAAAAATTGTAATGTAAAAACAACACAAAAGTATCTAATAGATAACATAGAAGCCGTGCTTGCGTAAGCTTCAGGCTTGTTAAATTGTAGTATTAATAATGTCTGCTTGGAAATGTTTGTGTATAATAACGGGCCAACTCCCGCTCGCATAAAAACCTACGTGGTTTAAGCAAGTGGATCATTCTTAATAAAATTGTAATGTTTTTTGTTTTGGACAATAAATTAATATATTATTATATATATTATCAATAAATTAAATAATTATATTTGTATTTGAATTTACTTACGAATAACTTCAACCAGAATATACAATATATATAATATTTTTCGATTAACTATTTCTTGTTGAATACAAAACCCGGTACTAACATACAATGGGCGGTATTTAAACGGGAATATGCTAGTGTAAAACTTTTCGTAACAGAAACAAAAACGTGTATAGTGACATATCATCTCAAAAGTACTGGACAACAGGAAACCATTTTGGTTTATGAAGGTAAACTAGACCCGTGTCAAGGCAAGTGTCTGTTCAACGCCAAACCCAATAGACAAACGAGCCCATTACGAAGAACAGCTGGATCAGAATGTGACCCGTGAATTTATGATGCAATAAAAGTTGTAGAAGCAACGGCACATTTGATTGAGCATCATACATTAATTCTAAGAAAACAATTAAACAATTCTAACAAACAAACAATTAAACCTTCAAGAAGAGAGCGCACTCCCACCTCAGAGGCCTTCAACGCACTTGTGACTTTTGAGTTGCAGGTGACCCGTGTGCTCGTTTGCCCCATATACCATAAACAAAAATGCAGTTAATATAAATGTTTTTATTGAAAATACATTTTGTGGGTCAATACTAGATATGCTTCGCACGTAAGAGAATCAAGTATACGTCACAGCTATGCGTGTGTGAATTAGTTTAGTCCCACTAAATAAAAATCTTGAATAATTGAATTAAATTAAAATTTTGTGTGATGTCATCATAATTATGGTTTATCAAACTAAATATTAGCTTGATTTTTTAAGATTTCGATTAATGCATGCCTTAAGCATGCAAGTATCTTTAGAAAGAGTTTATAGCAAACTAGCAACCCGCCCCGGCTTCGCACGGGTAGCAGACACATCTTCAATAATCATCAACATATTTCAATCAATTTACACAAAATCTTAACAAATTATACACCTAAACCTTCCTCATGAATCACTCTCTCTTAGTGAAAACCGCATGAAAATTCATTCAGTAATTTTTCAGTTTATCGCGAACAGACAGACAGACAGATGCGGCGGGGACTTTGTTTTATAATATGAAGTGATAAAATAAATTGACTTTTTAAAGTAATAATTTGTTATACAATATCTTTACCAATTTAAGTACCTACATCATTACTAATTTTTTGGGTGGGACTTGCTTCGGACGTCAGAGAATTCATCATACCTCACAGCTATGCGTACGTGGCTTAGATAAGTCCCATTTAAAAAAATATATCATAAATAATTTAAAACATTTTCTGTGGTGTTATAATATAATTTATCTAATTTATATTGCTTCAATTTTCGACATTTCAGTGGTATCTGTAGTAAGAGTTTATAACACATCTATACATCGCTGGTTTGCGAGAATAGCGACGGAACTAAAAATTATTGATTTTAGAAAATGGCAATGAATTTGTGATTTCTGCTAGAGTGTTTTGTCTCAAATATATAATGAACTTGTCATCATCATCAGTCACCTCATCGTCCAGTTTGGTTCACCAAACAACTCATAGTATTTCACGAAACTTATTTCTCTAATCAAAAGTCAGATCTTGGCTATATGATTTATATGTCTGTTACAATTTGGAACAAAATTGAATCTACATATCTTTAGACAGAACACACGATTACGGTTCACGAGTTGGAACGTTGGCACTCAAAAAATGTTTTATGATTAATATTTCAGATCATATTATTGTTTAATAGGCCATACAATCGATTTGGTAAAGATTTACGTTATTATAAAGATATAAGGTTTTTGTCGAAGATCTAATTGACCTCAATACTCAATACATTTATTGCGTTCCACAATGTGATACAGATGTCAAGCTTATAATTAGGTTACAATTATGGACCCTGATTATTATGTTTAGAGTATTATTATTATTTAAACAGGAATTAACGCGATCACGAAAAGGTATTACATACCTCTGAATTGCCTGACGTTTCGACCAGGTTGCACTGGCCATGGCCACAGGCTGACTGACTGACTGAGTCAGCCTGTGACTGAGGCCAGTGCAAACTGGTCGAAACGTCAAGGTATGTAATACCTTTTCGTGATCACGTTGATTCCCGTTTAAATACATAATTATATCATGGAACGGGAAAGTTTAAAAGACCTGATTGTTATCTTATTTACAAGAGGCAAGAAAATAACATAACTATAAGTTTCACAAAAAAAAATTCATTGCTATTACTAAAAACTCTAAAGACGTTAAGTAGCCTTAAAGTTCTAAACTAAATAACAGTTACAGAACAAGTTTTACTGTTCTCGAATTATAACGCAAGTATCGATAGTGCCTTCACTGATAGCATAACATCTAACCTAACCGCAGGAGCACAAAACAAGGCTATATTTTAATGTTTTGCGTGTGGTCAAGTTTGTTTTTTAGTATTAAAAGCAAATCTCTACTTAATTTATAAAGCTGAAGAGTTTGTTTGTTTGCTTGAACGCGCTAATCTCAGGAACTACCGGTCCGATTTGAAAAATTCTTTCAGTGTTAGATAGCCCATTTATCGAGGAAGGCTATAGGCTATATAATATGCTACGACCAATAGGAGCGGAGCAGTGACCATAAACGCAGGTGAAAACGCGGGGACGGCTAGTACATTGATATGCGCTAGCGGTTCTTAAATGTCGTGCAGATCAAAAACAATGAATAAATGAACCAAAAAAAAATACACTTTGGGATATATTTTTTCCCCAATATAACTTATTACTCCTATAACTTCATGGCGCATCATTTTCTATTACTTTTATGAGTAACTTTAGTAAAAAAAAAATATTTTCTCGTTAGCATATTATAAATCGTCCAATTAATTATTGCTCATACAAATTCTCTTCTCTATACATTCAGACAGCAACGTGGAGTCTTTATAACAAGCTTATCTTTAATAGATCAGTAATAAACAATATTCTGACAGTTTAATTATCTATCTACACTATATCCAGCTAAATGCCGCAATGCGGTATACTTGATAGACCTTAGGAACCAGAAAACAATTTTTTAGACTTACCATGTATTTTTTTATCACTCTCGTTTGTAATTAAATTTCGGTAAACATATAATATGTTTCATATACAGTCCACTAAAGCTTAAAAGATCCAGCTTTAGTAGAATTTCTCTATTTTTTCTTTTTTTAGTATAAACTAAAACTATTTCTACTGGCAAACAAAAACATACCAATATAATGTGTTGGGTAAATAGAAATCATGTCGCTGTGATGGCGTCGCTATTTTATTAATTTGATATTTTGTAATATTATTTATAAATACATTAGGAAATTAAATATTTACTTATGAAATATGCTGTTCAAACACTTATCTTTCTTGTAGTATATTTTTTAAAGATTTGACAGCCCAAAGTGAGAGAGCCATGTTTCGACACGTATGGGCCGGCTCGACCGGAGTGATACAATGGCCTCACAGAAAACTAGCAGTAAAGCAATGATTCATTGTGTTTCGCCGAGTGAGTGAAGTTATCGGAGACCCTAACCCTCCCTTAACCTCTCTTTCCCCACTCTCCTCCTCTTCCCTCCCTTCTACTACTCCCACCTTAATGGCCGGCAACGCACTTGTGACTCTCGAGTTTCAGGTGCCCATGGGCGGCGGTAGTCACTTACCATCAGGTGACCCGTCTGCTCGTTTGCCCATAGCGGGCAAAAAAAAAAAAAACAAATGGTAATTTTAAGAAATTGAAACACAGCGGCTCGTGACGTACGAGTATGCTAGTATTCGTGTATAATTTTTGGCTTCATTTTTGGGGTGTGTTTTAAGAATCTGGACCTATATATATGAGTCGCTAGATTTCAAAATCAGCCAAGTCCACTTTTAACAGTTGTCGACTATTTTATTTGCTCTGAAAGATGATTCCATTTCAGTTCTACTCATTTTATCAAAATCGCCCAAGTCCCTATATATTTCATACAAAACGGCTTTGAAAAGTACCATTTTTTTCAAACTAAGCCATATCCATAGTTAACTTTTATCAAAACAAGCCAAGTCCTCGTGAACCAATCAGAGCTTGCGTTTATAACCAGATGGCTGCCAGTTGCGTCTTGCTTGTTGCGGTGTACTGTAACTGTGTTGGGATTTTTAACAAATTTGTTTAGAAAATTGAAGATAAACGATGGATAAAATAGTGATTGTACCTCCGGATAAAGCAAGGAAACGAGTGATACCAAAGTGTTCAACAAAACGTGAGAAATTAAAGGAAAAACGGTAAGTTTTTGTAGCCATAGCCCGCCATAACCTGATTGTATCCAGGGCTGTATTAGTGCAGTTCAATGGTCAGTACAGCTACAGAGTACCTACCTACTACTACTAGTGTTTCTGTTATTGTATATTAGTTTTTTTTTTTGAGTTTTTGAATTTAATTATACTTAAATGGTTTGAATCCTACTAATATATAAATGAAAAAGGTTGGGTGAGGGATATATGTGTGTGTATGTTTGTTTCCACTCAGCTCCGTAACGGCTGAACGTATTTTCATGAAATTTGGTATGTAGTTTAGGATCTGGAATAATACATAGAACACCGTGTACAGTTCTTGTGGACAAAACTTTTTGTAGCGAGTAAAGCCACTGGGTGTACTAAAATAAATAAAACGTATCTCAAATTCTTTCGTGTGTATATTTGACATGAATGACATTTTGATGAGGCATACATTGTAAAGAATGTATTTATCTATTTAAATAATATTATATTGTACTTTTATAATTGTGTAGTCATGTTTGCTTTCAGGTACTCAGGAACTGGTCTGCCGCTAAAGCCAAGATGTAATCATAATAGAAAACAGGTATTTCAGTGCAGCAACCTAACATCGAATGATATTTTTTACTTTCATTCTAACTTTTACCATACTAAAAATAAAATTGATCAGGACAACTACATTTTACAATATTGTAAAACGGCAAGCACAAAAAGAAAGCGTCCCAAAGACAATTCCAGAATTAAAAATATGTCAGTACAATACTTCGTACGAAAGCACAAGTCCAGGGAAAAGGTGCAAGTTTGCCGACAAGCCTTTCTTGGTATTCTTCGAATAAAACCAAGTCGACTTAAAGGGGTGTTGACGAGACACTGGAAGTCTGGCTGTGTAGCCAAAGAAAAACGAGGGGGAAATCGTAAAGAATTTGAATTCAGGTCAAGAAAAGAAGCTGTCATAAAATTTACACAAATGTTTAAGCCCCTTGAACAACATTATACTCGGGGTAAGATAAGACAGCGAATTTATCTTGATTCAACTCTTAACATTACAAAGATGTTCAAGATGTATAATGATCAAGCTGCCCCAGGAATGTCAGTAACACATTCATTTTTCAGAAAAGTTTTTAACCGTAACTTCAATATTGGATTTGGAACACCACGAAAAGATGTATGTTCAACCTGCTTACAACTGCAGGAACAAATAAAGTTTGAAAAATGTAAAGTTAAAAAACAAAAACTGATGATTCAGCTACGAATCCATAAACTAAGAGCCAAGGCGTTTTTTGAAAAACTTAGAGAAGAAAAAGATGGTTTGATCACCATTAGCTTTGATTGCCAAAAGAACTTACCATTGCCAAAAGTGGCGGACCAATCTACTTATTATTCTCGGCAATTGTATCTGTATAACTTTACAGCAGTAATAGGTTCTTCACACTCAAAACTTAATAAGGAAAATGTTATGGCATACATTTGGACTGAAGATGTCACTTCTAAATCTTCGAATGAAGTCTGCAGTGCATTATTCCACTGTTTGAACTCAATAGATATTGAAAATATAAATACCATTCGATTAATGGCGGACGGATGCGGTGGCCAAAATAAAAATTCGTTTCTCATCAGCATGGCAAGTAAATGGCTCGGAGAGGCTCCACCAACATTAAAAACTATTGAAATTATATTTCCAGTAACTGGACATTCATTTCTCCTAGCTGACCGTATTTTTGCACTGACAGAAGTTCAAATACGTAAACTGGAAACAATAGTGGATCCAAACGAATATGAGGCTATAATAGCGGCACACGCAACTGTTCATAAATTAGGAACAGACGTACCAGTTTATGATTACCGTTCTGCAGTGGGAGAAACGGTCAAGCCTGCCAGTAAGTGGCATTTTCAAAAAAGTAAAGTGAAAAGGGTAATTTTGAGAAGAGGGAAAAGAACACACAACATTTTGGCAAGAGGCGAGGTTTCGTACCAAAGCGACACGGGGGTACCCAAAAGCATACTACGCCCCACCAAAAGTTTCACGCAAATGATTCCAGAACGAGTTCAGTTGGGAGTTGCAGTCAACGAGTTGAAACTAAAAGATGTGAAAAATTTACTTACTAAACATTATGGCTCTGACTGGGCTAACATGGAGGAGTTGATATTTTATAAAAACGTTCTTGCTAGGGATCATAGGTACCTCGAAATCCGAGACAATGATGAGTGTTGTGAACATGAAATCGAAGAAGTATTAGATTTTGTTTGAATTATCAAACAAAATCTAATACTTCTTCGATAAGTTAATTATACAATTTTTTTATAACTAATATTAAAGTTTTATGATTAATCCGATAAGGTTGTTTTTTTTTCAGTTTCATGTAATATTCGGTTTACCTACCAATCCTTCTTTAGGTATTTATTCCTTAGTCCGGCCCCTGTAAATCATTACATCAAACTAAACCAAGTCCAGTTCTTCTGTTTTTTCAGAATAAGCCAAGTACCATGGATTTGGCTGTTTTGTTATGAGCAGATTATATCCACCCAAAAATGTTTTTTTATGTGCTAACTGATTTACTTACACAGGTGAAGTGTTAGATATGGACGGAGTATATTTACTAAGGAACAGTAAAAGAGAGCCAAATGCACCATAAATCGCTAGTAGTTATAATAAAACAAAAAAGTTGATTTACAGATATACAACCTTTTTGGACTTGGCTGATTTTGAAATCTAGCGACTCATATATCGACTCTAAGAGTGGGTGTATGTAAGAAAATATCTGTACTAATTATATCAAATTAAAAATTCATGGAGGCGTTGTTGATTCCTCACCAGCGTCAGCGTCAGATAAACAATAAGGTATCGTAGTAACTTTTAAACTTTCGCGTTCCATGATATAATTATGTATTTACACTCTAATTAACGCAATCATTAAAGGTTTTATATGTAATACCTTTTCGTGAGGTGTGTCTCTGAATTGCCTGACGTTTCGACCAGGTTGCACCGGCCGTGGGCACAGGCTGACTGTTAATTCCTGTGTAAAAAAATGATTAAAAGGTATCGTACTTTATAAATATTACCGCGTTATCGAACAGATTAAAGATATTTCTAGATAAAGATATTTCCAAAATAGCTAATGGTATTATATACTGCCCGGAGTTGCTAGGTACCTTGCGACTGAAGACAGGGCGCATCTTGTTCCGGAAGCCTGACTTACTTCATCTGCCGCGTGTAAGGACCACTTATAGACGAAATAATTATATGATTCGTGCATGTAAAACCTTCAATAAGCTCTCAGAGGAAATAGACGTCGATTTGTTTGCTACCAGTGTTTCTCGTCTAAAAAGTATCATTACGAAATGGTTTTTTTCCTGTGTTTAATTATGTAAATGTGCGCATGCACATGCCCTTTTGGTTTTTTTACTCCGACCAAATATTGTTTATATTTAAAACAGTTACTAATTGTAAAAACTTGTAATTGGCCTTCATATATTTAGTTCTTGACACCTATTTCGATGCTTAGCTGTAAGTTTTCCAAATAAAATAAAATAAAATAGGTATACGACTATGCGTATAATTACAAAAATATTCTTCGTCCAATGACTTAAATTACTTAATTGATCGACTTAAATTCATACAAATAACTTCATAAAAACATTATTATGTCAAAAAATAGTTAAGCGTTATTCTGATCAACACATTTAAGTGCAGATTTACAAGATACTATTATAGTTTTTTTTGTCACATTTACTTAGTTGTGTATGTGCTTTAGTTGTATTTTTTTTATATTATAGGGGGCAAACGAGAAGACGGGTCACCTGATGGTAAGTGACTACTGTCGCCCATGGACACCTGCAACTCAAGAGTCACAAGTGCGTTTCCGGCATTTGAAATGGGAGTACGCTCTTTTCTTGAAGGTTTGAAGGTCGTATCGGTCCGGAAATACCGCAGGCGACAATTTGTTCCAGAGATTGGTTGTGCGAGGCAAAAAAATTCTGGAGAACCGCACAGTGGTAGATTGCCAATTATCCAGATGATGGGGATGAAGGTTTTGTCGCGTTGAACGATGGTGAAACGAAACGCATAATATAAATATGTTTTGATCTAATAAATTACCTATGATTCTGTTCTGAAGAACGAGCTTCTTTCATATTGTGTTGATCGACTTAAAATGATAGTGGGTATTTAAGTACAGTAACTGTAATAAATCCAAACCGGGGTGGTCAAAATACTGCAATATCAATGTTAAGTTTACGTCTCAGCGGTCAAGTGACACAGGTTCTATTGCTCGACCCCTGTCACAGACAAACAAGAATAGAAAAGTTACAACGGGTATTTAATTGAAATCGTGCTCTTGGAAGATGCTAAAGATAAGGTGTTTTCTTTCATGTTTACTTTAAGAAAAGTTAAAAAAACCTGCAGAACCTTTTTGTGTTTTTTTTTCCTGTTGTTAAGCAATCTACACGACTTTGAATGACGTAAGGATTAATTTTTTTTAATCTGCGATTTTTAATATAGATATCTTATTTTGAAACTAACACATGAACTTAAAAGTTGACTTATAAAGCTAAAATTTTGAAGCTAAAATTATTCAGCTGTGAATAAAAATATGGAAATACACAATAGAATGATAGGATACGTCCGAAAAGGTTATCATAAAAAATTTAATTGTAAAAAGTTGATAATACGTTTTTGAGATGTGGAACTACACCCAGAAAAGCATTTTCACACTAACTAAAAATACTGATATATTTTAATGTGAGTACTTATTAAACTTATTATTTATTTAACTAAGACTGCGTTGTCGACTATACTAAAACCTTAGAATTGGTAAAAATAAAATCAATGGGACAAATCACTGAATGAAAAAATATGTATTATTTAAATTCTGTGATTCACCCCAATGAGACGAAGCGGTCGTGGGACGAATGACTACGTACGTACGAAAAATAAACGATGACAAAAAAAAATCAAAACTAAAAAATAATAATAAATCGTGAAAACGAAGTTCCCCCAGCGGTTGTCGGTTTTTTATGCTATATGATGTTTATAAGTACAAATGTTAAATTATAATAAAGTTCTATGCTCACCCTGACCTTTGTTTAATATTTCAACTTCTACAAAACAATTAAAGTTGATCAAATTACACTTATTATTCAGGAGCTCAGGCGTTGTAATAAATTATTCAATTTCTCTTATAAACCGCATAAGCCGCTTATTTCCTCTACAGACTAATTACACTGAGTGATTAACATTAATTGTACTGTTTTAATCGAATTACCTTAACTATTTAACGTATAGAATATGATAAAGGTTGATGACAAAGGCCCATATACGCTCTAATTTATTTTTCACTAGCAACCCGTCCCGGCTTCGCACGGGTAGTAGAGACATCTTCAACAAATTTCAATCAATTTACATAAAATCTTAACAAATTATTCACCTAAACCTTCCTCAGGGATCACTCTGTCTATTAATGAAAACCGCATGAAAATCCGTTTAGTACTTTTTCAGTTTATTGCGAACAGACAGACAGACAGACGCGGTGGGGGACCTTGTTTTATAATATGTAGTGATGTGTTTATTTATTCCTTATCGTCTGCTAAAATAATACCACCAAGAAAAGAGTTTCTATACTCCTGATTCTCATACCTACTCTAGTTCTTCTTCCAGTTCTATCCCTATCGGATTCAAAGGTATCAAAATATTAACCAGAAAGTACCGACTTATGGTCTGACAGACACTTATAGCGCCTGGAAAGTCTAGTTACCTATGTTAGCTACGTATTATCGCCGTGCTTATCTCTATTCTTCAAATAGTTTCTCTGCAACGTTGGTGGAGAGTGACAGTCGTCACCACGCGAGCATTTCGATAAGTTATGGCTGCAATAAGATGGTGAGTGGTCTGAGTGACCATTCGTCGGTGTTTACGTAACATTTTTGTGGACATACGTTTTTTTAAGATTTTGTGTTTTTTTCTTTTATTTTCAACTAAAAGTAAAATTTAGTTTTATCTTATGAAGGTACTGCGCTCATTAATAAAAAGATTTTAGATAAAATATAAGGGAAGAAGGTATGCAATCTAGAAAACTTTAGGAACCAAGGATTCCCATAACTTGATGATTTGTTTTTTTGAGAAATCAAGTGATTTATTGTGATATTATTATTTTCTTATTAAATCATATATAGAAATAGTTTGTTTTGTTTTAAAAAAATAGTGTTACATTAAAATAAATAGAGGTTAAGCTAAAAGTACAATTTTTTTTTTTATTTATTTATTTATTTCCAAAATTTTACGTTTCATTTAAATGGTAATTATTATACATAAACATAAAATTCTTTAGATCTTGTTTCATTTAAAGATTAAAAGAATATCAGAAGCTACGTATGTTATTCGAAAAGTACTAATAAATACAGTAATTTTTGATGACTTGTTAATTTGGCGTTTTTTTACAGCTGTGGTGTGTTCTTTGACCCGTTCTGCGATCGTACGTTTGGTCTGCCCAATGTACCAACTACCACAGCAGCAATCTACCTTGTACACACCTGGCGTCTGTAGAAGAACAACATCCTTCGGTGCTCCAAAGGATTTTGCTATCTTTGAGTGCGGACTATACACAGTCTCAATGGAGTACTTCTTTAATACAGTACCAACTTTGTCCGTCAGTCCTTTAACATATGGCAGATATTCTGGTACTCTGTCCTCGTGTACTGGTATCGGGTTCCTCTTTGGATGTTTTAATCTGTCTCGGTATCCGTTGCGTCTTAGTACCCCCGTACTCCCATTTTGGGACCCCCCCTCCCGTCAGGTGGTCACATTTGTCGAACCAATGGCTGCAGTGTTATGTGTAAGTGGGAGAATTACTTTGACTTACGATTGGGCGTAATGGCACATTTTTTTTGTAAACCTTTGGCAGACCACAACAATTTGGGAGGTTGCATAGTCTTCGGCTTGTAAAGACGCTCAAACACGTCTTCCGTAAAAAGATGTTTGTGAATCTCTATCAGTGAACATATACGTCTGGTCACTCTGGCGGTACGGTTGAACGATACTGGTTTATAAATGGTTGTATCACTTAATAGATTCCGTACCTTTTCTTCGTAGTCACTAACCACGGTGGCGTTTCCCTTGTCCGCCTTAAGCTCTAGGATATTAGGGTTGTCATGCAACTCGTTTAATGCTTGACGTTCTTCCGTAGTGATGTTTGACCTCGACAGTTTTGATTTCCGTAAAACAACGCAAGCGTTACCGCATCTGTTGAGGGTATTCTGTTAAGCGTCCAGAATAGTACGTGAAGCGGTTGAAATAAAAAACATAAAAATTTCAACCGAGAAGATGGGTACCGCTTATCAACATCTTGGAATCAAGTCATTAGCAAATGCTATCGTCAACGAGTACACCCTCGACAGCTTTCAAAGGACGTCGTAATTGTAGTGTGTCGAAGTACCATTACGAATAAAAATTAAAATAGTGAAGACCAAGTGCGGATAGTTGCTGAAATTCGCACTTCACGGAGCCGTCGCTGAGCTCTCATCAGCCACGTGACCATGATCGGTGAAATTCGATCGAAACGTCGGATAACCAAAAAGGTATTGTACCTTCTTTATAAATTATTATCGCGATTAAGTCCCGATCTACACATCTAATATAATTTTTTTAAAGTTTAATTTATTTAATAAAGGTCATTTACTTGTTTAGCTCGCTCATTCAAGTCACCCGCATTCGCAAACACGCTATAAAGAGCTATCTGTTTTAAATGTCAATCCACAGGTACATATGTTACATCAATATTTACTAGGGGTATTAAAATATGCCTTGTCACTATTCACTAAAACTTTTTCGCTTTGAACTATCAATCTACTGGTGACCTTTACTGAGATTTTCGTGAATAATAAAGGCGATACTACAGTGGGGAAGTGGCAGATGTAGGCGCACACCGGGGTGAGGCGTGATGCTTCACTGAATTGAGCTTGTTAATGCCTGAGAGATAACGTAGTTTCAGTATTGCATTTTGAAGGCAGGGTGTATCCGATCTACCAATATCCTTAGCAACGAATTCAGCATAAAAGAATGTGAGTTTTAAGACTTGATCAATCGTTGTACAATATATAAATTGTTTATTCAAGTCCACGGCTTTAGGATGTGAATAAAGAAATCATTTAAAGTTATATCAAGTTTATCATGTATAGACGACAACGGCAAACATGATAAATTTGATATTAAATGATAAAAAAGGTTCGGTATATAATTTGATTAAACTAAACGTTTTATCACCTATAAAGATGGTCGCCTAGAAGTCAAAATTCAACTCTAATTAATTACATTATTGATAACAATCAAGCTTAACGCCGAAGGTAAAAAATCTTTTACAATATTTTTTTATAACAAGCTCGTCAATAGCTAATAAACAGATAGGGGAGAAAAATATACTGAATTCGTTTAACTTTGCCTATTTATGTATTCATAGACATTAATGGACAAAAAACTATATAACTAACTTAACAGTAATTATATTACTAGTATTTATGTAAACAAAATGAAAAAGTACATAAACAAATAAAATGATTTTATGTATTTCAATTCATAAAATGAAAGCGTTTTTCATTAATAAAGTAAAAGAGCAGTGCGCAATGAGGAAATTAAAAGTAATAGATGAAAATTTGCAAATCTACAGCAAGCTTGTGCTTTAGTTTATACGACGTAGGTACATCGGAATTGATTTTCTTCCTAACTTCTTCGAGAAGTAAAAGTCAATGCAGTTTAAGGTTTCATTGATTTGCTGAATGTAAAATATAGATTGTTTTACAGTATTATGCATTGGTAAAACATTGAAACAAATTGTAATAGGAATGCATTTGTAGGATTTTTTGATATAGATATAAAGCTACGAAGTAACTGGCTCGTTGGGAGAAAATCCCAGCTGTCTAACGAAAGCAAAATTGCAGTCTACAACATAATACTAAAGCCAGTTTGGACATACGGGATTGAACTATCGGGCTCAACATCCAATAGCAAGATTGAAATCTTGGAAAGATCCCAGACAAAAAACGATGAAATACATGTTCAATATCCCAAATTGAATCATTAACAAATACATTTTACAAGACCTAAATCTAACAACCGTAAAACAGGAAATATCAAGTATCAAACCAAGCTATCAAAACATGTTAATGTCTTAGCTCCAAACCTATCTGGCGATGGTAGTGTTATACACTCAAGACTAAGAAGGAATAGTGTTCTAACCCTTCAAAGCCGATTCCTTAACTTATAGTGAGTGAGGTCAGTGGATTCTCCTCGTAGCTGAATGGCATAACCGGGCGTTAGTCGGAGAAATTTGTAACTAAATGTGAAGAACAAATTGCTGCGCTGAGCAGGACGAAAAAAAAAATCATATCTTGTACCTCACTTTGTGCTTGAGATCCTAAAATTTGCCAATATGAGATAAAAATTATGCCATAACTCAGTTATATTGCGAATCCGAGAAGATTAGTTTTCTGAAATTATATTTTCATAACATTGAATGAGCAAAGGCATAATGATTCTTAAGTGATGATATATTATGGTATGATATGATACGGGTATAAAATGTGCTGGCAATGAAATATTAATACAAAGGTAAGTTTCTGTCAATATTTATGTGGGATTTCCGTAAATTTCTTCTTAAAGTAAAGGTCTTTTAATTATTTTTATGAGAAATAAAATTTTGGCATTGTCTTGACTGAGACTATTACACGACTTATGCTCTGTAGATTTGCTTTTATAAAATTTTTGCACTGCACTACGACTTATCTGATGTTAACTTGTCTATATTGACGCCATTCCTCCTCGCCTCTCGCCGTTCCTCAAATGAAAATAAAAACCATGCAATGGGAATATTTAAACACTTAGTTTCATTCCTTATGAAAAGAGTATTTAATATTGAGTGGTTAAAAATCTTTGGCTGTACTTATTGTAATTTTATGTTCAAAACATTAAAAATGGCTTCCGACGATTCGTGATATTTGGGCCCGCACCGGAGTATCGAAGTCAAAGTCAAACACAGACGAGCATGTCAAAACTTTTATCAAATTTACCACAAGATTCTCTCTCTTTGACTTTGCATTTTGGAACGACAAAATGGTTTTGTTCAAGTCAAAGATAACGTATGAAGTAGTAGAAGTTTTGACACGCACGTCTGTGTTTATAATATAAACACAGACGCGCGTGTCAAAACTTCTATGGACTACCACGGACCCTAGCGCACGAGCACGCACCGATCCTTTGAAGTTACCGATGCGCAGTAGATCCAACGCACGTCTATGGGTGCATCTGCGCTTTCACGAACACTAATCTTCCCACGGTGCATCGGTGCGGGATGGTCCGCGTCCGTCTGTAATGGTAACACACGCATAACATTTTTAAAGTGGAAACTTCTTCAGGCACGTTATATATATATATATATATATATTCAGATGTGATTTCACTTTTGACGAGCACTCTTACGATTGACAGTTTTTTTAATTCGACAGCTATCTATCACTCCTTTTAACTAGTTGCACTTGTTTCACTGTTAGGTATATTTATTTATTTAAACTTCCTACAAATACATTGCATAAGGCGGACTTAGGGTAGTAGTAGGCATTTTTTACCAGTCAACCTTCGGGTGATGCAGAGTTGTGTGCAAAAAAAAAAGAAAAAAGATGTGTATGGCAGCTGTGTATTTTTAAGTCATAAAATACTAAACGATCTTTCTGTAGTAAAATTCTATTATTCGGGTAGTACCGTACCGAGGAAACCGATTAAAAGAAAAAAAAACAGTCGGTCCTAGGACTGCACGTCAGAAGTGAAAACATAACTTCACAATGTATTTGCTTATACATACATACATACACATCTGTATATATATAATTAGGTTAAAAAAAAAGTAGGTAATAACATATCAAAATGTATACATAGGGTACACTGAAAGTTTTGCGCTCCTGGCCGCTCATAAATGTTTGAATTTCGAATGTTATATTCTTTTAAAAATTAAAGGCTCCGTCTTACGAATTTTTGGTCAGGTCACGTGTCCCAAGTTTAACATTTTTTACCCATTCCAAAAAGTGCACAACGCCGCTAAAGAAGTTTTCACTTCAAAAAATTGTGCCACTCCCGCCTCGGCATAACGGTCTATGGCAGTAGCAATGCAATTTGCTTGATTGCCACTATTTCAGTCTTATTAGCATACAGTTTTACAAATAAGTCGTCTTTTAATATAATACATAATAATCATAAAAAACTTGACACATCTCACAAACGACTGTCTGATCCCTAACTAGGCAGAGCCTGCACTATGGTAATCAGACTTCTAGTAAACTTATATGTTTGTAACATATAAGTTTACAATACATACATATTATAGATAAAATACACCCAGACAAACATTATTTGTCCTGTCATCACACAATTATTTGTCCTGGGTGGGAATCGACCCACAACTTAATTTATTTTATTTTTACGCCATCTGTGGATTCTGCGCGATACTACTATCTTGTAATATACCCGCGCAACTTCGTTGGCGTTTGTAAATTTTCCCCGTTTATGCAACACTTTTCATTTATGCTTTGCTCCTATTTATTATAGCGTGATGTTATATAGCCTATAGCCTTCCTTGATAAAGGGGCTATCCAACACAAAAATAATTTTTCAATTCGAACCAGTAGTTTTTGAGATTATTGCGTTCAACCAAACAAACTAACTCTTCAGCTTTATAATATTAGTATAGATTTTTTTTAAAGGACAACACCCGCATTAGGAATTACTCCTGTGTCGCGGGGAGGTTACAAACATACAACAACGGACACAAAGAACACCCAGACTTGGGTGGGAATACAATCCACGACCTATGGCATAGCAGTCAGGGTCACTAACCACTAGGCCAACAGGTTATATAGTTTATTATTGTCATATACAAATCTTATAAGTCTTATATTAGAAGTACCTTTAAAAATATTACAACAATAACAAGGCGTATAGCCTATATTAGACTAGAGTGTTTGTTGTAATATTAACCACTACGCAATTTACCTGGGATGTCAGTTATTATCACGTTCGTCCGAGCAATAAAACACCGCATCAACTACACAAAGCCTATCTTGTTACATTATATTCTGAAGCGTATAACAAAGAGCAATTAGCGGAAAAGCCGCAATTCTGATATCTAACTTACATGGTAAGTTATGAGTACAGCAATTACGTCACTCTATAGTAGGGTTAATTCTATCGACGTTTCTTTGTAGTTTAAATTGCCTTTGACAGTTATTAGGATATTGTTATTTTAATCTACATAATAATAAAATTATATATGCAATTCTGCTGCTTATATCGTGCAATAAGCTTGGATGAGGTGTTTATTAAAATACTATGAACATATAAAAATACCCGAAATGTGTGTCGGTATTTCGTATAAGATATAAATAAGAATAAAGTGAGTTATACGTCGAAAGTTATAGCCATTCCTCTTCATTTAGCACTTGTTTTATACGTACTTTACAATCAAATCTATTCTATAAAATGATGGGTTCAATTGTAAAACATGATCATTAATAAAGCTGTAAATACCACATATATCTCATTACGTAATGACTGCTATCACTACATAGTATAAAACAAAGTCGCTTCCTGCTGTCCGTCTGTCCCTATGTGTGCTTAGATTTTTTAAAACTACGCAACGGAATTTGATGCGGTTTTTTTTAATATATAGTAGTAGTAGTTTAATATATGTGATTCAAGAGGAAGTACATGCATAATATAGTAGAGAAACACTGATAACTTTAGAGGTTTCTAATGTGTCGTAA
The DNA here is from genome assembly GCA_963859945.1 of Euplagia quadripunctaria. NCBI lineage: Eukaryota > Metazoa > Arthropoda > Insecta > Lepidoptera > Erebidae > Euplagia > Euplagia quadripunctaria. Next base: position 15,685,473 of record OY982577.1, on the reverse strand, counting down.
ATAAACACTTTTTTTTATAACCTGAACCCTACGAGATAAATCAAAATAATATACTGCAGTATTGTAAACCTTAAAAAGTTCTAAAAAAAAGTCCGCGATGGTATATGTTTATCTCTTAGGGATAACCCACAACAACCATTTTTTATCTTTTACTTTTTATGAGAAATAGTGGCTTATTTACGAAGCGATTTTAAGCAATACAGCATTAATCCTTATCCAATTAAGTACCTTAAATACATTATGCATTTAATATAGATCAAAATGGCCCTTTACAGCATGTAATTTCAATGAATATTTTCGAAGATATTACAGATTTAAAATGCAGGGACATAGCGGTTGCGGCGGTTGCAGGTTTAGATTTGAGCGTTGAGTGTTTTTTACATGGCCAATTATATGTCGCTCTTAACCTCTGAAGCAAATATGTTTGTATTGTCTAATGACAAAAAAGCTGTGAACGTTGTATATAAAGACATTCTGTAGTATATTTAGTATCATCATTGCACCCGTGCGAAGCCGGGGCGGGTCGCTAGTATTATTTAAAGCCTTCTTCCATTTGTAAATAAAATATTTTTTATTCCTACTAAACTGCTCCTTTGTATTTACGTTTTCAAGTGAGCATAAATAATCCAATGGCTGTTTACAAGTTATCGGTCTCTTATTATAAACACAAAAAAATAGGTAAATAGGCAAAAATAGGACTGCCGACAGAAGTGAAAAAAAAACTTAAAACGTCACATTAGCAGGTTGGTAACATTAATTAAGAAGGAGCTGACAGAACTCAATGTTTAGATTAGCGCCCTCTAGTGCATTTTTCCCCGTAGCAAAAATGCACAAACGTGCCAAAAGAAGTTTTCACTTCAAAAATCTTTTCCTTCTATAAAACATCAACAAGAACTATATTTATATAATGTTATATATATATATACAAGATACTGTAAATGCATAATCAAAATCCTACTCCCACGGTGACCACCAGAGCTGTTTTACATTTAAATTATAAGAGCTCTTGTTGATGTTTTGCATTTTATTCGAGAGTATAAACGCCACTTATTGCGGTGGAAGGGTTTTACAAACGACTATGTTCAATTTATCTGGAGAACGAGTCAATTCCGGAGGAATATATTTTTAAACTCTTAACAGTGAGTTGTTAATGTTTCAAATTTGTTGAGTTTCGGATGCTCGTTGTGGGCACAATTATTTTTTCCGTGACAGAGTGGATCTGACTTCAAAACAAGCAACATTTCAAGCAACGTGTTGTAAATCTGAATATTTTTAACGTGGGAGAGCCGTGCTTCGGCACGTATGAGCCGGCTCAACTCTGCTTGATACCACGGCCTCATAGAAAACCGGCAGTGAAGCAATGCTCGCATTGCATTTCGCCGCGTGATTGAGGTTACCGGAGGCCCCAACCCTTCCCTCTCCCTTATTCCCATCCTTTGCCTTTCCCCCTCTCCCCTCATCTCACTCTTCCCCCCTCCCCTCTTCTACTACTCCCTACCCTACCTTAAAGGGCGACAACGCACTTGTGACTCTTGAGTTACAGGTGCCATGGGCGGCGGTAGTCATTTACCATCAGGTGACCCGTCTGCTCGTTTGCCCCCTATACCATCAAAAATAAAAATAACTTTCACCTCTATTATAAGTGGGTGTTAAAGATCCGGTTTCTATACTTATATCTTTGTAAGGTTCAAAAGATAATTAATTCAATTTGAAGCAATGATGAGCACTAAAAAATAATCAATGTTTTTTTTTTAAATGACCTGTGTGGAAATAGCACAGCGGTTTTTGAAAATCAACTACTGATTAGTCTGTATCAAAGTGTTTTAAGACAATTTAAAGTACAGACAGAAATAAAGACGTGATTATTTAAAATCCAATGCTGCTCCCAAAAAACATTCCGCCGTGTATTAGTGGACATTTTGGGTACACTATTTTTCATATCTTTGGTGTCTATAAAAGGCAGTCTATTGCCTTATGAACGGATCAGATAATAATTATATTATAATCACTTCGTTGTTTTGTCGATAGAATGGCACCTTGAGGTTTGGACACAAAAAATATATCGGTTCTTTATAAAAAGCACAAATATTCTTGTAAAGTTTGATATTTGTCAACGCAGTAATAAGAATCTATTATGCTTATCCTCTCCATAAGCCAGTTATAAGACAAATTCAATGTACCATTATTGATACTTTGTCTTTCTTAACTTTATTGTTAAACTGTAACAGACTAGCTTTGCAAAAAGAAATATATTCTACCCGGAATAACGGATTTAAAATGTTGCTTCGTTCATCACAGCCACACAGTCTCCTATCTTTTGAAAAGTGCGTCATTTGTTTTCATTCTCCACCAGCTGAATACATCGACCATTTTGTTCGACCCAGGTTTTATATTTATACTTTATGTGCCTCTCGTTTTAAGCAATAGAAAAGGAAATATATATAGATGAGTTGTTGAAAATATTTTGGACAATTGTGTTGAACTTTTAGGCACGTATGGCTCTTTTGGTATAGGGAAAAAGCACTGAACTCGAGTGACCGTCACGCATGTAGGGTAAAGGAAGGTATATTGGTGATGTAAGTAGTTTAGTGATATCTCTTTCTTCTAAATTCTTTAGGAAGAATACGACATGGATATCTTTACCAGCACATACAAGAAACATCGCTAGTACATGAGTTGACAGGTATAAATTACGTACTGCAGTACACCCTTCCTGCGTTTAGTAAACAATTTTTTTTCTTAATATCACCTAATCACATATATCACCAATATATCTACCTACCTTCCTTTACCATATCTAATACATATACACAGAGGTGTGTATGTGGTACACGGGCATGTTTTTTTTCGTTTATTTTAACATAAAACATAAGAAACATTGTTTACTGTAATTGAAAAATAATATTTTTATTGAGCTTATTAGTACATTATTTTTGTCTATAAATAACACTAACTGTTGTTCTGCGAAGAGAGAAAAACACCAATACTGTAGAACTGGCGAGAAGTAGGATGTATGATCAGAGTTTATTGCAAAATTTTGTCAAAACGATATAGGGCAAAAAGTGATCAATCCCTGATTCCGCAGCAAACTTACTCTTACCAATTTTTGTCAAGAAAACTTGTAGAGTATTAATTATAGGTACAGCAAAAAGATATACGTTCTAAGAAGGAAAATATTAAGTGAAATATTTCTGTTTAACATTAATTATATTCACAATATTATAAAGTTATCGCGTTTTGAGAAATCGGGTCACCGCCCGTATATTTCGTCGTAATTTTAGTCGTGAATTCATTTTTAACTTCAAATTTAAGCCAATTTAACGACTCGAACCCAGTTTCTTCATTTTAAATTCAGACGATACCAAACAAGCAACAACGTAAATTAATATTTCAACATTCTTAGTTTGGTAGACCCCTAATGAGTGTGGTCCATTGACCATACCTACCTAACTTGCATTATAGTTGGATGAATGGCACAGAGATAAAGAATGCATAACAAATCAAAGTTTGTTCTTAAACTCACAAAATACTCACAATCAATCAAACACGAATACAAACATATTTTTTTATAAATTTTTTTTTTACATTTTTGCAATAAATATTTTGCTAATTTGAATATTATTATTCCGATGATAGATAAAAACTACTACGAATACTTTATTCTGTTATGTGACTGTTTGTCCCTCAATTTTGTGTAGCGAAAAAGATTTATTGAATTTATACCCAACATTTGCACGTCGTTCGTACTGGAAATTCGAGCACATTACACAAAATTTGAACATTTACTTTGAAATTTGGGGAAACTTCGGCTATAAGTTTCACAGTTGCAAAATATTTTTTTAATGTGAGAACAAATTTTTTGACTATCAAGTTAATATCCCACACATTAAGATTCTTGAATATCAAGTTAATATCACACACATCATAAATCTGGGAAAGAGTAATGAACAACCGAATTTCCAACCTATCTTGCTTAAACCCAAACCCATTTGAATTTACCCTCTCAAAATTCACAACACACACAACAACGGATGCGATACAGGCTGTCAGAGTTGTGACATAGAAGGACCTACCTAATAGAGAACATCTGCACCTCATTTTCACAGATTTAGAGAAGACGTTTGATAGAGTGCAACCTCTGCCTGGACTAGTTGTATATAGGTATCTATATACAACTAGTCCAACATATGCAAAGTGACGTTAGTACCAGAGTCAAAAGTCCCGCAGAGCTACCAGAGGAATTCAAGGTTGGGAGTTCATCAAGGTTCTGCCCTTAGCCCATTCCTTCTCAACCTAGTATGAAGAATATATGAAGATGTTGAGGCGGTCCCAAGGTGTGACGCAACTAGACAAAGTAAGAAACAAGCATATCCATACTAGTTTCAAAGTCGCTCCTATATCTGAAAAACTAACAGAGATTCGTCTCAAATCGTATAGTCACATCATGCTAAGAGACGAGGATCATGTTCTGAAAAATCATTACAAATTACAACTGGCTAAATACAGGAGAAGTAAACACCACCCCCTGCCATTGGTGGAGCAGCATGATAAAACTCATCGTTTCAGAGGAAGAATAGCCAGGATAGATTGTTCTGGTGCCACAAAATTGGGAGAGCCAACCTCTCATAGAGTGGGAATGAGCGAGAAACAAGAAGAGAGCAAATCTTGATCAATCGATCCGTTAAATTTTACTTTTGCTAGAACTATTGCACTAAAAGTACTTTATTACAGTATACTGCATTCTATTACAAATTACTAACACATTAAAAATTTGAACGCCACTGTCATACATACGTGACCAAAAGTATGATGCACCTTAACATGAAATTAACACTTAAACCAATACTTTCGTTAACAAAAAGAAATTCGTTTGTCAGAAATATATTACGTCTTACATTGGCGTTCAAAAGACTAAATAGCTATACTTTTAATTGAACCCAAAATATATAATAATTATCTGCTAAAGGATATTTATAACATTTTAAAGGAGTATTATTAGTTACATGACTCTAACTTTTTAAATACTGTGTGTAAGCTATGCTCACGTAGAATATATAAATTTTCGAACTCTTTATATATAAGATAAAACTATTATTATAAATGATTAAAAAATACGGTATTTTTCATTTCTTAATGATGTCATTATAAAGCTACGTTTTAAAGATATTGTGAAACAATAAGGATTTCAGTCTCAATTAGTTTTAATTGCGAAGTTTTCTACCGTAACAATATTTAAATTAAACTGACTTTACATCGACCATCCATTTTAGAAGCTTATCGGTCACGTCATATTTAAATGTGCGGCTAGGACTGCTAAATCTATATTTATACTGCTCTAATTCTAACATTGTGTACAGAAAACAATAAAGATAGAATATAAGGTGAATGTTTTGAACTATTTGGTATGTGAAACACAGATAAACGAATTCTTATTAGTTTATGCTGGTGCTATGTTTGTGTCGGCGCGGTTGCACATTTTTAAAGTTGCTCTCGTGGTGGTCATATTAATTGACTTAATAGTGTTTTGGGTTCTTCATTATATTAGAAAAGGCGTGGAAGTGTTATAAATAAAAAGTTTCCGTGAGAAACATCCGGTAACTTCGAAAAATATGAATATCTGTTTGTTGCGCGCAGAATCTAGTGTGTATTTATTTGTGACTCGAATTTAAATATATTTGAATACGAGTGTAGCTTCTGTACGCAAGTTTAAATCTCGAGGTACGTATAAAGAGAATAATAATAATAATAAATAATAATAAAATATTTGGACCTATCCCACGAGATTGTCGACATGTAGAATGTGGATTCAGCAATCATTGTGCCGATAGTCATTTCGGCCCATGGGTTAATTGTTAAGAGCCTCGACAAACACCTTCAGAGGCTCACGTTAGGCAGCTGGATTAAGAACCTAATGCAGAAGGCAGTCCTCCTCGATACGGCACGCATAGTGAGGAGGTTTCTGTCTCTGGAACCCTAACCACCGGTAACTTGGTCACTGTACCCGATACCGGTGGGGCACTATTTTTTATATTTTTAAATATATTTGGTTTTTTTTTATTGTAAGTATATTTAAAAATGTAATTTATATGTATATGAATAAATGAAGAGAATAATAAATAATAAAAAATTTACACATCTCGCATATGGCTGTTTGATCCCAAACTAGGCAGAGCCTGTACTATGGTAACCAGACTGCTGATAAACGTACTTATATATTTCTAAACACATGCATATTATAGATAAATTACACACAGAACAAATGATCATGCTCATCATCAGTACCAGCCTGTTAGGTTCTCATAGGGCAGGACCACACTGGTAGGGAGAGCTTAACGTTAGTGTAACGAGTCCGTGCTTCTGCTGCTTCAGGAACGTACTCAGTTTGATCTGTGCGACAGTGGCCGTGTTTTTTTAATGAATTTAATATCAATAAAAACTGTGGTAATCTCAGCATCTTCTAACACAAATCCCGAAAAAGTCTTTCCATCAGGTCGGTTGGAAGACAAATGCCTGTTCCATTACTCAAAACATTCTCTAATATCGAGAAGATGGGTAATAATTTGAGTTTTCTTCCGGACTACTTTTTCAATCACGTATACAGGTTGTTACAGGTTTCACTTTTCGTCGGCTAAACAAAACGCTCCTAATATGTGAGCACACCTTTCTGTAACACACTGTATATTTGGTGTTTCTGTAAATTATTATAGCTCTCTAGTTTTAAGTTCTTGTAACTTGTTAAGAACCTTCAAATGCATACCACAGTCGTGTGCACCGCTTGAAGCGACGACGCGTCAACGTTGCATAAATCAAAGTATTCCACCCGTAATAGCTTTTTAGCGTTGAGAGCATGTAACAGTTTTTATAATAAATTTTTCGTTTATGTGGTTTTTAAACTACAGATACCTAGAAAAACAATTGATATAAGATAAATAACAAACATAATATGGTCAAATAATTCTGTTATGTTTTTTTTTTATAGGGACCAAACGAGCAGACGGGTCACCTGACGCAACTGTTGCGATAAACTGAAAAGTACTGAACGGTTTTTCATACAGTTTTCACTAATAGACAGAGTGATTCATGAGGAAGGTTTAGGTGTATAATTTGTTAAGATTTGGTGTAAATTGATTGAAATATATTGATGATTGTTGAAGATGTCTCTGCTACCCTTGCGAAGCCGCCCCGGCTAGTATATTTTGTTAAGGTTGCTAGTATAAAATACTTATACATCCTTTCATCATTTAAACATCAGGAGCACTCCAGCAAACTTGCATTCAAATAGCTATTTAAATTCAATAAGTTTTGTAGGCAAGAACTGTGTAAATAATCATATTTTAGTGGTTACTTTGTACTGCTTAATGACACTTTTAGGTAAGTGTCTACTAATATCTTACCGAGATACATATGTGCACCTATTAGTGGTCGGATACTTTATAGTAATATACCACTAAAGTTAGATAAACGTTGCATTCATATTAATAAAACTTTTTTATCCTTGATGTTGATAGCCAATGAGCGCAGAACAATTACGTGACGCCATTTCATGGCATAATTTTAACATCCTTACTAATATTATAAATGCGAAATTAACTCTGTCTGTCTGTCTGTCGCCCTTTCACGCCAAATTTGGTACTGGTAGTCTAGAACCTGAGAAAGGACATAGGCTACTTTTTAATGCGAAAAAAGGGGTGTAAGGGGTTGAAAGGTGGGGATGAAAAGTTGTATGGAAGTATCGTCATATTTAGAAGCTAGAAGCTTGAAACTTATTTTTTACGCTGTTGGTTTGATATAAATAAACTATTTCACGCGGACGTGAAGTCGCGGGCACAGCTAGTAATATATAAAACACTACATACAACGCCTCTGTCTACCTACCAGAGGTGAATAGAGTGAGTATGTATGTATAAATATAAAACAGTATTTTAGCTAAATGAGAAGGTATATTATTTTAAGTTAATATTTTACTTACACGATACCATGATTAAAATTCCCATGTATAGCCAACAGATAAACTCACTTTTATTAAAATATCGTTACGGTAGAAAACTTCGCAATTAAAACTAATTGAGACTGAAATCCTTTTTGTTTCACAATATCTTTGAAACTGAAAGGGGCTGTAGACTGACATCATTAAGAAATGAAAAATGTATTTTCAAATTAATTAATTTTGATGTTGTTGTAGTCTTCTGTACTATTTCTGTATATTGTATGTTCATACCATAATGTTGTGTGCCACAGTGCTAAAGTTTAATAATTAAGTACCTATAAATTAAGGAGTAAAGGTATAACAGATTTCTGCTCGAATCTGAGCCAGCTGTCTGATGTACTATCTTCAGTGTACAAAAAACCGTGATAAAACTATTTAAAATTGTATTTAAACACATTAAACTATCGCTATATATATTATGATAGCACGTAGTGGCCACATACTATCAGGAGGCACATGCTTATTCGCCACCTGCTATGTAGAAAGTACATTCTTTGGTTTAATAACAATATTTGTGTACTAGACAAATGTAACAAATTGACACAATAAAATGATACACAAGGCTTGGTCAATTAAGCAAATAAGTAATAAAATATATCAAGAATGGTTTTTTTTATGGTATAGGGGGCAAACGAGCAGACGGGTCACCTGATGGTAAATGACTAACGCCGCCCATGGGCACCTGCAACTCGAGAGCCACAAGTGCGTTGCCGCCCTTTAAGTAGGAGAAGAGGGGGAGAGGGGAACAGTGGGAAGAGGGGAGAGGGGAAGGACGGGAATAGGGAAGATCGAAGGGTTAGGGCCTCCGGTAACCTCACTTACGCGGCGAAATGCAATGAAAGCATTGCTTCGCCGCCGGTTTTCTGTGAGGCCGTGGTATCGAGCGAAGTCGAGCCGGCCCATACGTGCCGAAGCATGGCTCTCCCACGAAAATTACGGTGTTCTTAGTTAATTACAATTTTTGGAAGAAGTAAGATCTCAGTTTGTATTTCACATTATGGCGCTGAACATCTTCCACACTGCGTAATTCTGGCGGTAGTTCGTTAATAAGTCGAGGAACTAGGAAAACCGTCGTTCGTTCGCCGTAGGTATTGTTCGCTGCGCTCGACGTACATAACTGGTTCTGAGCCACCGCCCGCGTGTATACAGACTGTTTTATTTTATTCCGAAGGTTTTCGTTAAAAAAGTTTTCTTTAAGTAGTGTATATTTGACTTGAGTTTGTACTGGCAAGATTTTATAATAATTGAATAGATCACTGTCATCATCGTTAAACTGCTGTTTGATACTTGTGGATACAATATTGCGGAGAATTCTTCGTTGAAGATTGAATATCTTCGCAGAGACGTATTATGTGTGCGACCGTAACTACTCAAATCATATTGGATATTAGATTCAGCTAGGGAAGTTATACAACACCTTCGTGATCTTATATGGAATGCGATTTTTTAGTATAACTGTGTTCGCAAGGAACTGTCTAAGTTTATCACAAACATATTCAATATGGAGGCTCCATTTCAATTTGCTATCGATAATTACACCAAGATACCGTTGATTATCAACATTTTTGATGGTAGGGAAACTACACTTTTGTGTCAAAGACACATGTAAGCAGCTATGACTATAGGCAATTATACACTTTGAAAATTATTGACTGATAAACCCTTAATTGTAAATTGGTTTCAGAATTGAAGTTAATTGAACGCTTAGGTAGTATTAGGAATGTTAATCGCTTTAGCGAAATGGCGGTAATAAATTTAAGCCACGCAACAGAATCGCTTCCGTCTAAAGAACTCCTGGATAAATGGTCCGTTTAAAACTTGGATATTTTAGACTCAGACTTGGCAACGAACTGTTGATACTAAACCTATAATTCGATGGATCCGTCACAGTATCCTTAACTATTCTTAGACCTAAAGCTATGTTTGAAAGTTCTATTTAATTACCGATATTAAAATGGTTTTCTTTTCGATTATAAGGTCTTGCTCTGTAGGAATTTAAAGATTAGATTTTTTTTTTAATATGAACTTTTTACTTTAAATGTTTTAAAATTTAAGCATTAGACGATGGGACTAAACCTTACTTTGAAATACGTACATACATTTGAGATAATAAATTGAAAGAGTGAGTGCGAGAGTGTTGATAGTTTTTTGTACATTATTATTATCTATCTATATATTAATACGTGAAGCGAAAACTTTGGATCCCTTTTTACGAAAATTGGGCGGACAGAGGAGTATGAAATTTCGCACACTTATAGTTTATACAGAGAAGAAGTGACGAATGCTAAAATTTTTGAACAATATTTGCTACAAAGTTAAAAAAACGGGTACATACAGCCATGAGTGTCCAGTATATATTTTAACCTGTCATGGTACAAAAGTCTATACAATGACAGGTCAAGTAATATATTGGCCAATGAAATAAACCATGGTCGAAATTAGACCACCACGCGATCTCGCGATCTCTAGTAAAAATAAAACCGTAAAGCAACTTAAATATTGTATCGATCCCGATCAGGAAACACAATATGTTATTCGAAAACAAATAGGTATGTATATTAAAAAATAAATAATCTATTACGAGTCCGTTCTATCCAACCAATTGTTTTTTTTTTTCATGGAAGTTATTGATGCACAGATTTGTCATCAAGCACTGGAAATCACCTAACGTTCACCCTTCACTATAGTTCTTATGTTTTCAAACCTTTCTTTCTCTATATCTCCGGTTCTGATTGAGGTACTTAGTTTGTTTTGGTCTAAGAAGATTCGCTGGAATAAACTCTTTCATTTAAGCTATTGCCCTCTTAAATGTGTTAAGTTAGAGGGAAGTTAAGAATGGACATTCAACTAAATTTAATGGTGTGAGGCAGCACTCGTACAAAAAGTGATTATATAAATCTCGCAAACACACACACACAACACAAGCAAACATCCGTTCTGTTGTGTGTAGTCTAGCTATATGTGGCTTAACAATGTCAGACTAATTGAATCATCTTAGTCAATAGTCATTTTTGTTAGAGAAAGCCGCTTTTGCCGTGCTTACATTTTAAATGTAGAAGATGTAGTTTGCACTCACTGTAAATGAAATGGACAGTTGGCATATACACAAAACCTTTAGTACTCTAAAATGCCTGAAGCCTACCATGGTCATCGGTAATGCCGACGACCATGGGACGCGCGATACAATTTTTTTTGTGTTGATGAAAATGTCTAATAGGATTGACCTGGGTACTTGTATGTTTAATATAATGTTTATTTATTTACAAAAAAAATAAGTATCTAAGTATGCATAGATATAATATACAATTATTCATACGAAAATTAACGCTATCAATAGGTTATTACATACCTTTGAATTACCCGAATAAAAACTTTCGTGAGTGGTATTCATATTAGTTAAGATATACGGTTTTACTCACGTGTATATTTCGGGGATGCCCGACTAGTTTCGGACCCGACGGGGGCCCTTTATCAAGGGGTGAGGCGTCCTGCCGCGCCGGTTGCAGGTGCCAGACCTCAGATCAAATTATTTGATCTGTGTGCCAGACTGACACCAGTCTCCCATCGGGTCCGAAACAAGTCGGGCATCCCCGAAATATACACGTGAGTAAAACCGTATATCTTAACTAATACCTTTGAATTGCCTGACGTTTCGACGCGGTCGCACTGGCCTTGGTTACAGGTATGTAATACCTATTGATTGTGTTATTATCGTTTTAAATAATTATGTGCCATGAAATGCGAAAGCTTATGTATATAACATCTGTACATTATTTTCACTTTGTTTGTTGATCATAATTTGGTGGGCAAGGTAAGTAAGGTGTCGGTATGAAATGCAGTGAAAACAAAACTAAAGTCAAATCAGGTGTTGTTCCGAGTAATTTCGTAACAAAGATATCACTGTCTAACTAGGTAGGTATTTAGACAACTACGAAATGCGAGACAGTTTCTATATCGACTGCTCTACTCGACCGCTGTAACAACACTCCGTCTCGGCAGTGTCGCTCGCCGACTCCTAAACTCTGTCGAGAGCCAGCAGACGGTGCTTGCGTCCCGTTGTCAATTCGTGTTATTGACCTCTCTCTCTCACATATATAATATGTCGAAGAATATTATTATTATGTTATTAGTCACACTTAATTGCCAACATTATTGAGTAACCTATGTAAACTTGACAATAATCCACGGAAAGTACTTCCTTACTAACCAACTCGGGAGTGATTAAATAGGTAAGCAAAACCCACAACATATTAGTTTAGGATCCTTAACTAACTTTGTAAATATGGGCACTCTAATTAACCAAACCACTGCTATATAATGAGAGGTTCTTCCACATTTATCCCATTTTACTTAGTAAGTACTATGTAGACGCTTTGTGATTTTTTTATTCACAGGTTAAAAGATGTGGGTGGGGGTGACTTACTCTTCGCTGAAAGGAGGGGAAGAATCGGGCCGGAATGTCGAGCTGACACACGTGGCTTGAATATCTTCTCAAATTCCTTTCTTCGCCGGTTCTTGAGTTGTATCACCACCAAGACGTTTTTATTGATGACAGGGAACACTCGCGTATGGTTTTAAATTGATTTATAGCGATTTAGTTATTATTTTAGGAGCGATTAGCGTGAACTCCAATGCGTGCGCGTCGATGGTTTTTTTCGAGAGGGGAAGCGGAAGGAAGGTGGATAGGGTGGGGCGTGTTACGCGTTCGGAAATGTGTGAATGAATGTTTAATGCTTTTGTAGTATAACTTTATCCTATAAATGTTACCCTACGATATAATTATAGGGTAGATGGCGTTAACAGTGGGCTAAGTGCATCAAAATCATTATTTGTAGAGAACGAACACGTGTACCTTGTAATTGTTTTGTAGTGTTTCTCAATTTAAATATTAATTAATATGAATCTCCAATACGAATGCAACGAAACCGATTTTAAGTAAGAAAAAGTGATTATTGCTAATTCAAAAGGTGCACAGTATTGATAATTTGCTTGCTTAAAATGAATAATCTCGTGTCCGAAAAAGGCATAAAATGCCAACTATTATTAAAACTGCATATTAAATATATCAGAAAAATTCTACTCCATGCAACGCGGATGATTTCGTAGTTTGAAAGAATAAGAACGGTTAAAACTAATAGTTAATACTTAACCCTCTTTAGTGCTCTGCGACAAACGGACAAATGGTGTCCCACGTTGGGCGCCAAGTACAGTGTGGTGCAGTTATCAGTGTAGCAATTTAAGGCGTATTACAATCAGCACTCTAAGTATGGTAGGGTTACCAGTATAGAAATCCTAGACGTCTTTGGTAGGTTTCACCGTTTATTCTGGTATTATTGATACAGTCATGTTTTTACACAAAAACAAATTCATGCCACCCTGTGTGAAGTGTGAGATGGTTGCGTTCATTGCCTTCCTAGACGAGAAACTTAAATAACTCATCATTTGTTATGGTATTACAAACTAGAATTTATATCTTTAGTTCTACCAATTATAAGAAGAGAGCTCCAGCTAATGTGAAATTAAATGTTAAGGCATGGCGTGCCCCTTCGAGAAAGATTTCAATTTCTTTTTTAACCGACTTCAAGAAGGAGCATATCAGACTGTTTTCTTTTGTGTATATGTTCAGCGATATCTTCGCCATTTGTGAACTGATTTCAATAAATTTAAAATTGAATTGGTTGTACCAAAGGTTGTCCTGTATAAATTTGAAGAAAATATTCTACTTCTAAAGTTAGAAAATTAAGGGATGAAGAATAGAAATTTTTACAATTTATAATGTTTTAGGCGCATTGAAGTCAGTGATACTATTTTAAACCGTCTGTCAGTATATTTAACAAACACGTTTACTGTTATAAGTATCATAATGTAACAAATTTCGTTTTCTTTAGGTGAGTTTAAAGAATTAAATAAGTAATACTCCTCCGCGCCTTTTTCCAAGTAAGTTGGGGTCGACTTTCGGTCTAACTACGATACGACCGAACTTTGGCCATCAGACCTCGACAACCCAAGTACTAAGCGATATCGAAGTTCTGTAGTTAGACCAGGTTGTTGGACTTTTTAGGGCTCCAACTATCCGTAACAAACCCGACGGTTTAACGTGCACTCTGAGGCACGGAGGGGTCTCAATGTGTTAAGAATGATCACCCATCTTAGACTGACCTGGCTAGTATTACTTAACTTTGCAATGTGCTAACCTACTCGGTTACCACTTAGCCACAAGCCCCTCAAGAGAATGAAATAAGTAAGTAAGTGCATTATTTTGTACAACATTCAATAAATACTACCAACACATACCGACATGACAGACCTTTTACTAAATTTATATGATACTAGATGCACCCGGCATGCGTTGCAATGCCTTTTTTTATAATTTTAAATGAAAATTTATCGTACCTACAATTATTGTATTCGATTGCCATCTTGCAACACTATTGCGGATCTATGGATGCAACAGAATAACATAAAAATCGCGATTAAAAAATAGGGGTTGATCGTAGAGGGTTGAAAATTCAGGGTTGTATGTATTTTCTGTTGTATCATAAAAAAAATATCTAAAAATTAAAAAAAAACTTTAGGGGTGGACTACCCTTAACATTTAGGGGGATGAAAAATAGATGTTGTCCGATTCTCAGACCTACCCAATATGCACACAAAATTTCATGAGAATCGGTCAAGCCGTTTCGGAGAGAGAATTTTATATATTAGATATGTATATCAGAAACGTAAGAAAAGTATTTATGATATTGATCTTCTGCTTGTTAGAACGTTTTAAAACCAGTGTCGATAGACAACGCTTCAGGATAAGAGAAATTACTTGAACAGTCAAACAATTTATCAAAGCTATCCCGACTACAGTGTAAATTATTCCACAGCATTAGTTATCTTAGTCGCTGAGCTACAGAGATTACATTGTAGAATTCAGGAAAACTAGAATTTGATGGTAATTTTACTCATTCATCATTCATTGCTTTCATCAATAAATTTACATACAATTTACGGCAAACCTGGAGCTTTTTCTATTAAAGAACTTGTTGCGTCTATAGGAAAACTTCCCGGTAACTTCTACAAGTAATAGCTAAACTAAAACGGCTCAGAGATAAGCCGTTTTAGTTTACTCGACTCGATTCTTTACTTGCGCCCGGTTTCTGAAAAGCTGATCAACGCACAAATTAACTAATCATATGTCAAATCTCTTGCCAAGTATATATTAAGTTGCTAAAAGCAAATTGAGGCACTTTAACATGATCATCGGATTGTTAAAAAAGCTCAAATTTTACTGCAAAATCTTATGTCAAATGCCATTCCAATGTTCAGTGAAATTGATTTTTCTTTGACGTTTCAGAAACTCGAATGATTTTTTTTTTATTTTTTTATTTTTATTGAAAGATTACTAGTAACGCGGTTCACACATTACTAGTAATCCTGTTAATCCCTCCAGCTATGCTTAACTTAATTTTTTTAAATTAATTTGACACCACTGTTAACTGGGCAGGTCTGTTAGATGAACAAAATTTTGACTAGCCTTGGTGTGTTAGCCTTGATAATGCGGCTATCGTCGATAATGATGTTGCATCTTTGTCACGTTTAACAACCTATACTGTCAGAACGAATTAACAGTGAAATGAAACAGAAGTAACAAGAATTCATTACATAGAGCTGCTTTTTAACGCTTAGATTAAACCATGGCAAATGTCAAAACCAACTTATAAATATTACCCTCTGCAGACTTGTATCCTTTAGCTAGCTATATTTAACTCAGTAGCTCAGTATATTAAAGTGGGTTTGTCAAATATATATTATAATCAAGCCGTTTCCTGAACGCCAGCGCCACCTGGTGGCGCTCAATGGAATTAGTGTCTCACCGTCCGGCCGGTTCGTTAGATGCGGCTTCTTGAGGGTGCGGTAATTTTTATTTTTTCTAATTTCTCCATAACTTGATTATTTATTATTTAACTACCCGCTTCCGTGTTCAATAACATAGGTATGTAACGGTGAAGGATCAAGCGGCAGTCTGCCATCTCTGAAGACATTTATAACTACTAGCAGCATCCCGTGGTTTCATCCGCGTAAGTCCCGACCCTGTGGGCATATCGGGATAAAAAGTAACCTATGCGTTAACCCAGGTCTTCAGCTATCTACATATCCAGTTTCATCGCAATCGGTTCAGAGGTTTTTGCGTGAAAGAGTAACAAACATCCATCCATCCATCCAAACTTTCACATTTATCATATAGTGGGATTAAACACTGAAAACCATAAATAGGTAGGGTGTGACAACGAAATAATGATAGGGAGATATTCATATCGCTTCTTATTAAAAAAGGAACGGGCAATCAGAAACGTAATCCTTCGTTGACATCTTTAATTCCCCACTTTTCATTAATATTAATGACTTTATAAAACTTACGGCTAGCGTTCACTCTCAACCCTTTTCTAATTTGTAAGGGAATTTAAATACTATAATGAGTTTCTATTTTAGGCACTTATCGTGCTATAAAATCATTATGAAAGTTAGAGAAAAGAAACAGAAAAAATATTTTAAAATAATTGCCAGTTATAGTACACGTCACGTGTCATTTAACTCACGGTTATGCGCTACAAATCGGTTTGCTTACAGAATAAGGACACTTTTAATATACTATGTGACGGTACATCGCGAAACCAAATTATCAAAAATATCGGAAATGTGCGGGTGGATGAAGAACCTTCTACCTATGATTCTACAACAGTATTATATTTTATATGCTTTGTATTGTACACTCTATCCTAGCCTTAAGTAAATACTTGTTCAATCTCTACTGGTACTGATATCATTGCCATTGTAAAGAACCCTTCCACATATTGTTCAAGCATAATATTCTGCATTAAGGCACTGAAAAATAAAACATAAAATGTGAGACAGGTATGAACAAAACATAATGATGTTTTACACGCTTAATATTAACTTGACCTGTATCCATCTAGCTATTTACGAGTATGTAACAGAATCTTTCAATGCAGTTCTCACCAACTTCAAGACATCCGATTAACTTGAAATTTTGCACACCTAAAATGTTGTGTAAGTCAATCATGCTTTAATATCAAACCGAACCAAAAAGTAGAAAATCATTTTTGATTGTAAAATAGCTCGGAGTGCTTGACATCAAATGTTACAAATAGCTCATTAGTAGCTATTTACGAAAGTAGAGTTATTATAAAAATATGGTAAAAGCACCCCACGCTTTTAACAATCGAAATTTAAGATCATTTCAACAACAACAACGATACTAGATAAAGTTATTTCAGCAAAGGAAATTTTTCCAACCTCAGTTTTCTTATAAATTTTAGATACATTTTAATTTTCAGTAATGATTTCTTTAAAACCTAAACTACAATAGCACAGCATTTAGTCATCCACTAGAAGTATGGTAGATCATCGTTCGCACCACAACATTTCTAGCTCATGGGACTGAAGGACGTAAATACACGTCTGTTAGCGGCGGCAAAGGCCGCTGTACTGATATTCGTTGAAGTCTGTAGCTTAAGGAAATCTCTGCCCAATTTATCCACCAATGCGTCAAAACTTATAAAGGTGCTCGATTTGGAGAGTTTTTTTTAGACGATTGAGTATTGACAGAGCCCCTGAAAATATATCTAAGGGAGTAAATACAGAGATGACAACTGACAGAATTGTGTAAAGGCAAATTATGTTTTCGCCAACTCCAAATCTTCACTACATATTATAAAACAAAGTCCCCCGCCGCGTCTTTCTGTCTGTCCGTCTGTCTGTTCGCAAGAAACTGAAAAACTACTAAACGGATTTTCATGCGGTTTTCACTAATAGAGTGATTCATGAGGAAGGTTTAGGTGTATAATTTGTACCCGTGCAAAGCCGGGGCGGGTTGCTAGCTATATATTTCTTCTGTGCATGTGTATGTTACTGAACTCCTCCTAACAGGTTGGAAAAATTTTAATGAAATTTTTTGTTTGTCTTCAGGTGGATTCGAAAATGATTTAGATTTACAATTGGACCAGGTAGATGGCGCTGCGATAGGGTTACAGAAAAAATATTTTTTACGCCTAGCCACCTTTTTACGTTTAGCGCCTTTGACATACATACTGTCAGTCGTTTGACAGTAGGCGCGATTAACAGAATGCGCGCTGCAAATATCGTTTACAACAGATGCATCGATCGGAACTATGTTTTTGGAATATTTTTTTTATTAATTATACCAATTCGAATTCAATATTCATAGGCAAGATAACGTCTGTCGGGTCAGCTAGTAATGATATAAGTTCAAGAAGATAATGATGAAACGAGAATATTTTCATGTAAACTTAACTTTGTGTTTAAAAAGAAAAGAGGTACTCCCACTTCAAAAGCCGGTAACGCACTTGCGACTCTTGAATTACGGGTGTCCATGGGCGACAGTAGTTACTTACCATCAGGTGACCCGTCTGCTCGTTTGTCCCCTGTTATTATAAAATGTAATTAAGACTATACGTAGGTGAAAAAATATTGCTAACATTATTTGCACGAAGACACAAGCAAAGGCAATACAAGCAAAGGCTTGAGGAGGATATCCATATAGACTAATTCATTAAAAAATCCAAAAAAAAAACAATATTGCGCTTTCGATGTTGCAATTTGTGACAGCAATTTGTTTCTTAAACTTTTTATTTTGGTCGGTTTCCCTGTATTTTATTTTTCGACATGTCAGCGTTCAGTCACGTTGATACATTTCCCTCTAAATCACGCGCGACAAACAATACCAGGACACGTTCGCATTAAAATTCGAGCGTGTGTTGTTAGCGTTATGCAAATTGTATGTTCTGCATGTAACGCGATAGTAATTATTGCTAGGTAATGTAATTTTGATTGCGTTTGTGGAATTGTAGTTAAAAACCGTAATGGTAGTGATAACTTGTTAGTAAAATATGTAATCAGATAGAAATTGCAGTTAACATAATTTGCAATTTGGCTACAGAAATTGTAGATTCATGCACGCCGTTATTCGTATTAACTCGTTAACATCAACTTAGATATAAGAGCGTATCAGGTCATCTAGCATAAACGATTTGGTAACAAAATGTAATTAAACAAGACTAGTTTAATTATGTTAACGAGAATTAACGCAAACGCGTTTTTAAAAGGTATGTAGTACCTTTTAAATACGTGATCGCGTTCATCTCACTTCCCACTAATATTATAAATGTGAAAGTTTGGATGGATGTATGGATGGATAGATGGATGGATGGATGTTTGTTACTCTTTCACGCAAAAACCACTGAACCGATTGCGATGAAACTTGGTATGTAGATAGCTGGAGAACTGGATTAACGCATAGGCTACTTTTTATCCCGGTATTCCTACGGGATCGGGACTTACGCGGGTGAAACCGCGGGGTGCTGCTAGTTCAATATAAATCCGTGTCAATATAATTAAACTATCATGGAACGCAAAGGTTTAAAAGTTAGTTAAACTAATTCAGTTTGCATGAGCGTCTAATGGACGTCTTATGAAGGGAGTAATAACCATAAACGCAGGTGAAACTACGGAAAAAGGTGAACGCTAGTTATAGGTATTACTTACCTTTGAATTTCCTGACGTTTCGAAAAGGTTGCACTGGCCGTGGCCACAGGCTGACTCAAACCAACAATACATTGCTTTTTTTAATAATTTAAATTCTGTATTCAGTGTTTTTTCTCTAAGAATTGTAAATCCTGCTTTTCTTACAAGATTTGTTTAGATTTATACGTGACATTTTTATTTACTCAAATATATCTCTACAGGCTACTTTACTTGCAGTGTCCTTACTAAACGATTTATAGCCTCCTAGCCTAGCCTAGGTTGTTTATAACTTCCTTTTCGCTTTCAAGATAAGAAAGAAAATTAAATATTACAAATATTGCATAATTAAATTTGCACTTAAACTTTCTTTAAATAAAAGTAAGATGAAAAAAGTGCTATGATCAGACATTTTTTTTTTTTTTGGTTATAAAGTCCACCAAACGTACTGTGGTTGTTGGTTCGAACAATGTGCTAAGTTGAACAGACAGTCTTACAGATCATCATCAAGCATAATATTCTTCCTGTTAGTTCGTCCTCATTGTGAGAGTTGAAATATATATTTTACTTATACAACACTTTATGATTGTTACATTTATAAATCAAGACCAAAGATTTGTGGTTGCTGGTTCATTGTACATCTGCAATTTTTTGTTAAATTATATTGCTGCTATGTACGTTGTATGTACGTTTTATTATTTAATTAAGTAGGTATAAATAGAACATTAGATACATTTGACATTCTTAAACAAAGTTCTATAAATATTTTTTCATTTCATTATTTTTCCATACCCTACTTTTTAATGAATCTTTATTACCTACCAAAATAAAATAAAACGTGATTGAATAAAACGAGTAAATTGAGGAAATTTTGTGATTAATTCTTGGAACAGGATTTCATAAAAATGTCTACTTGACATGGTGTCTGATATTATGCGAATAAGGGGTATTTTTATTGTAAAATGTCAATTAAACAGTCAATTCTGGCACAATATATTTGTACAAATGGGGGCGCCATATTTTGTTGTCACGTTGTTAGCCATAAAACGATGGGTTCTGACTCATTTTATGACCGTTTTATACGCTTTCGATATTGTTATATCAGCAAATTGCTGGGATTATTATTGTGTTACATAGCATTTTGTAGTCGATAAACCTATAGTTGACTAAGAATTATTTAACGATTCCATATATGTGGACAACATACCCTAGCGGGATAGTTCCATTATTCAAGCCCCGGAACGAGATGACAGAATTTTTAATCGACTTAAAAAAAGGAGGAGGTTCTCAATTCGACTGCATGTTTTTTTTATGTTTGTTACCTCAGAACTTTTGACTGGGTGAACCGATTTTCATGATTCTTTTTTTATTTGAAAGCTGGCGCTTGGCCCGTGTGGTCCCATTTTAATTTGGTCCAGTTCTGACAATGGCATCCATGAGAAAACCATATATAAGTCTTTTATGGAATTGTTTTTTTTAGTTGAAGTCGGTTTTTTTTGAAAGAATTATTTAAAATGCCACACTTTTGTGTCAGGTATATTATTTATATTGCATAATAATTAGTTACCGTTTTCTCGTACTCCAGCCACGATTGCATATTTCATGCTACTGAGAATTTCTTAACCAAAAAACCCAAAATATTTAAAAAATCGTTAATTAAACGCATAACTATATTACCGAAAGCAAATACAAAATAAAGTAAAATAAAATAAGTAGTTTTCAAAGTCAAGTTACAGAAAAAAAATACTACGGGGCTACTGATACTGAAACCCCTAAGCTGCTCGAGCTTACAATATTTTACATTCAACTCACTACTGAATAAGTACTTGTATTATTACTACTACCATTAAAATTGCACAAAGCACTCCGTACTAAATATTTACAAACACATGTAAATCATATACACATTTTCAATATGAGTACCAAAAATCCGTATAGCAATAAGTTGAAACAAATCCAAACGAAAGATTTAATATATATTCATCAATATTCACTTCATAAACAGAATTCTTGATTTCATGTTCCTACGTGTATACTAGTATGTGCTATGTTACGTGATGTAAGGCATTAACCAGATTTTGTATGTCAAAAGTACATGACGGACATTCTTAAACAGTTGTGTACCTAACTATAACCATATATATGTATATATATATATGTTTTTGCGAAAATAAAACTTGAAGGGAGTGAAATAAACGATTTTTCATTTCTCAAGTTTAGAGATATAAAAAATCATCATATTATCTATACTTTCGGTCAAAATAAAAAACAATATTAATTTTTTGACCAATCAAGGTAAAATTTGGAGTATGAAATTAAGGGTACACTGGAAGTTCTGCGCTCCTGGCCGCTCAAAAATGTTTGAATTTCGAATGTTATAGTTTTTTAAATATAAGAAACTCGGCTCCGTCTTACGAATTTTCGATCAGGATCACATGTCCTGACGCGAGTTTAAAATTTTTTAACCATCCCAAAAAGTGCACAACGCCGCTAAAGAAATTTTCACTTCAAAAATGAGTACTCGAAGTACTTAGTTATTTTACGCAGATGAAGTCGCTATCGAATATAACAAATTTGATATTTAAAATGCTATGCTTGTTAAAGTCTCTCTAAAAGATTATGCTCATCAGTGGATGAGCTATGAGTGACATGATTATGACGTAATGGCGACTATTTCCTGCTTAAATAAATTCCTTAGAGTTTTCTCTCTCTAAATAATTATGTAAAAATTTTCAGCAAAGTAAGTAATAATTCGATTTATGAAGCATACTAATTCATATAAATACCAACTTCTTAAGACATTTAGATTCACACGTCTTAATTTTACCACACTAACTAAACTATGGTTAACAGCTTAATGTTGCCTCAGAGTATAATGATTACGTAGGCGTTAATTACCTCGGATTAGTGACAAACAAATGTTGATCCGTTGTAATTGTGTTTATTGTTAACATTCAGTACACTACTAACTATTGTTAGCATACCCTGAATAATGTAGACTTCGTAGGTTACGTAGTTATTGGATCAAAATGTAGAAATTTCTTGTAAATCAAAATAGTTGAATTTGCAAACAAATAAGTTTCAATGTGAAATGAGTTAGGAAAAGCTTTATTTTGAATCAGTCAGCGTTAACGCATAGTAAACTATGTAAGCTCAATCATTACATATTATAAAACAAAGTCCCTCACCACATCTGTCTGTCTGTTAGCGATAAACTGAAAAACTACTCAACGGATTTTCTTGCGATTTTCGCTAATAGACAGAGTGATTCATGAAGAAGGTTTAGCTGTATAATTTGTTAAGGTTTTGTGTAAATTGATTGAAATATGTTGATGATTGTTGAAGATATCTCTGCTAGTCGTGCGAAGCCGGGGCGGGTTGCTTGTAAACAATAAAATATGAAGAATTGGTCGTGTGATGGGAACCAAGCTACAGTATACGTCACAGATCAATTTGATTCTATGATCTGAGGTATACGCTGAGTCACAATACTGTATTGTGACTCAGCCCTTTCCTTGAAATAAATACCTACAGCCAGACGGTAAGTAAACACGCGATGGGCTGCCCCTAATTTCATCTACCTACTTGAGTTTCTTTCTAGTTTTGTGATTGTAAATATTATAATTTATTTTTTATTAAAAAATATGGAAATACCTACCATTTTTTACTTTTATAATCATTTCATAATGATATTTTGTCTAATTCAATAATATATGTAAGTAGCTAAATACATAAGTAAATAGATAGCTTAACCTAGGAAACTACCTACTATGCCTTAATAAAAGCTGTTCCCGCAGCTGATCCCTCCTACTTAAGGCGCAGTACGGTACACCGTGTGGTTTTAGTCGGTTCGATTCCGACACTCCCCCCTACCGAAAACCCCGGTGGGGTGATGGCCCGAGGGGGTTTCCACACGCACAAAAAGAAGGAAACTACCTACTAGTTTTTTTTAACATGAACGTGGATAAGTCACTCGTGTGTCACTTTTGTCACCCTATCTACTTATTTCTTTATTAATCCAGGTATTTTACTCGGTGGAAAAAGTGAAATACCTACCTATTAAAAATGAAACAAAATACGTACTAGTAGGTACATAAAAAATATTTTATAGTCCCAGCACCTTTCAGAGTTTCCAGGTAATTGTTGTTAAAAAAAAAATGTTATCTCTGGGTGCGTTTTTGAAGAATTCGAGCAACCAAAAACAGCACAATATAGTCTATAATTTCTATTTACCATATTAAGTACTTAAGTATTTGTATTTATTTCAATGAAATACACAAATCGCACGCTTACTGCCTAAAAAACGATCACTACGTTCGTTCATCACTGCGGAGCAGTCGCGACTGTTTGTGTACTGAGTGTATACCGAACGCAAGGCGTGTAGGTATGTCTCGCGATCATACCATACCGTATTATACATTATACTGTGACCAAGCTAACGATACTCAGGTCCACACTTGAAACGCATAAATTAGATTTTTGGTAAATTTAAATGAATACCTATTTGGTAGTGTTATGCCTTATACTCACAAATTAAATTATTATATACTTACAACTGTATGTTCTAAAAATTGTAAGCAGAGGCAATTTTCGCTAGGAATTTTGTTTGGTCCCATGTAAAAGGTGGCGAGCTTATTACCGCCTACCGGAACACGTCTCGAGATTGCGTGTTGCTACTAAGTATGCTTTAACGGAAATTACAACAAATTGCAAACCCCAATTAAACAAATAATACCTAAATAACTTACAAATAAGTAATTACTTCCATATCGTAATATATAAATACATAACATCATCATCATCAGCCTTTCATTATCCCCTGCTGAACATAGGCCTCTCCTAATGTACACCACTGAGCTCGATCATCAGCTCTCCTCATCCAGTTTTTCCCCACTGGTTTGCGCTGATCGTCACTCCACCTGGCCGCAGGGTATCCTACACTACTCTGCCCTTGACAAATAAATAAATTACGTAATAAATCACAAAAAACGTTATATTATATGATTGATATTATACGAACGTAGTCCAGTCTGCCAACTAGTGCAATCCCATATATCACATCAGTAAATGTATTTATTAGTACTAGAGATGCGTGGTGGTCGAATTTCAACCATGGTTTATTTCATTGGCCAATATTACTTGACCTGTCATTGTATAGACTTTTGTACCATGACAGGTCAAAATATATACTGGACACTCATAACTGTATGTACCCGTTTTTGCATTTTTTTTAAACTTTGTAGCAAATATTGTTCAAAAATTTTAGCATTCGTCACTTCTTCTCTGTATAAACTGTGAGTGTGCGAAATTTCATACTCCTCCGTCAGCCCAATTTTCGTAAAAAAGGATCCAAAGTTTTCACTTCACGCATTAATATATAGATTATCCTTTGAACCTTACACAGTAGAAGATAGACAATCCAGATATATTAGGCAAATACTCAGTCCGGAGTTTTATCAAATAATATTTGATTCTTCAGTTTGGAAACTGATAAATTTATTATTAAAAAAATCAATAAAAAAATAAAGACAGCTACTTATTTTGAAACGTAAATAGACTTAAATAAACAAGTTTTTATTTGTCTGGCACTAATTTGTTTTTGTCCATCTATAAAATATATACTACTAGACTTTTTGAATGGCTAAAACCAATAGAGATGAAAGATACAATGAAAACTTGTCCAATATATCAGTGGTAATGTATACAATGGAATATTCGTTTATCCCATTAAAGTTTTTTTTTTTTAATAGTAAGTAATCAAATGTTAAAGAAAGAGTACATTGTTTAAAATAATAGACGTAGTGGTTTTAATCAACATAAACAAATAATACCACTATCAATCAAATCGAAAAATAGAAGGGGGGAATTTTGTAGGGGGGCTATGCTAGTACAATATGTACACTTATTATATATGGGTCTTATAAATTATTGTAATTAGTTAGTTTATTTTACTGAAAAACCCCAATTTTAAACGCAAATTTTAAAAATGTATGTAAGTTGTCCCCCAGAAATGATTCAATGTTGACCTATGTGATTGATAAGGTGATAAAAAGAACCCTTTTTTAAAGTAAGCTTTGGATAAATAACGAATTGAGTGTCTAATAAAGCCCTAACATAAATCTCTCTAAAACTGTTTACATCCCATTTGATTTAAACATTTCAAACGCAAATATTTTAGATTGTGTTGCTCTTAAAGCACATACTTGCAGTTCTGACCTAGTTTTCCGGCGTAAAACTTCATGTAGTATCACGATAAAATATTTGAGAATTCTAATTGAATTCATTTCTCATATATTTTGCTCGGAAACTTATTGTCATAGAAAGAAAAATAGACTTTCCACGTTTTGTGCGAGGCCATTTATTTCGCTCTCTGACAATCCCTCATCTCATATATCATGTATTATTATATATAGTATTATAGTCTGGGGTAGGGCCCAGAAGACGCATCTTTCATAAATCGAGGTATGTTGAAATCATTTAGATATCCTACTGTTTCCCTCAATGGAAACCGTCGTCTCCTGTTCGTACTACAAAGTACATTAAGCTAATGTCAGTACTCGTGGTATACTTTAACGGTGTTAAAACTCGGTACGAATACTGATTATAGTTATTTTGAAATTAAAAAAAATACACCTTATATTGAACGCTATTATTTTCTAATCGGAAGTCATACCATAATATTAACAAAGTACAACAATGCAATGACCTTAGTATCGTCCATCGACACAAAAAACCTATTGAAAGTACATATACACACTGTATTTTTATTATTTTTCAGTTTATATGACAACTTACCGTTGTATAACTTAAATCAAGCAATGTAGGTTTAGGTAAATATACAAAACGTTAATAAAATAATAGTATTCTTAGACACAAACCAAATTCAGATAGAACAAAATTATACCTAAATGAGAACTAAAATCTTGGAACTAAGATATTTTCAGGCTAGTTTAGAATTCAGAGTTCACTTTATGTACGCTTTGATAATGATATTGTCATGTTATATAAAGGTTGTTTGGAACAATTAATTATTATTATTTTTGGTCAAACATATGAACAGTTTATCAATGTAAATAGACATATTCATGACAACAAATATTTGTATTGAACTGAATCCACGAATCGTTGCACGTTGACGACGAATGAATGAAATGAATGAATTAATAAATAGATTTTCAACCGCTGTGCTAGATAGATCATCGCGTTAAAATAATTCCCAATCTATAATGCTCTACTCCTTATTTTTTCTCAAAAAATCCTGTAATTCTGTAAAAAGAGCATTTAAATAAGTATTTTTTAGTCTAATTAATTTAAAATCTATTGAATTCAAAATACGGTTACCTTTACGATACCTTTAAATGATTAACTTTTGTATATATAAAGTAAATATGTAGTACTATACCACTCGTACATGTAATTTTGATTACAGACTACTGTAATCTTAACTAATGGTACATGTATTCATGATTCCATTGATTAATAACTTGATCAATTTCAGTTATGTTTAATTACTGTTTCAGTCATGATAACTTTCAATCAAATGATGCAATCTTATTACAAGAGCATAGTTGATTACGAACAATTCTGGACTTTTAACCTGGTGGTGTTGTTTTTAACAAGTTGACATATTCTCGTTTGAGGTGGTAACAAAACATTCTAACATAAAACAAAACTTGAACTATGTATAATTAATTAACATGCCATATTAAAAGAAAATATTACTACCAAGGGAATTTTATTAGATCATAAATTGTTACACGAGTTTGAGTAACGATCTCTGAAATTTTTTGCCGCTGTTGAGAATGGTCTAATTGGAAAATAATATATATATCGTAAGTTTTATGGATCCATGACGTCGAATATTTGTGTGAATAACTCAGATGCGGTTTCTACACACTTTGCAGCTTACACTATTATATTATCGTCTACCAAAAGAAGTCTTGCAAGGAGCAGGGGAGTATATAGGTTTCTTGCTACGTTTGTTTGGATTAGGAACGGGTACAGACAGATGGTTTCTCAGAATAAGTCGGAACACATAAAGCTGGCGAACAGCTAGGACGTCGGAATCTATACGGCTTTTTAAGTAGAACTTTTAGCACAGCTCTCTGTGCTAGCTCTAAGC
This sequence comes from Euplagia quadripunctaria, assembly GCA_963859945.1. Lineage (NCBI taxonomy): Eukaryota > Metazoa > Arthropoda > Insecta > Lepidoptera > Erebidae > Euplagia > Euplagia quadripunctaria. The sequence continues at coordinate 15,657,817 of OY982577.1, read as the reverse complement.
TTATAACGTGCATTTTGGCTGCCCCTCCCCATGTTGAAATATAATACTGGATGACAGATTGGCCCAGTGCCAAGTATACAAGTTTAAGTTTTTCTTGCGGCATTGTATCTCTTAGGAATTTAAATAGGTGTATTAAGAGTGTTTAGCGTGTTGTCATCAAGTTTATATGTTTATCCCATTTTAAGCCGCTGCCTATCTGGACACCTAGATATTAAGATGATTCGGTTCGGTTTTTGTAAGTTCGTAACAGGAACAAGTTTGTGGGGACGAGCAGGTATGAACTTTGACACAAAAATCTTGAAAAGGTAAATTAAGTTTTGTGATTGAGAAAGGAACGTAGTAAGTTTTGGACAAGTTCAAGGTTAATAGGTTTTTGTTCAGCCAGGTCATGATTTTACTGAGGAAATATTCTACTCTCTCTTCAACTAATTGCCCATACGGGCCCTAGACTAGAATTGCTGTGTCGTCTGCATTTGTAAAGACGTTGGTATGTAGGAGTGGTAGTGTACAGAGGTGATTTATAAAGAGAAGGAAGAGGATGGGACCCAGAACACTCCCTTGTGCGACGCCGTAGGAAACCTTGCGCTCTTCGCTCACATAACCTTCTATATTAACCGACTGTTTCCTATCTGAGAAATAGTCTTCAAAAATTTTATACGGTCTACCTTGAGAGGTACGCCGTATAAAATTTTTGAAGCTTAACGGGTGTATGGCTCACCCAAACCCATTAAGCCACAAAAATTTTAGCTAGGAGCTTACCTAGGAGGATGGAGACATAGACTGTGTCGAAAGCTTTGGAAAGATCCAAAAATATGAATCGACATTTGGTCTAGGTTCTTACTTACTTTAATTGTTAGGTCAAGCACTGCTTTTTCAGTTGAAACCCGAGCGAAAACCATATTGGTTTTTTGCTAAGGTATCGTACTTGCTAAGAAAATTTTTAAGTGCATTGTTTAGTATTTTTTCCAATATCGTAGATAGAGCAGACAGTTTTACGATAGGTTTATAGTTACTGACACATTCCCTGTCCCCACTCTTGTAGATAATAGCGATAGTAGAAATACAAACTTTCATAGTTCAAAACAGAACAGAATATAAAATAAACATTAAAGATACCTACTTATAAAAACTCATAAAAATTTTGTTAAGCATAGACAAGTAAGTTAATTTATATATAGGGTACATATACTATTATTTGTATTTCGGCTAAAAACATTACGTGTGTGACTTTTACCAAGTAATAAAACTTGACACACCTCAAACACGGCCGTCTGATCCCAAACTAGGCAGACCGCTGATTAACATACTCATATATTTCAAACTACATACATATTATAAATAAATTATATCCAAACATAGAACAAATGATCATACTCATCCTACAATTATTTATCCTGAGTGGGAATCGAAGCCACGACCTGTGAGCCAGAGCTCAGCACTCAGGATCACTAACCACTAGACCAACAGGCCAGTGTACAATATCTTAGGTTTACATAATATACATACATATATTAAGATCTCAGAACATCTTACATATTTACAACCTATATTTTGGACAACCACTTTCTAAATATGACTGAAGCCTTTTCACATCGAGAATTCTAAGATTTTTCATCGAACAATGCGCATTGTATTTTCGTGGTGAGCAACAATAAAGGCTGGGATTGTACACCAGACTAAGAGCTCTATTCTCGTACATCCCTATGTATAAAAGTTGATATCGATATATAGGGTAAGTAATTTACGACCAGTATGTTGTTAATTTCTATTACTTTGCACCCCAAAACAATAAAAAAATTGAAAACGGGTAGAATTTTTTCAATCACCAACCATTTACTCGGGTGCTATGGAAAACAGCCAAACGTTGGGCGCCATATAATATTTTGAAAGTGTGCCCAAGTCTCTTGTACATTGGCTAGCTACTGAGCAGAATAGTGGCAAATCAGGCCGCCTTGAGCTATATAGTGTTTAAAGAGCCTGTAACGATCTGATGGAGGGAACTGCAGTTTCGAATGCAGTCCTCCAATAAGAAAGCATTAAAAGTAATCTGCCTGTCGTAATACAACTCACATGAAATATAAAATATAGTTTTATCATGGACCAATAAAAGGAATTTGTTATAAATATAATTTACAATATTACAGTAAGTCGATGAATTATCAATTAAACTAATAAATCTGGCTTTTGGATCTGTTAATCTTATATCCAAGTAAATATAATAATAAAAGCTATTCTTATTCGTTATAAAACCGCGCCATAGCGACAGGTGGATGGAATTCAATATAAGTACCGGTCACGCCACCACGCATAAAAATATTGAGGTAACCTTTAATGTTTTCGGTATTTGGTTTTTTCTGGAATATTTTTCAATTGATAGTTTATTTATGAAATATTCATAAACAAGAGTTACAAGTGCGTTGCTGGCCTTTGAGGTGGGAGTACGCTCTTTAGTTTTATATACGCAATAAAATATGTCTGGATATTTCTTTGTTTTTTTAATGTTTAACATGTCGACCCCTCACGACTGAGGATCGTGGTCATCATTACCAAATGGTCTACACCTGTGCCTATCCATCAAAACTTCGATAATCAGATAAAGATTATCAGAGAGAGACGAGTTCTTTATCTTGTCGGTCTATTGGGTTGGTGATCAGCATCGCGACCGCTTACCTGCAATGTAACCACGATTTTTTTAAGGTTCTCATCGCATTTTCTAACTACATGGCTGAAATATACGAGAATGCATTGGCTACATATAGTGGACAAGCGCGTCTTCACTTTCAGCGTCTTCGCTTGCAGTGAAAGGATAGAATTATGTAGTTAACATTCGTCTCCAGCACCACAGTATCTCGAGCTAAAATAGTCCACGTTGTGATACCACAAAAGAAAATAGGGATTATAAATGCTCTGAAAAGGCGCATTTTCGTGGTGACAATAATTTTCCCTCTTTTCCCGTATGTTTTTAAGTCGAGTCATAGCGTCTTTAGCTATACCGATTCTCTGCTGGATTTCTGAGACGCAACTGCCATCATTGGAAACTTGGCATCCGAGGTAGGTATATTTACTGGTCGATCATTGGATACCTGGAATAATATTTCCAGTATCTGATAAGATCCCACGCGATTGACGAGCATGTAATGATGTACCGAGAGTGTAATGTTCTAAACTGGAACAGATCCCGCATGTCGTCCTTTGAAGAAACTACCAAGACAGTATGGTCCACGTACCGGAGATTTGAAATATGTTTTGACCAACAGGAAATCTCTTGTCCCAGTCTTTCAGGGTTCGTCTCATAAGATACTACCCAATGTTGAAAGCGCTTGGGAAAGAATACTTTGGCTTACCCCATGGCGTATTTTGCAAACGTAATAGAAAATTTCTTGCCTATTTCTACTGAACAGCGATTGGTAACATATAGCTGCCAGATTAGTCTGACGAAGTAACAAGATACTCTCATTTCGGAGGAGATGTGCTTTCACAAGATCTGTGGTCGATAAGCTGAAAAAAGTTTGGTGCAATAACAAGATCACCAAAGCTATGAAAGTCTTTACAATATTTCTATAGGACACAGAAACGTGGACGTTTCGCCTGAAAAATTGACTCACTCGAAATGTTGTACTGGCGATGACTGCTGCCTTGGTCATTTTGGACCAATATCTCGATCCTGCAAGAACTCAAAATTAATGAGAGATTATCGTCGACTGTGCAAGTCTCAATCCTCAAATACTTCGAACACATAGTTCGAAACCAGACACCATGGAATAACTGGTTGTCTAAGGACAACTGGAAGGCAAGCGGTCACGCATGGACAGACATGATAAAAGCTACAACACAAACCTCCATGGTCCACTGTTTCCGTAACGCTGAAGACCGCAACAAATGGAGACGCATCGCCACTCTGTCAATAGTGAACGACTAAGGAGGAGTATAGTAGTCCAAAAATAGTACTAGATACTGAAAAATTCAAAAAATATATGAAAAAAGCAGTCAAAAACGTTTATATGACTATAGGTACATTATTGGTAAACTTCGTTTTAAAACATTTATTTTATGGAAAATTTTGTTTAGAAGAATATAACATACATTTTCTTAGAAGGAATAATATCGTGTTCCTGTTTCAAGTGTGTTTGTATAAGTTGTTCTTTGAAGTCGCAATAACAAGGAAAATTTGTAATATCAACCATATACTCTAAATGAATATTTTGCATAATATTGGAATAACTTTAGTACGATATATGAAATTGGATATATATGTGTTTGTTCCTCATGCTTTCACACTCCGATTATCCGATTGCGTTGAAGCTTCAAAAAGTTGTTGAGAGTGGCCACGCACTAACATGCATTCATTATTACAAAAATAAGTGGCACCTGGGCAACTGCTGTGACTACCTGCCGATTACTACCAACTAAAATTATTTCCGTTTTATTCTAAAATAAAAATGTGAACAATTCATAGGATTAAATTCCTATTTATACCAGCAAAACTCTCCTACGCGAGTTTTTCACGAGTCACATAACGGATGTCACACAATGACATATCGACATCTTGGACTAGGATGCCTCAAAATGCAATCCATTTATTGCACTAAACCTAAATACATATCTATGTATTTGTTTCCCATCTATAGGTATGCCACGGTAGGACACACAGGACTAGTTTTTATAGGGCCGGAAACTAGCGAGTTATACTGCTGGAAAAATGTTCCATATAATCCAAGATCATCTTATCGCGAGACGTTGCGATTTCGTTCGACGACGATTTCGTTGCGGTTCTGCGTTTGTTTCGCATGAATCTGTGTTTTGTGAAATGTATGTAGATTTACGGAAAAATCAATCCGGGAGGTCCAAATCAGACTCTATTTACTAAGTCATACAAATTATAAAAAATCAAAATAGGCACTCATATGGCGTCCCGCTTCTTGAATCGTGGTCTAAACTAACAAATGAGCAAATCAATTATGTAAAAAATTGTGTTATTATTTTTTTATAAAGGATTCAGTATATTTATTCCATACATTTTTAAATACTTTTTCAAATCATCTTTTGCAAAAAATATATTATAGGGCTTTAGTAACTGAGACTAGTCGTGTCACTGTAGTATGACGTCACCATTTTACTATACAATCAAAGTTGAAGATTAAAATATATGTTTACTAAAACTAGTATGCGTAGTAAATACTGTGGTTGGACGTCATCAGTGCGGCGCCCGCAGGGTGCAGTTCATTACAGTAACAATAGAACAGACCGCGCCGTCAATGTGACGAACTCATTGTATTGTAGTACACTACTTTTAATGTTAAGGCACTATGTTTTTATATTTAACTAAACATTCCCTGTTTATAATCACTGCTAAGCTGTTAAAAGTCATAGCATGATGGTAAGAGTTGGGTTATCAAATACAAACCCGATAGGTAGTATTAGAGATTAACAACCTCTTCAGTTTTATTATATTCGTATAGATTTTACTGTTTTAATTCTTATTTTTCTCTATGGAACCAGAATGCACAACAATGGTCCTTGACATGGAAGATGCAAGCATCAGTCTTGCTGCAAGATTCTTAAACCCCTCTCAAAACCCCTCTTTGACTGTTGACTGGCCTGTTGGCCTAGTGGTTAGTGACCCTGACTGCTATGCCATAGGTCGTGGGTGTTCTTTATGTCCGTTGTTTGGATGTTTGTAAAGTCTCTCGCGACACAGGAGTAATTCCTAATGCGGGAGTTCTATATTCTTAAAAAAAAAAATACTACATGAATCAACTTCACAACAGTTATTATTCTCACTTTTCACGTAGTACTTATTTAAAAGTAGTTGAACCGTACATAACTAAACAACTTTAGAACTTTTCTTGCGCGTTCCAAAAGGTTAATAAGTAGTATTGTTTGTTTTAGTAACGCAGAGCGGATTATTACGGAGACAGGCCAAAATTCAGATAGAGCGCCAATCTGGGAGCAGAGGCCTCCGTCTTTCAGGCTGAGCTCTTTGCATTAAATAGATGTGTGGAGATCAACCTTGAGAGAAGAGTAAAAAATCAACACATCTACATCAACTCAGACAGCCAAGCGGCGCTATTGGCACTATAGAATTTTGAGACTAGCTCAAACCTAATACAAAATTGCAAGGAAAACCTGAACACACTAGGGCAATCAAACAAAATTACATTAAAATGGATACCAGGCCATTCAGGAATCGATGGCAACGAAAAAGCCGATGAACTTGCCAAAGCCGGTGCAGCCAACCGACAGTATAGCCCAGAACCATTCTGCGGCATCAGCAAACAGCGAGCATATTCAATCATAAACGCCCAATATACATCATTGGCTATTAAGAGGTGGAAGACCACGATTGGACTAAGACACCCGAAAGCCTTTATAAAGGGCTATGATAATAAAGTATCCAAAGAACTTTTAGAGTTCAAAAGATACAAAACCTGTGCAGTAACAAGAGTCCTAACCGGACACGTTTCGCCATCGTTCAACGCGACAAAACATTCATCCCCATCACCTGGATAATTGGCAATCCACCACTGTGCGGTTCTCCAGAAATTTTTTGCCTCGCACAACCAATCTCTGGAACAAATTGTCGCCTGCGGTATATCCGGACCGATATTCAAGAAAAGAGCGTACTCCTATCTCAAAGGCCGGCAACGCACTTGTGACTCTTGAGTTGCAGGTGTCCATGGGTGACGGTAGTCACTTACCATCAGGTGACCCACCTGCTCGTTTGCCCCCTATAATATTTTAAAAAAAAACACTGCAAACTGAACAAACACATGTTCACCTTAAGTTGGGCGAGAACACAATATGCAGATTCTGTCAAGAGGCAGAAAAAACTGCAATGCATATTCTATGCTCTTGTGGCCCACTAATGCGGCACCGAAGTATTAACCTAGGATTGCACATCATACAAATACAGGAAATACAAACAATTACTGCCGAAAGGATCTGGAGGTTCCTTGAAGGCATAAGTCTAAGCAGTGAACTGTAAAGTAAAAAGTGCGCTACAAAAGACCAGAAATGGTCGAGGTGGTACTAAGCACTTAAACAATAATAATAATACGCAGAGCGGAATGAACTCCAAATGTATTGTCCAATTTAACTGGCTTAATATATCAACTAGTTCAATAATAAAAATTAACAACAGTACTACAGTTCTTGCGAAGAGAAAAATCATACCATTATGTATAAACAAAAACCTAACACTAACAAGGTAGGTACAAAATATTACAGTCTAAATATTCTTATTACATCGACGCTCAAGAGTATCTCTTACTTAATTTACCGTAAACACCGTCTATATTGTAGGTGATGCATGTTGGTACCTATAATGATATTATAAAATTTGTTCACTACGGTATAAGGTGTCTTAAAAGAGTTTAAAATGTAAATTATATTGTGAACTTTTACTACCTACTGGGGCAAAATCGAATCCATAAGAAATACAATGACAGATTTCCATGCCTTGGAAACCAATGGAGGAGGAAGGAGAAACTTTATATTACGTTACTTATATTTATTGAACATTTCTGCAAAATAATGTACCTTAGTTCAAAAATTCACAAAAATAAAAATGTTGAAATAAACCTGTTTTTTTTTATTAAAACCTATGGGTAAAGATTATGACTATTATATTGAAAATAAATATGCGACCGCTTTTATGCGGAAATAACAAAAATAGAATACTGGATATCTTAAGCCTACTGTTCACAGTAGTGCAAATAATTTGGTATACTTATTGACCAATGTTAATAAAAAATATCTTTTCGTTAAACTACTTTCAGGAGAAATTTCCAATTTATGAAACGTTAATTTTGTAAAATAATTAATTAATTAGGAACTTGAACGACTGTACTTAGTTTAACATACTTATTTGTCTCCTGTAACGTATTTTTTTGTCTCTTTAAATCTTCTTCTGTCTTCATATGTTTCTGTTTTATACGATACATCTTTTTTTTTCTTAAATTGTCTGTAAGCCGGTTTAAATATGCTATGCGACATTGCGCATTATGACATTGTTTTCCATACTTATTTCTGCTTCTTTCTAAGAGTTTAGTCTTATATTGTCACAATTTTTATTTTCCGATGCATTATCTTTCTTTCGCTTAATCTTTCTTTTAGATCCCGCCACTTCTGTCTTTGTATCTTCTTTTCCCCTTCCGTCATATCCTCGACTTTTTTGTAGATATATTTCAATTTTATTCTTTCTGGGCTTTTTTCCTTTGTTCTTCCATCTTTTCTGACTTTTTTTTTAGCCTTTCCCGGTACCGCCTCATTTTCTCAACAGGAGTTAGAGGCATATTTGATTCAATGCTGTAAAATGACGGAAGATTTACCATTCAAAAATACTTAAAACGCATTTTTTTTTTATTCAAGTCTTCAATTCAGTTCAATTCAGTTTCAGATCATCAATACTCTCCTTATACGTTACCATTCATGAGTAACAAGAAATAACGTAACAAATTCTGTAAGTATAAAAAATATTTCAATAGTATTGAGTATACAACTCATGCAACTCAAAATAATACTCGTTTAATGATTTGACCAAGGAAATCAGGATTGAGAGCTTTAATGATAATTTAAGAGAAATAATAATAAAATCGGAACACCTGTGTTTGTTTGGGAACAAAGCTTGAATTTTTTTCTGACCGGTAACCTAACAAAAGACTTTCAATGTTCGCGGATGCCACTTAAAAGGAATGTTAAAAGGAAAATAACTTGAATACCGAGCTTGTTAATGTTGGCACTATTCTAAAACAAGTTTAGACCAAATTGACATGGGTACTTTTTAAAATTACGGTCACAAAAGAAGAATTCCAAAAGTTCGAGCGTAAACGGCCGCGTGAAATCCCGTTTTCAACGGCGGGCGGATAACATGATTAATTATAAACCTTGAGTTCTGAGAGTCGCGACTTTTTTTAGGAAATTTCCTCTTCTTTAAGGATCTTATTGCTGATTAGCGCTAGCACTTACCATTTTCATGTAAACAAAACTCTGAGGTCGCACTTTTTTTTCAGGTTTTTGTTTACAAAAATTGCTATTTTTATTTGTTCAAAAAAATAAAAAAGGCTCAGTAATTTATTCCACGTCGAATGAGCCGTCGCCCATAATTTTCTGACTTTTCTAACGATTTTTCGCAGATATTACATTTCTCGACTAGACTACAAGTTAGAGAGGGTTTTAAAATAACTATAGACGCTGAAAAAACGAGTATATTCAGAAAATCTTAAAACTATAACAGAATGTGGCTACGTACGTAACGTACGTATGCGTAATCTGGGACCACCAAACATTGAAAAAAAAAACTTCTTCTGTTTCCATAATCACAGCAGAAAAGCACCATAATGCCTCCCATCGGTCGATCATATTGCCTTGTGTGCCATCGTGCCCTGGGCTTCAAACTCGCGTAATGGTGCGTTGTACTTTCATGCCGCGTTCCAATAAACAAGAAATCATTCGTTTTGCTTACGGACGGTAAAATTTCGTTGAATTTTCAATGAAAATTTTACCGTCCGTAAGCAAAACGAATTGTTTCTTGTTTATTGGAACGCAGCATAAGTCAGTCAACCTCACTTTGTGTTTCTCAACACTTTCATTCATTATTCCCGACGAAAGTATACATGCGAGTACGAAATGTTTACACATGTTCCAAATAGTTGTTTGGTCATAACTTCGGTGCGCATGCCACGCCCACATCATAGTTCTTACTTATGCTCAGTTCTGTGGATGAACCCATGTAATTGCTTAGTATTGACAATCACAATACTAATTATGTATATCCACGGGATTTAACGCGATCACGAACAGGTATTACATACCTCTGATTGCCTGACGTTTCGACCAGGTTGCACTGGCCGTGGTCATAGTTAATCACAATTTTATATAACGTCTTACTGACTTAACTGACTCTCAAAATACAGGTTCTTGCCTAGTTTGAGAGACAGGAGTCTTATACATAAAAAGCGCATTGTTTCGAGTCTTAAGTCAACATATTCCATCATGGCTTGAGACTAGTGTGTGAGTGCCCCGATAATTTGAAGAAAAATAAATTTTATTTTATTATTATTTTATGACGTAGTTTACGTATCATGCGAAACTAGCAATGCACGGTGCGCGCGTGTGTTTGTTACTGACAGCAACGTAATTAACGCTCCTAATATCACAAAATGTTTGCGACGGACTCCGAGTTACCTCCCGAGCTCCCTGATTACGCTTTCGTCACCGATAATCCAATTAGCGTAACTAACGTGAGTGACATACGAACTGCTGAGTGCTTATTTTAATTGTGGACAATGTTTATATAAGAACTAATGAAACTATTGATATCTACGCTATATATGTTTCTGCAATTTTATATAATGTAATAAGACGGAACGGAAACATAAGACACAGTACCTGGGTCGAACAATTATATTATCTAATGTATGTTAATTTACAAAATTTTAGTTAATTCCTTCTTGCGTCGGTTTAATTTTTCGGTACAAACCTTTTATTTATTATCTTTTGTGGCCAAAATACAATGAATATATAATATTTATTTAAACTTTTTACTGACTTAATATACATATAATATAATAACCTAGTTGTTTTGTTTTTTTTATATTATAGGGGGCAAACGAGCAGATGGTACCTGATGGTAAGTGACTACCGTCGCCCATGGACACCTGCTACTCAAGAGTCACAAGTGCGTTGCCAGCCTTTGAGATGGGAGTACGCTCTTGTTGATTATTATTTGTTATAAATATTTATACAATGATCTTTTATTAAATTTAAAGTTCTCATTAAGATTAATGAATAAACCTAAACATGAGGTAGCAGCTCTAAACCTTTGAGGAGTTCCCTAGAGTGGCTTACGTCTCCGTCATCAGCTCAACAGGCTACAACTCTCCTTCATGTTTTAGTGTCATTATAACTACATATGTGTGCCAAGTTTCAACAGAATCAGTTCACAGATAAAAACTCAGTGGGTGAAAAACCATTCATCACCTTTTTGTCTACCCTTAGAGTTGTTTTTTTCTTTTTCAAATTTACCTGGTACCAATTCAGAAGTATATTCTATCGAAGAAAATAATAATTATAAGAATCGAACGGACATAAAAAAAATTGTATTTATTTCCGTGGACAAGAATAGAAGAAAATAAACGGGGAACAAATAACAAATAGTTAGTCCGCTCAAAGATCAAATAGGTAGGTGTCGGATGACATTCAAGTACCTAGTACTCACTAAAGTGGTAACACCCCTTGCTTTGCTTGTATCGCCGTCCAAGCGGATACTAATAGGAAAACTTATTAATACTAATTATGCACCTATTAGTTGACACAAACCTATCAGTTTTTAATACTACATACATTCAATGAAAATTTTACCGTCCGTAAGCAAAACTAATCGTTTCTTGTTTATTGGAACGCGGCATAAGAAAATTATTGTGATTTATGGCAATACATATTTTTGTTGTATAAAAATGTGTTTTTCTTTCTTCTTTTATTTTTAATTATTAGCACACCAAAAAATAAAAATACCGCTCTACCGAGCCTGTCTATGTGATCGTTTCTGACATTCGTATTTTATTTGTCGTATCAGTACTCAGATTTGACAAGTTAAAACTAATATTACTAACTAACTGTTCCCCGGGCGGCTTCGCTCGCTTGTACATATTTATATATTTTGCGCTAATTATTTTTTCTTTTATCAACATAAAAGCCTATGTTACTCCTTATAACACCAGCTATCTATCAGTGAAAGTCCCGTGGAAATCGGTGGACCCCTTCCGAAGATTAACAAACAGACAGACTGACAAAAATTTTAAAAACTCATTTTTAGGCATAGGTATCGTGCAAATAACTGTATGAGCTTACAAAAAAATATTTTGACATTACAAACATACACTTCAATTTTATTTATTTGTATGTATTGATAAACTTGTATTTGTGTTAATCCCTCGAGGTATTTTTTATAGTAAGCTCTATTTAATAGGGCAATTACTTTTTCTAGTTTAAAACACAAAGGTATAACCATTTTTGTATGCGCTCTCTACAGTTTGTTCTGACATCAGAACAAATTTATAATAAGAATTGGAATAAAGAATTAAAATAGAGAATTAGGGTTCCGCGCAAAATATATTAATATGTAGAAGCGATCGAAGCCGCGCGGAAACTGCTGGTCTACAATCTAAAAAAAACACAAAATACCTAATACTACCTCCACTTTACCCCTCCCTCTTTCTTTCCATCTGTGTGTTAATAGCCAGTTAATTTCCCTAAATAGTTAATGACAAAGCTGTAGTGAAAAGGGCTGATGTGTAATAACCGTAATAACTCAGAGACTCCGCTGAGACCACACGTGTACATACTCAAAGGATAAGCGTCTGAAATATTAATTAACACCCGTACGGATCCACTTAGAACATAATAGGTTCAACTGGTGTACAAATTCATTACGTTAATGTTAATAAATAAAACGGAACAGCCTAAGGCTTTTGCGCTGTTAAGTATATACGGACTTCATAGTTATTTGAAGCTGTGTAGTCTTGCATAATACATTCAGAGTCCCTTTGCTTAAGAACTAATGGTAAACATCGTTAAGCGAGATAAGTGAAATTATTCTGGTGTATAAATACGATACTAAGTATATCTGTAACAAATGTAGTAGGTGTTACTAAATGTACCTACTACTTATTCTAGAGCTGTTTACAGTCAACCTCATTTATTTGTGTTTCACTAAAACTTGTGAAACTGTTAAATATGCTTAAGCTCAAACAATAATAAAAGAATATTTTTTTATGATATTTAAAGTGAATAAAAATGTTGTTAAACGTAAGTAAGCAATAGTATTTTTCACAACAATCTTTAACCACATAACCTTATATAATTATGCAAATAACGTAAAAGAGTATTTTAGGAGGTTGAAAACTATTTTAAAAAATATTTGATAAAAATGCAGTAAATAAGTAAGCAAACGATGCGTACGATCTGATAGGAGGCCGAGCTCGTACGTATTTTAAAAAATAAAACCTAAAAAAGCGAACTGACCTTGAAACCCGCACGACACGCGGCGTCATACCTGGGCGGCTTCTTTGTGCGGCAAAGCCGGCGGATTTATAAGCCGCCGGACGCACCGCGGCTTGGCTCGGCGGCACTGTGTGTAGGAGCCATAACAGATCGCGTGGTACGACAACACACCATGTATATTGTGCAGTGACCACACACCATGAATATTGTGTAGCCAGCAGCAGGGATTCATGTTAATTATGTGTTTTTGTTATCATCAATAATAATCGGGGGATCACGTTTTGTTTTCCTTATTTCGCGTGTTAGCAATCAAAACAAACTTTGTATGTACACTTCGGGTAAATCTACTATATGTACCTCAAATCGCCTCATAAGTCATAGGTTAATATTTTATTGGAGTGTGCGTGTACATATGTGTGTGTGCATGTGAGTCGCGTGTGTGTATTTATTTATTATAGGCAGGCTGCCTGAAGTCGACAGGTTGAGAATAAAATATATGGAATAGAATAGAATAAACTTTGTTCTACACTAGTAAATATTGCTTACAGTAGGTAAGTTTACAAAAATTGATATATGCAAAAGGCGGCCTTATTACTTAAAGCAATTTCTTCCAGGCAACTTTGGGATGGAAAAAAATGACCAGATATAAAACAATCTGATAATCAACAAAGAGAACGGATGAGAGACGCCTGCACTTAGCTGAAATGTAAATGTTGAGATGGATGTGTGGTGTGACTAGGATGGACAAGGTGAGAAATGAATATATTAGAGCCTGAAAATAGCACCAGTGGATGAAAAACTGTAGATCGAGGAATAGGTTATCGTGGTATAGACATGTGATGCGGAGAGATGAGCAAAATGTGGTGAAAAGAGTTTTATGTATGAATGTTGACTGGTACAGGAGAAGAGGACCAGCAATGAAAAGATGGATGGACTGTGTGAAAAAAGACATGACTAGAAAGCGAGTAAGCAGTGAAATGATGACTGATAGAGTAGAATGTAAGAATCTCACTAATATTATAAATGTGAAAGTTTGGATGGATGAATGGATGTTTGTTACTCTTTCACGCCAAAACTACTGAACCGATTGCGATGAAACTTGGTATGTAGGTTTTTATCCCGATATTCCCACGGGATCGGGACTTACGAGGGTGAAACCGCGGGGCGCTGCTAGTAAAACATATTGCAACAACCTCAAATAAAATTGGGACAAGGGTAGCCAGATGATTGTGATATAAAACAATCTAATGAGTAATTTTGGTGTGGGAAACAAAACATGTTAGGCTTAAAACTAGTAAATGATACCCATAAACATATGCAATATAATTAGACAGGTAATACAGGAAAACAAGTGTAATCACTCAGTACTCAGTAACATTTAATATATTCATATACACTATATGTATGTTTTATATACGTTTTATAATATTAATATTATTATGTCAACTTGAATATATTTAGTATTAAATCTCACTTTTATTATCCCACAATCTTTTTTTTAATATAATTTTCACATACATACAGATAACAATATACAACTTACACATTAAAACTAATAAAAAAACAAAAAGAACTATATATGGGCTATTTACATGCATGCGTCATAAAATTCCTCCACATCGTCGCCTACTGGCAGTGTTCCCAGAAGGCTGGCAGCATTGCCACGTTGAATGGCAATGCTAATTCTCTGTGCAAGAAAAAGGCCCGCCTTCTGGTCACGAGAAGTGTCGATCAGTCTCTTAGCTAATTCCTTATAAACGGAACGAGCTCTCGGACCCCATGACCCAAGCGTTTCGACCCCAAACGGCTCAAAAACATAGTTACCAACTAAATTATTGTATTTACGCCTTTCTGCTGATGCAGCAGCAGCGCTAGCACAACCAGCTGTACTTGGAAGATGTGATGGCGCGAGGGTGTCAACGCAGGTTGCGTCCCACACCAAAGGCCTACCAAGATGGTATGTCGTTACTGCCATCTTCCATGGCAGTAACGACATACCGTCTGGTCTCTTCCCATCGTCTCGTACCAGACCACTAGGTTCACGTACGGCTGGCACGCCGGCGGTGACAAGAGCACGACGGATTATGTCATTAAGATTGGCATGTCGAGATATACGGCCTGCGCTTCTGCTACAAGAAAGGCCATGGTCTCCGAGACTGTCGACAGCTTCTCCACAGTGACAAAGACGCGGAGAAACACAAGGAGCTCCTAAACGAAGGCAAGTGGCAAGGCGGAATGTGTTATCGTCCAACAAGGTTCCTATGTTGGGCGATGGAAGTGCCTGAATCCATAGGCCTGATTCCCATTCTCCCACAGCCAACAAACGAGCGCGCTCTGCAACATTGGATGCGGTGTTAATTAAATAATTCCTTCTTAAGGTGCATAACGGCGCGTCCCATTGCCTCTGAGAGAATGGATTAACAGGTAAAAGAGTATTGGGACAAGCTATCTGCCAAGCATTTATGGCATCGGTCTTGCAGGACACTTCAGAATTAACCAGTGTGTTTGTTAGAATTTTCCTGGTTAACTCTTCTGTGCCATGGACCGAAGACAAAAACAGTGAAAATTCAACGCTCAGATACGTTGTAAGTGGGACAGTGTGGGTCACTACTGCGACCTGAGTAGATATCTATCATTGGTAACATTTAAGGTTTAGAGACCATAGATGCTGAAGATATTGGCGATATAAACGTATATTTTATTGTAAGGGACAAACAATAAGTTTGAAGCGGATAAAGCCTCGCGCGGTTTGGAGCCATCCGTGTAATTTTAAAAGTTCTGGATTTTTAGGACTTAGTTATAGTATTGAAAGACAGATATTATTAAATATTTCCCAGAACGCTATTTTTACTGAATAAATATATTCATATACTATACATGACACAGAACAGATCACAGCCAAGATTGCGAGTAATACGGAAAACGTTGCCAAAATACTGCGAGATTTTTTCCTTAGCCCGACTTATTTCCGTTTGAGGGACTACAATTGATTTGTAATAAAATCTGTAGTAAATATGCCAGCTCAAGGCAATATTTTATTTCTGATATGTAGTTTGCGTTTGCAACGTTACATGTTTTAGTGTGACAAACGTTCTTTGAAGAACGGTCAGTTGCAAACTGCAAAATATATGACATTTTTATTAAGAAAACAATGACAATATGATGTAATTTACACGTGGATTTATTCATATTCTTATATACTTAATTGTACGGCTTGCCTTGATGAGCCAGTAGTTCCTGAGATTAGCGCGTTCAAGCAAACAAACAAAAAAATCTTCAGCTTTATAATATAAGTATAGATATGTTTTTCTATGCACTCTAATATTATAAAGGTGAAAGTTTGTGAGTATAGGTGGTACATCCATCCATGCTTGTTGGTCTTTCAAGCAAAAATGGCTGAACGGATCTGGATGAAATTTGGCACAGAGATAGATTATAAGATAAGATAGATTTTTTTTTAAAGGCGACTTCCACATTAGGAATTATTCCTGTGTCGCGGGGGACTGTACAAACACACAAACAACGGGTACAAAGAACACCCAGACTCGGGTGGGAATCGAACCCACGACCAATGGTATAGCAGTCAGGGTCCAACTCATACCACTAGGCCAACAGGCCAGTCGATGTATATAATCTGGAATAGCACATAGACTATTTTCTATTTTTATCTCAGATAAATGTAGGTGGGATAGATTTCGGTGGCAAAGTTTCCACGTCAACGAAGTAGCGGGCAACAGCTAGTAGTAGGTATATACAAGAAGTACTAATAGCAGGTAGGTATCTAAAAAGTGGACTGGGACGTTAAGAGGAAAGTAATTTAAAAACCGTTTTTTTTGAATAGTTCGATAGCCAAGCCTTCAATAATGTCCGGTAAGAAGTCAATTATGTGTGAGAGCCATGCTTCGGCACGTATGGGCCGGCTCGACTCCGCTCGGTACCACGGCCTCACAGAAAACCGGCCGTGAAGCAATGCTTGCATTGCATTTCGCCGCGTGAGTGAGGTTACCGGAGGCCCTAACCCTTCCCTCTCCACCCTCTTCCCACTCTGGCCCCCCTCCCCCTCTTCTCCTACTCCCACCTTAAAGGGCGGCAACGCACTTGTGACTCTCGAGTTGCAGGTGCTCATGGGCGGCGGCAGTCATTTACCATCAGGTGACCCGTCTGCTCATTTGCCCCTATACCATAAAAAAAAAATTAATATAATATATACTGTAAGGCTCATTAAGTGAACTGTAAGGTTCTTTTTGAGTACATTAAAGATCTTTAAGCCTATATACTCATATAGTAATACGCACAGTTTTATCCCTTTAGTAACTGGTTTTTAAATCTTAGATGCTGGTAATTATTTTCTCATATTATTAATAATTATGCCGTAGAAAAGCTGTTCCACTAAACCTAATTTACATTCTATTCATAGAACGAGCTCTTCAGTTGCTTTTATGTGAATATTCATAATAAACAGTATATTTACATAAAGCAGTATGAGTTGCTCATATGAAGCCTTTACGATATAAATAAAGATGACCAACATCATTTTTGTTTTAGCAATTGACCTATAAAATAAAATTCTCGAATTCACGAACAAGTGTTCCAATAGACTGTATGAAAGAAGATATGGCTAGAAAGGGAGTAAGCAGTGAAATGACGAACGATAGAGTAGAATATAAGAATAAAACAAATTGCAACGACCCCAAAAAAAATTGGGACAAGGGTAGGCACATGATGGTGATATAAAACAATCTAATGGGTAGTTTTGGTGTGGGAAACATAATATGTTAGGCTTAAAACTAGTAAATACCTTTACCAACATAAGTATGTTGCAGTGGATTTGTGTTCCATTATCATTTAGATGCTTTTAAAGTCCATTAAGCAGTACAACCGCAGCTCTCATAAGTAAGTCTTAAAGCAAATTCAATGTTCGAAGTTGTTTTAAACCTCAGATGCCTCGTATGAACTCTGCGTACAAGCAATGGAATGTGTATGTATATTTGTTGATTTTAGCTTGAATTTGTTGATTCTTGAACGTGTATTATGCCGCGTCCACACGCTTGCCAAACCTCAACAAGCAGTCACAAATTCAAACGTGTGGATAGTTTGTTTGCTTGATTTGCCAAACGTTTGGCTTGGTTTGCCACCGATCCGAACTCTGTCGGTTTTTGAAGTCCAAATCAAAGGAAGCTTGCAGCAAGCGCTTGCGATGCATTCACATGTTTACGTGTCGTTAGTACACCTTGCGCACTGGCGCCGACCAGACGGTCGCGGACGTACTGCTTGTTTTTGTGGCACAATAATTAAAATAAATGAGTAATTCCATGTATTTGGAACCCGAAATATAATTGTCCACGAGCCAGGTACAAATTTTGTCAGTCATTTCCTCTCGGGGGATAATTCGTAAAATGCTTCAGAAAGTTGTATCATGAAGCCTCGTGAACGTCAGCTGCAGTTCCGTCGGGGGGTTGAGGAGCAGCAGCCTCCCGCAGAGTAGATAGAGTGGTGGATGTCAGCTGGTCACATGAACGTAAAAAAATATACAGGTACTTATAAGTTCAGTGATTTCTTTTTCTTTCAGCTTTTGACCGTAACATTATGCTCGTTTATGCTCGTTTTGCCAAAGACAGAGTATTTTAGACAAACATTTTAGATAAATTAAAAAACTCCCTTTTGATGTGCTTGACCGGTTGTTGATAGTTGGAACCGGGTATTGAACATGCAGTCTAAACGAAGAAACTAAATGGTTGCGTATTGCATTTGCCATTCGAAACAATTCCATCCCATTTCATTTACAGTTCTCGACCGTGGTACAAATGTGCCTTACGCCGAATACCAGCGGTTGTACATGTACATGTCTTAAAACAACTAAAACTATATTATATCTTGGTGTAACACTAGATTGCTCCCTAGGGTTTCATCTGCACATTGACGCACTTGCCACTAGACTAACAAAATTAATATATGTACGTGTTTAAGAACCTTAGACGTGTAGTGGATGAAAATCTACTATAATATATACACTGTGCAAGCTGTTGCTTAGGTATTGCATAACAACTTGGTTTTTTTTTATATTATAGGGGCAAACGAGCAGATGGTTCACCGGGTGGTGCGCATAAATCAAAAATTAGCCAACTAGAGATCGTAAAGGTCTCATAGAACCTTCCTTCCTTCCGGAAATACGTTAAACACAAAAGTTACGGGAATTTTCTCTGGTTATCCAGTGGTGATCTTGAAATTGACCTTGATATTATACGAGATGTTTCAGGAAAGTTCACGTACTTTCTATGAGATGTTTTTTGACGTTGCAATGCGGTATGAACATTCAGTTCTAGTTTAGCGATACTGCGAGTAACGAGTGCGAAGTATAGCGAATAGTAAAAGTAAATAGTGAGTGGAAATAGTGAGAATATGAACTATGAGTTGTAATTGTGTTAATTGCTAATTATTTAAATAAATTTTGTCTATTTCTTTTGTGTTTCTATTGTGTTATATAAATTAGTGTACCTATCTAAACCCTAACCCTGGCTCGTAACATTAATAAATAAATTAGGTGCTCAATTCCATCAAGTTTTCCCGATGAAATGAACTTATTAAACATTCATATAATGATTTGCATTGAATTGAACATTGTGAATTTAATTAAACGATACCAAATGGGTTGTTGTATATAATGTAGGATATGCAAATTCTACTGAATATAAACAAGGATGTAATTGCTGTTACTTGGCCACTAAACTATCATTAAATAAAACAGATTTGCATTATCACGTCACAATTAGGTATGCAGTGGTTTCACTGTGGATCAAAATACTTCATTATAACTGTTTTTGCGGATATGTTTGCAAGTAAATTGTGACGTATTCCAATTTCCCGCTAGTTTTTAATATTGAGCGTACAGCCCTTTTTTTCTGTTTTCTTTCTGTATATATTCCTAAATGGAATGCTATGTAAATAACAAACATAAACAATAGATAAAACAGTCAACAATGAAAGTAACTTTAATTAGCAAGTAAATAAACATATTTTTTCAACTGAATGATTTCAGCGATACTAGTAAATGTATTTTATATCCTACTGAACAAATTGTAATAAATATGTTAGTATCAAAAGTTTGAATAATTTTTGTACATGATGATCAAATATTAAACAAGGGTAAATAAACGCTTTAGTTTCTAACGGTATGTAACCTTTAAATATTAATCGTAAATTACTCACCTTTAGAAAAAAGACCCTAATTTTTAACTTCATTTTTAAAACTTGTAAATTTCACGTATCACATAAACAAAATCACACCACCGAAATATTTTTGAATTTATCCGCTCTTCGATACAATATAATTATTCCAAAGTCCAAATATGAATCCCTAAATACTTTCAATAATTGTAGAAAAATGGTTATGGACAAAAAACGTTACTAAGTGAATATAAAGGAACCTGTAACTACAACATTTTGTTAAGGGACAATAATCAACGGGGTATAGGTACTATTATTTCTTCTTTGTGACTTACCAAACTTTCTTGAGGATTCTTTCTCCTGGAGTATAATAATACTCTATTCTTTTATCCCTACATTTCTTTCAATAAACTCTTATGAGGTAAGTTATTCCATTGTTCCAGTGTGCAATGATCCCACGCACTTTGAGATTGTGACAAGTATTAGTTATTAATTTCCTCATAAAATATTTTAAGCATAATATGTCGAAATACAAACAACGCAGGTCAGTACCTGCTGCAGCGTAGTGCGGAGGCTGTTTTGTAAACCATAAATTACCAGGGTTTGTAATAGTACACATATTATTAAACTAGTTCAAGGTACTCGTAGTGTATTAAATGAACACGGGGCACCCCAGTAGCAGCTTCTCCCTGTGGATCGCATTAACGGAGAGCGATTCGAATCGTCTATTGCCAGGATATTTCACATCGGCTTGACCCTTTGGCGTTGCATAGAGATGTAGCTTTACTCTGCAGTCTCTATCGCCTGTATTATGGGGAGTGCTCAATTGGTCGGACTTATACTGGCCGCAGCGTTCTGCCATCGTTCAACGCGACAAAACTTTCATCCCCATAACTTAGATGATTGGCAATCCACCACTATGCGGTTTTCCAGAATCTTTTTGCCTCCCACAAACAAATTGTCGCCTGCGGTATTTCCGGACCGATACGACCTTCAAACCTTCAAGAAAAGACAAGAAAAGAGTGTTATCCCATCTCAAACGCTGGCAACGCACTTGTGATTCTTGAGTTGCAGATGTCCATGGGCGACGGTAGTCATTTACCATCATGTGACAATGCTGCTCGTTTGCCCCCTGTAAGGTAAAAAAAAATCTGTGAATTTCGTTTGAAGTCACAGAAACAGACGAATACATTTATTAAATTCATTACTATAGAGCTGCTGTGCAATGACATAAACATCTTAGATGCTGTGTACATTTATATCCCACAACCTATATCTAAGTGATACAAAAAATAAACAGTCTGCAGGAATAATGATTTCTATTCAGTATTAAGTGCGAAAACAAAAATTCTGTAATGAAAAATGTAAGCTGGATTTTTTCATAGAACAATACAGATAATTTAAATGAGGACGTGCGGAAACGTAGTATGCACAGTGCGCTTTGTGAAAGAGAAATATTTTAACAAGGGTGACAATGGTTTATTTAAGAGGTATGGCAAAATAAAATCTTCTGTTGAATATAATCGTCTTAATACCGTACGCTTCCAACTATGGAAACACGTAATTTGAGCAAATCGTACGCTAACACAATATTCCAAAGCAGATAATTTCGAGAGTAAGTAGAACCCCTGCTAGTATGAAGCAGATTAGGGTCTGTCAGTCTGTCAGATTGCGATAAGACCGCCCGTTGTACTGTTGCTTTTAATTATATTTCTAGATTGTATAATGCTTTTTTGCTGTGTAATAAAGAGTACCTATCTATCTAGGGTTGCCAGCGAGTAATTGCCCTAGTAGTCCTGCATCGGTATTAAAGAGCTATTTGTATACTATATTTTAATATTAGCTTGCTAGTTATTCGAGCTATTCTTTCGGAAGAATACTTTTTTCTGGATGAACGCCCATGTCTTTTCTGTACCCTTGATAACGTGTTTGCAAAATTTCATGATGATTGTTTGAGTAGAAGCTTGATAGCGTAATAAACTATCAAACTCACATTTATTTATTTGTTTATTTGGTTTATCAACGGTTGTTACAATAATACAATCTCATTCATAATTTCAAAAAAGGCTTCCAGGACAATTGCACGACCAATTAACGATAAACACAGCATGCATTTACGTTTATAATATTAATTAGCCGGAACAACTATTCGAACTATAAAAAATCTTGTAATTCAAGGTAGAAATAGGTACAACTTAATCCACATGTGTTTATGTTTTATGCTTTGATTTAGGATCTTTGTTCAGTTGAATGTTTGTAACATTTCTAATTGCCGTTCTAAACATAAAATACGACTGAATATTCAGCAATAATTCTGTTTTGTGTAAATAAAACATGCCAGTCGTGGTAATTTGTTATACAAATATTTGCATTAATTAGTTGAAGCAAAACAAATCTTAATGGATGTCAAAGAAAACTTATTTTTGTTTGGTTGTAATGTTTACAAAATATGCCATGTGAAGTACCAGTATTGTGTTAGTGATCTGAAACGGCATTCACACGATACAATTTTAGTACCTAATCAGATTGAATTGGCTTACAAACACCTTTTGCGTCCACACGTAACAACTAAATCGCCATTTTTCATTTGATTTTATTTTCTGTGATAGACGGACGTTTGGAAGAAAGGTCTCTGATCTGATCTGAATCTAACTGAAGCACAACTTGATAAGCTTGAGCGACTTCAAAATTTTTGTGTAAGATTCATATATTATTATGGGCTACGAAAATCACGATCACGTTTCAGAATTCCGTCAAAAGCTCAAGTGGCTTCCAATTCGCTCTTCAATCAATCTCAATCTCTTTTTACTTTACAATATCTAATTCAACCCTAAATTCCCATTTTATCTTAAAGAACGGTTTTAGTCAAAGAGCTATAATTACTATAGAGGGAACGTTTTAAGTAAGAGCACAAAACATATCTACGGCTTCGTTCTCACTAAGGTGTCAAGTCCATAACACAAAGTGAGATAGCAATAGATGTCTTGCGTCAGTTTCAAATGCAACGCGCCGTTTGTTGATTTTCTGTCTTCCAGCTGTACATGTTGCCATGTGTCGAATGTTTTTCGTAAAAAACACTACATAAACTTATTGTGTGGTTATTGTTTTGTGCTCAAGATAAAATAAAATGCCTACATTTTGTGCGGCTACAGGCTGCAGAAGCCGGATGGGCATTTTGATAATTATTGCTCTTAAGTTTAAGTTCCTTCATGACACGAATGAAAAATGTCAATGTCATCTGAAAATTTGAGACTGGAGATGCCACAGCATTCCACAAAAATTTTTGATCTTTTTTTACTGTTCAAGCTGTACGTTTGTGGAATGCATTACCAATTAACATTAGGCGAGCACAATCAACAACTATTTAAAAAAAAAATGGTTTTAGTGTGAACATTACCTTTCACTTTAGTTATATTTATATATGTGTATGTAGTTACCATTTATCACTTTAGGTATATATTATATATATGGTTTATGTATGTATATTTGTTAGTATATTGATAAGTATTTATAGTAGGTAAATTAGGTTAATACAAAATATCTGTATATTTTTAATATTTATTAGAAATGACAATTTTTTTTTTATTTTTGTCTTCTTTTTTGTATATACACCACCAACTGCCACTGTATCACTGGAATATTTTGATCCATCCTAAGGTTGCCTGGAAGAGATTGCATCTACCAAAAAAATTCACTCTTTGTACATTATATTATGATTGATATAATTATTTAAATGTATGTTACTTCCATTGTAAAAATAGTGTACAAATGAAGAGTTATCTATAATTAAAATGATTAAAACTACAATGAAACACTAAAAAGTAATGACTTGGGGGAATGGGTTACTGCCATTCACACCTATAAATGAGTTAGTTCATGGTGCGTAAAGTTTCTTTTCGTTTTTTTTTATGCTATAGGGGGCAAACGAGCAGACGAATCACCTGATGGTAAATGACTACCGCCGCCCATGGGCACCTGCAACTCAAGGGTCACAAGTGCGTTGCCGGCCTTTAAGGTGGGAGTAGGGGAAGGGGCCAAGAGGAGGAGAGGAGGAGAGGAGGGGAGAGGGAGAGAGGGAAGAGCTAGGGCCTCCGGTAACCTCACTCACTTGGCAAAAAGCAATTAAAGTATTGCTTCACTGCCGGTTTTCTGTGAGGCCGTGGTATCACTCCGGTGGAGCCGGCCCATACGTGAGGAAGCATGGCTCTCCCACTGGTTACAGAAGATAATGTATGATCTTAATTGTGGATGGTTCTTAATTGTGCCTTTTTTTATGACAACGTCTTTATTTTAATATCTAAACTACAAATCCGATTGCTATTATTTTGACTTATGGTTTTTGTTCACAGCGCTTGCTAAACCAACTTCCCTTAATAAATCCTGCACTTCTCTACACCCTATGTTTGATTATAAGAGTTTGCGGTAAAAAAAGGGACGTGCGATAAAGCTGTCGTTCTGTAAACCTCAAAATCTAATATTATTTGCATATTTCTGTTATTTTTTTAATGTACAATAAACAGACATTTTACTAGATAAAATCATTTTATAAAATTAGTAAGCTCACACAACTACTATCCTCTTTTGAACATAATTAGTTTAAACCACAATTATTTCGGAATAACATATTCACAATGAATTTTTTCAACCATCTTATTTAGAAATTAACTTATAATAGAAAGCAAAGGAAATCAGCAAATGGATTACTTAATCAAATTCAACGCTCGATTTGACCGATTTCTTTATTGTCAGTCCATTTACTCCCCTCCCGGAGAACAATTATTTGTTTCGTTGTGTATCTTAAAAATTAGATTTTGGCCTTTAATGTTCCTGAAAAATACTGGCTCATTATTTCTTACAGCCAGCGGAATTTTCTTTGATTAAAGTGGATTACACCTGGCTTAATCTCTAACTTGACTTATTGTTTCTTAGTTAGAAAGATAAAAAGATATAAGAAAGGTCTTTTAAAGAACCAAGAATATTAGGCATAGTTTTTGAGAACATCTTTATGAATAAAAATAAATTCTAATGAGCATGAACAACGCCAAAAATTATATAGACCTTTATTTTTATATATTGCTGTGAACGGGGTAACGTAAAACAGTTCTATATAATGCAGTACAGAATATCACCTGCCAATAACTATGGTATGCCACAAAGACGTGACAATATCATAGCTATCTACAAGCTCGCACAATACAATACCCTATTATGCTGATATGGTAACGACTAATAATGGAATCGAGTTTGCATGATATGTAGTTTAGTTAATTTTTTTCTGAATACATACTAAACCAGGTCTTTCTCTCCGTCAGGAACCCGTAGAGACATCAAGTTGAAATTAACATCAAATACTTACGTCAGCGGTCCCTCGTAGCTGTAAAAAATCAAGCTTCTAAGTTAACGCAATCAAAAGATACGGCCAATCTGAACATTTCGCAGGTAGGTAAAGGATAGTAGTTGTGTGTTCATGTATTGTTATATACTACATAGATAAGTCTATTTGTAGACATGTATCCCACTAATATTATAAATGTGAAAGTTTGGATGGATGGATGGATGAATGTTTGTTACTCTTTCACGTAAAAACTACTGAACCGATTGCGATGAAACTTAGTATGTAGATAGCTGGAGACCTGGATAAACGCATAGACTACTTTTTATCCCGATGTTCCCACGGGATCGGGACTTACGCGGGTAAAACCGCGGGGCGCTGCTAGTGTTTCATAAATATTGTTACGATTAAATAATTACATAATGTAGTAAAAGTCTGTAAGTGCACTTACCGCCTGTGGCACAGGTTTACCCTAGTACAGGCACCCATATATTTTAAGCTAATTAATGTTATATAAGATCTGTAATAATGTATGTAAATGAATAAATAAATTATGAATTATAAATCAAAACTTGTAGGGTGCCATAGGGCCATTGACCTAGATTCATGAAATTTGATAAGAAGCAAGGTCTGACAGCACAAGTAAAGGAAAACATCCGAAAGTCGTTAATTTGTTGTTATATAACAAAAAATAGTATTTGTGATTACAAACTTATATTTTGCGGTTGCAAAATTGAATTTGTCGCACATCGATGTATGGGAAAGTATTTTAAGAACCGTAAAGTTAAGTTTGTTTTTCGGAAAAGACGAGCAAAAATCTTAGAGAATTGATTCCCCAGATAGTCGTACTATCTACATACATACAAGTTTGTTTACTTACGGAAACCTCGGTGCGCGAATAAGACTCGCACTATCCGGTTTTTTTTTATTGAAAGGTAAATTAATCAAGCGTGTTCTTAGCTGTAATTTAAAATAATCTGTTCTGCCGTTCGAGGATTATCAGCTCTTTTCTAATCGTTGAATGGATTTTTGAGTTGAGTGTTTTACATTTTTAATTTATACTTGTTAAACTTTGTGATAGCATTCTTGTATAAATAACGTGCAAGTAAGAGTACCTTATTATATTACTTATAATTTATTTGTAAATTATTAGATTTAAAAGTATAAAATTTAGGAGTGATCAGTGGTTCAAACCTTGAATATGGAATTTACTGAACTAATTAGTAAGGGCTTTAAGAGTCCATTGTTGGTACCAAGACATGGTAAGGTAGCAAGTAGGTAGTAGTAAATTGACTGCACACTTTACATATCTAATGTCTCATCATCATATATAATTATATAGGGTGTAAGTGACACCGTACTGAATTCTGAAATAGTGTATTCAGACAATTATTCTGAGTGGAAAATCATTGGAAATTTCTGCCGAAAAATTCATCATTTTTTTGTCGCTTAAAAGTGATATCACAATGAGTAAACAGAACATATTACCGAACATATAAAAATCAGTAAATACATTATACGGTTAAAAACTGCAATGTACAATTCATTCATTCATCGTACCGCACACGTACACGTGTCGCGTTACATTGCGAAGTTCAAAATTAAGCTATTGACTATAAATCAAAATTAAATAAATGAACTGACTTTTGCATTGTGATAAGTATCCCAAGAAAGACGTTTTTGTAAATTATTTGCGACGGTGTTACTTACATCTTGTATATACGTTCCTGCCCCTTTCCTAATTTTATTTGGAGTCGGCGTAATGTGTAATATTGTAAAGGATTTTAGCTGGTTTCTTTTATGGCCAGCCGCCTGCCTGACGCCAACCCTCCTTGGGAATGTAATCGTTTCCAGACGGGACAAAGGAAGAAGGTAAATGGGGGTAAGGCAAACGAATAGGGCGAAGGAGCTAGGGTAAGGGATACCGCAAGTCTCAGACGGGGAAACGAGACTGAGACTGCAGGAGCTCGAAGAAGCCGGGGTCGCATACCGTCCGTTCAGTGATTGGAGAGGCCACTATGTTGAAAATCTATATTTTCAGACATACTAACAGTCGTAGGTTTAATTTAAAATACACCACCAACTAGTACTCTGTCTCTACGAATAATTTTGATCAATTAAAAGGTTGTCTGGATTCGCTTCACAATTTACCTGCTGGACACATTATACTTGCAAATGAAGTGTATTTCTCAATCAAAGAAACCATTTCATATATTCATAGTTTTATATTCCGAAACCTAAACTTTTAATTGTTTTTGAATTTTAGTAATAGTTTTAACACAAACCAATCTACCGGTTGTGATGTGTGAGTCATAAATGTAGAATATTCTCCAAGCAAACAATACTGATGTAAAAGCGGGCAATTTGCCAAACCATTCTTTTGTCTTATTTTGTACATGCAACGCCAAACAAAATTGTGTAACTAAAACCTGCGTTCTGATTATTTAATGGTAGTATTTTTTATACTACCACATTGAAAAATCTATTAGTGCCAATAATAATACAGAAACTTGTAAACAATTAGAAGAAAATTTAAAGCTCACTTTACCAAGGCATTTAAATAAATATTAACTTTTGTTTATATTCATTAAATATATAACGCGCTGACCAATATTTGCCTCATCATTACGCTCTACAGCGCCTCTCCAGTGATGTCATTAATGGATACAAGAAATATAATGGAAATATGCAGCACAGTAGCCATTTAATAATTTGTAGTTAAATTGAGGCTTAGATATCTTTACATTTTATACGTTGATACGTACGTCTATGAAGCAAACCTGTATCTTCATATTTCGCTAAATTTGTGACTATGAACTTTCCACGTGGACAATTCACCCTTTGAATATCATTTCAACCGTGTTGAATGATATAAACTGTTATTTGGAGCATCAAACATTTGTATTGTATAGTGCCTATTAGTGTATTTTCCAACTTCCACGCCGTGCATTGTCGTTAGCTACTGATCTTCGCATGAGAAGGTGGTCGGTTAAGGTTGTTGTATTCTCCAAACTCCAACTCCAAACCTACATCTTTTACTATCTAAAAACTTAAAATACAGTCTACTTCACATCATGACCCCATCGACATCTATTGCTTAAAAACTGCATGGGACCAATAAAGCAGGGTCTCCTACGAGTATTTCTCTTTACACTTAATGTTACATATAAATGTTTTCATATAGTAAATATGGCAAAACGCAGAGCATCGGACCCAGCCTATGAAATTTTCGATTTGACCCAGGGGGAGCCCCGGGTCAAAAGCTGGATACGCCCATGGATTCGCAAGCACTGATTTGTCTAAAAAAGCCGACACTCGACCGGATTGATCCCAAGTACTAGCACACCTAGACAACCTAAGCCAATCCACACGTTTGAATTTGTGAAGACTGACGGGCAACACTGACGTGTACCGTGTAAAGAATTTCCTTTATTGTGTCTCGTCGAATTTTGATTTTTGGAACTGGATTTAAGAACTTGTATTAAAATATCTGCTGTAAAGTTGAGAACGTCCTAAGAAATTCTAAAGTTATCTAAACAAAGACGATCGAAATGAAAAACGAAAATAATATTCGAAAGACTTTCGAAATAACGACTCTAGTAGGTTCGACAGGGGTATATAAGCACGAGCCGGCAGTAAGTTAAAGTTTAAGAAAACGAAAACCAGAGAAAGAGGAAAGAGGAAGAAGAAGAGTAGTAAGCGTTCAATGCGGTGATATACTAAAGTAGTGTGGACATTAGAGAGGACCACGCCAAAAGAGCTAGTCCACTTCTAGAGGAACACATTACTTAGTCCGAGTGTCTGTGTGTAAATAAAAAGTAATCACAGAGAGTTCATTCGTTGTTCGTTTTCTTCCAACCCTGTATCCACTTCTGTAACAATATGTTTGTAGCGTTTACATAGTTCCTAAATATTTGTTCACGTAAAAGTATTTTTACGGTGATTACATTTACTCGGTATATATAATAAATATGTATGTATAGTTAGCATAAATTAATACTAATTTTCAGCATAGGATAGTGAGTCATATACGTAATTTATATATTTTTTACTACAGTGAATTTTACTGTGTTTGAGGGAAGGGAATTATAGCATTTCTATTTACGGAGGGTACAGGTAAGCAATTTGGTGAACGTTGACTATATTTTTAGAAATGTGAAGACCGCCAGCTATCTAATTATTGCGTAATTTCCTCGGAATAATAAATTAAGCGCAGTTTATGGCACCATTCTCCTTCAGATTTTGTTGAGAGAAACTTAGTCCGTTAAAAAACTAAATTACATTACTCTGTAATGTCTCCCCCTCTTTAAATTACTTTGTGTTGCGTCACTGAAAGATATTTTTTATTTTAAATATTTATGTAGTCTGTGGCTTCATGTTTAACTATATGATTTAGTTAAATGAATAAACATATTTATAAAACGCTTATGATATCAGTTTACTGTTTTTTTTATTTGTCGTTGTAACATGGTAGCGGTCTATGTTTAAACATCCTACGTCATATCAATATACCTAACCATAAGCCATCATCTGTAATGTCATAGACTAATATAAAATGCATGAACACCACATAGACGGGCAATTCAATAATACAGACTAGATTAGAACACGACTAGACTTCTAACGGGAAACTTTTATGTAGCGGTGTGCAGAAAATTATATTTAAAGAGAGGCTAGACAAAGAACAAGGCAAGACAAACGATAAATATAGTTTTTAATCTTGACTTGGGACTTACTTAACCTGCCCGGTAAGAATTATTTTGTGGGATGTGTGGAATACAACTACAACTCAACTTAAAACCGTTTATACACCACCTTTATCACCTGTAGGTGATAAAGGTGGTTTATGCTGTAGCATAAGTACCAAAAATAATACATAGGTAAATGAAATAACTATAAGTATGTACAGTTAACAATATACATTTATTGTTTCCACACATTCATTGATTCAGACAGGATAACATGAGAACGTGAGTTCTGTTCATGTGATTGTAAATTATTGTATTACTGAGGCATTTGCCCATACTAACATTATATTAAAAGTCCAATCTATCAATCACGTGCAACGGCAACTAAACGATGAACAGGCATGGTTCACCGAGGTTAACTTTTAGCCCAGAAGGGATATCAATAGTGCCTCCGCTCGGCACTAACACTAGGAAGTGATGTCCTCACTATAGATTTCGGCATAAATACCTCAAAGCCATCCCTCGATGACACAAGGGATCAATGCACGCCATCTGACTCTACCGGCTGGGCGTCCTGCTGACTCGCAAAAACTCTACGAGCCTCCAGGCGACCCGGTGAACAGGTCACTTAGCTCGCCAACTCCTCATACATCAGCTGCACCCCCCTTGCAAGCAGGGCTCACGCAGCAGTCAATCTGCATGCTGGCCACATTTGGCTCCCACTTTACCACGATACCGAACTTCAATAGAAAACTTTAAATACATATCTGGCCCTGCTCCAAGTCGCACATACCCTTACAGATAAAAGTCATTAACCTGATTCTCTTTATGTGCTAATTTTGGGGATAGTGAAGACAAAGCGCTTTAAATAACGATTTCGAGATTCAAAGACTAGAAGAAAAATATAAAAAAAAAAATTTAATTCTTGGAAAATGAAACGTACTGTACACCAGAAATCAAACCCTTACATCAATAAATAAATCATTCTAATAAGCGCACAACTTTTTTTATTATCTAGACTCACATAGACATAATACCACTAATATTATAAATGTGAAAGTTTGGATAGATGGATGTTTGTTACTCTTTCACGAAAAAACTACAGAACAGATTGCGAAGAAACTTGGTATGTAGATAGCTGGAGACCTGGATTAACGCATGGGCTTTTAAGCATGTCATATGTCAATCATAATGATTACAGATGCTGATGAGTTGCCGATTACGGGCCAACCAGCGCAGATGTTATTAGTTATTAGGGATATGGTTAGAAAAGTAAATCGTTCCATGAACTTTAAGTTAAAGTAAATGTATGCATGTTTTTATCCTTTAGCTTGATCCTTCGAGTCTTACCGTACGTCAGTGCCGTCAATAATGTTAAATAACATTACGAAATAATAAGAAGGTACACGAAAAACGTTCTCTAACATATTAATTAAAACGAATTTCTTCGTGTGTACGTTCTCAAGAATAGAGAAGATAAACAGTATTTATCTTAATGTCTTTAATAAAATCCAGACTGTAAGCTATCCGTGTTTTACGTCATACTGTGAACAAAGAGGAGTCTGCGATTAATGACGTCTTTATTGCTACTTGGTACTTACTTTGTTGGATACTAATTGAATTAGAGACCAGTCTGCGAAATTTCTAAGGATTGTTCTCTTTATTCGCAACCAAAAGTAGATCAATTAAAATTTCTCTATTAAATATGGTAAAATAGAGGTGATAATAAAAGACCTGTCTCATACTATACCTTATTGCCGATTTTTACTTAATTTTGAGAACTTTAATTCTTTGCGCCACAAATAAAAACTGACACAAGAAATTCAACCACCAAGTTTACACCGTTTGCTTGTTTATGTCGTGTTGTGCCGTTGCATTGTGCCAATTTATGAGTTTCCGTAGTGATGGTAAATCTAAGGCCCTCCGTACACAAGGCTACACAAATCTTCAATACCCGACGATCTTAGTCTCTAAGCGACTACCGCAATACAAATTCACAGAGGTTCGTACACAGGCACGTTGTTCATTCGTCGCCGACAGCAGTCGCACGCTTCCTGCCGGGCCAGATCGTCGCTACAAACGTTGCTGGGATTTAAAAGATGGCGGAGCAATTATTAAATATTAAATTTGTTTCTGAGGATCCTTGTTCGGATAATGATTAGTTAAAAGAATATTCTAAAAACGATATTACTGAAAAAGCTTGGGTAGCAGTAGGAAAGGACGTTAATTATTACCACGATTTCTTTGCTTTTAGTAAAGACAGTAAGCCAAAATTATAAATTCATCACGACTTCTGTCAGACATTCTATTAAGTCGTGTGAGTCATGTAGCCGCTACGCCTAGGCCTACTAAAAGTTATTAGTCAAATTAACACAGATGTGTTAAATAAATAATTAACATCAATCAATTAACCAACGAATTTTAATACGTAAATGCACAAAAATTACACCACGTTGACATTGACGCATCTCAACGCTTGGTAGTACACAGACAAAGATTATCCCAGATAGTAAACACTGTAAACTTGTATTCTATCTCATTCTCTCGCATGCTAAATCCTATTTATGAATATGTTTGTCTCTTTTTACTGTCGCTTTTTCGTGCACGTCCACGTAGATGCAAATAACATACAGTATAAACCTATACGTACCATACAATTTTACCTGTACAATCTTCGACAAAAAACTGTTTTCAAGAAGCGGAGATTCATGAATAACGGTCTCCAATGGATTTGAAACTTACTTTTGTTCACTTCGAAATCTAGGCATATACAAAAATTTTGTGTCACGTTGTTTGTTCGCCATGAACTTGAGAAATAGGATAGTTTTATCTTAATTTATGGTCACAATATTTTTTTATTCCAAATTATTTATTCATTTTATGACAAAGTTTTATAATTATCTGTGAGTTCCATTAGGTTCTAATAAATGGCGGTTTTTTTTTTTATGGTATAGGGGGCAAACGAGCAGACGGGTCACCTAATGGTAAATGACTACCGCCGCCCATGGGCACCTGCAACTCGAGAGTCACAAGTACGTTGCCGCCCTTTAAGGTGGGAGTAGGAGAAGAGGGGGAAGAGTCGGAAGAGGGGAAGAATGGGAATAAGGGAGAGGGAAGGGTTAGGGCCTCCGGTAACCTCACTCACGCGGCGAAATGCAATGAAAGCATTGCTTTACGGCCGGTTTTCTGTGAGGCCGTGGTAACGAGCCGAGTCGAGCCGGCCCATACGTGCCGAAGCATGGCTCTCCCACAAACAACGGCGGTGTGAGCGAGTTTATCGAAATATTGTTTTAGTGTCCGGATTGGGTTCGTTTCATTTATGTTACTGTACGTTATAATGAAATTTTGCATACAATGTGCAGTTTAGTCCAACTTGTGAGATAGAATAGTTTTTATCTCAATTTATAGTCACAATTTTTTTTATAGTTAATTACTTAGCCACAGCAACCCGCAGCAGACTGGGTGGCTAGTGTTAAATAAAGTATTTAAACAAATTTCTTTTAAATATTAACTTACATAATATTTAAAAGAAATTTGTTAACATAAAAATAGTTCAACATATTTTTAAGCGTGTTGACTATCAAACCTATCATGCTACACTATGAGACGGTTAAAAAAACATAACATTACATTCTTTTAACATCGTAATTTAATAGACACGACATACCTTTATAAATAACTGTGAAGACGCTCCAGGTTTATTACATTTCCTTTCAGAATACCTCGCAGACGTGAACGAGATTGTTGAAATAAAGTTGTTTGTTATTCCTAATAATATAACTTGTTACCTTAGTAGAGTTTTATTAGATCTTATATAGACTATACAAGGTGTTAAAGAGAGATGGATTTTAGGACCGTTATGAGTATCCAAAAAAGTTGAATTAGCCTAAAAGAGGTATTTTTTTTTTAAATGCTATTCCCGGTATAGGAGCTCATAACAATATTTTTTTTTTTATTGTTAATGCGGACATTTTCAGACATTTTTGGTCGGATGCAAAAAAGAGGCAAAAATTTTTTTTTTAAATTTACATTTAAAAAAGTATCACAGACTTCAATGCGTCTAAATCCTGATAAATTGTAATAAGCTGTGTCCGTCCTTCATCCCTTAATTTTTTACCCTTATAGGGGGGGGGGGGGGTATCCTTACCTTTTTTACCAACTTAAATGGAACCAACCTTGACTACATTTAGAAAAATAATTATTAAAATCGGTTTACGAATTGCGCATTTATAAATTAAAATACACACGAAAAAAAACAATATTTTTAGTCGAGTACTTACCTTCTTTAAATTCTCAACGCTTTACGTCGCTGTATTACAGCGACGTAAAGCGTTGCACCTTGTACAACTATGATGACACTTATTAACGATGAAATTAATTGCAGTTAATTCATAAATTCGTTCAAGCAAAGGCATTACAAAATATTTTCACGATTCCAAACAGATTGTCTATTTTGTTTGACATTATTGTAAGCACAATACATTGTAGAAAACATCAAACTCACTCAGCTATGAAAATTATTATAATAGTTTTTGAAAACATATGTTCTCTTGGTATGACTTTCCATTAAAACAATGGTAGCTATGATAAAGTATCATGCAATAGTTTTGTCGACACTAATGTAATCAGTGACAAATGCAACACTATACTGTGTATCGCGTTTCGACTTCAAGCCGGTCGTTACAAAGTAAATAAATTGTTATTTTATACAATTCCCAACACAAGTCTATTAGAGTTCCGATTTATACGGATGCAATATTTCGTTTTAACACCTGAAATGAAATATTTTAACGTGAAACTGAGTCTTCTACAAAGTAAGCATACAAGCAAGGTGCGGCACTCCTCAGTGTTGATTAAAACAATTTTAAACTTTTATGTAACATTCAAAAACCCCTGCCGGTATTAGCGTTAACTATTCATATTACAAGCTACTGCATTTTACCCACGATATAACATATACAGGAGCAAAAGACTACTACTAGACTGCACGGATGGCACAATGGTTTAAGTGGTCACCTCGCCACTACGCCACGCCGAGTGTTGTGGGTCCAAACCCACACGGGGCAAAAATTTGTGTGATCCATAAATAGTTGTCCCGAGTCTGAGTGTCTTTGTGTCCGTTGTTAGAATGTTTGTAAAGCCCCCCGCGACACAGGAATGTTCCTAATGCGGGAGTTGTTTTTAAAAAAAAGAAAGAAAAAGAAAGTCTAATTAAAAGAAAGAAAAAGTCTCCCATTGAGCCGAGATTCAAATCCTGGAATTCTGTAATATTATACGTGGAATGGATTTGTGGCTAATATAGAAAGGCATAAATTTGCTCCAGTGCGACCTGCATTGGAGCAAACACTGTTTTTGACTCTAATCCCACTCTTACCAGATAAAATATTCAGCCGGTTAAACTAATTTAAAATATTTTTTCCCATTACCTCCAGATGGATCAATTTCTGGGTTCTCGAACAGCAACTTATTATAAAATATTTATGAAATAATTTTAAAGAAGTCATCGGAGTCGTATTCCTTTATCAAGATGACATTATTTAAAGAATATTAAAATGTCGGTAAGTGTGTAACAAAGTACATTTAATTATACAATGATGTGATAAGAGAAACATGCTTTTAGTGTAAAATTTTATACAATAGTACAATACATACAATAGTAGTATTGTTAAATGTTTTAATACCGTTTCAACGTACTGGAGTAATTTGATATAAAAATGTCGCGGCACTGATGTATGTTATTGAGCCACTATGACTTTCATGTAAGTATTTCAGTTTCATTAGAAAGAATGAACAAAAACAATTTATTCTTTTACTAGACTGCGGCTTAGCCCAACGGAAGAGGATGTATCACTACATATTATAAAACAAAGTCCCCCGCCGCGTCTGTCTGTATGTCTGTTCGCGATAAACTGAAAAATGACTGAACGGATTTTCATGCGGTTTTCACTAATAGACAAAGTGATTCATGAGGAAGGTTTTGGTCTGTAATTTGTACCCGTGCGAAGCCGGGGCGGGTTGCTAGTTTAACCTACATTTCCGACATTGTCAGACCCGTTTATTGCCCGTGTTCCACCTGCGTAGTTCACCTGGGTGGACCACGGGCAATTATTTCTTCCCGTGGATCACATGGGTGGACCACGGGAAATTATTTTTTCCAATAGTCCACATACTCTACCTAAACAGATTTCGATGACGTCTTGAGAACACAATAATCGACTGAACCGAGTAAAAACAAATATTATTCCGGAGATGCAAGGCCAGGAGCCTAACTATATCCTAGCAATGATTCCACCTGAACACACGGAAAGCGACAATCACTTTTTTACAAAAGACAACCTTGCCTTGGATGATAATATTACATTGAGTATTGTTAAACTTCATTGAGAAATAAAATATACCAATATATTTATTTCGCTAAAGCATTGAAGTAAACTAAAACTAAACCTCTGCATAATATTCATATTGAAGGAATCGCAGTCATTTTATAAATACTTTCAAACAAGAACTTCGTCAAAATAGAAAACAGACATTGAATATGCCAATAAACCACTGTAGCAAGTTAAACACATACAGATACATCACAATTCATAAGTACCTACAGTTTTCTATTCGTTCTTCATTATTTAGATAGATTTACATATTTTATTGTAAATATGACTTAAAAATTAGTACATTAGGAATGACAATAAACAAAAATGCCAATATGCTCAATAATTATAAACAAATGAGTGACATGGAACGTAACAGTTGTTACTTTCATGTTGAAATGTCAGACATGTGACGCGTGACGTTCACAACAATTGAAAATAAACAAATTGGATAGAGTTTTTTTCAAGATGAACCAATAGACGTTCATTTTTTTACGTTTTTGTTATTTATTTACTTGTACATAACTTGTATAATTAAAACACTTGACATTGGCGGAATTCCTGCGCTGATTCTTCGCGCGGAATAGAGTCCATAATAAAATAATAATAAACAAATTGCAGGGCCTGTGTATGAAAATAGATAAAAGTATAAAATGTGTCATTAATGAAGAGAAAATACAAATATATATTTTACAGATAAAAACATGACAAAAGAGGGTGTGATTGATAAATTAAATAATATGTATATCACCCAGATGACGAAACTCAAAAGTTACATATGAAATGAAGCAGGTAGCACTACTTTTTTTATGCGACACCGCGTCTGGACTTCCCGCTTGACGGCTTTGAAGCTGTAGTGGCAGGCTCAGTACCTTTAGCGGCATTCTCGGGAACCTTAATATTGCCCAGATCATTTTGTGAAGTGATTCTGTGACACGACCGATTCAGGGCCAATAATGTAGATTAATCGCATCTCTGGTCCAGCATTTGTTAACAACAAACCTTGCTCGCGCAGCCATGAACGTGTCATGTCTTGGCTTTGTAAGCTTGGCTTGATACAGTAATGCCGGAGCCCTTGACTTTGGATTTTGAAATGAACATATGTTGTATTATAGAATCTGTGGATAAACAAAACAGTTTAAAAACATAGTAGACTTAAAATCAAAATGTTTTTTATTAAGACTCTGCAGGTAATTTTATAGAACATAAAATCATCATTACACTTATTAACCGACTTCAAAAAAGGAGGAAGTTCTCAGTTTGACTGTATATTTTTTTTTGTATGTATGTTCACTGATTACTCAAAGACGCCATGACCGATTACTGCCCAGGTGGTCCCATGGACATTGGGTCAGGATCTGATGATGGGATCCTCTAGAAATCGAGGGAACTCTTTAAATTTTATAGGCACACTTAAATTGTTTTGGGTATTTTGAGGCGCATTGAAGTTGGTGATACTTTTTTAAAAGAGAATTATTTTGAGTATTCAATTTAAAATCTCATTTATTTTTGTGAATAAGCATTCAGACGGGTAAAACAAAGATATTTTAAATTTTTAACCAACTTCAAAAAGGAGGAGGTTCTCAATTTGGTTGTATATACTTTTTAATATTTGTTACGGCATAACTCCAGCATTTATTAACAGATTTGGAAAATTCATTTTTTATTTAAAAGGGCATGCTTTCCGTTTGGTCTCATTTAATTTAAAAAAAAAAAAAACCGCTGAGGGGGTAAAAATAGGGGATTACATTTTGAATTGGACTTTCAATCATAAATCAGTAAAGTATCTAGAAGTAATATGTAGATAAAAATAAATACATTGTGTCTTTCTACACTGAGTTCCCTCAGAAAATTATCCCATTCACTTGTTTACCTATCAATTCGTTTTATGGTGAACAACAATGAGGACTAAAAAAAGAAGAAAGGTCGTCAAATTTATAGGGGCGCCACTTGTATTTATAAATTTAATTGGCTCTTTAAAAATTGGAAAATTTTGTAAATTAACTTTTGGCTCTTCCGTCTCAAAAGGTTGCCGACTCCTGCACTAGACTATGGTATGCAGTTAAAAGGGGATTGATGCTTATTATTTGTGCAATTTCATGAAGTGTATACACTGACTTGCTAACCCTCTTGTATAGTTGTTTCCAGGTTAATTTTTGTGTCATATCCATATATATGGAGCAGACAGGTATTCTATTGTCAATATTTTTCATTACAAGTTCAAAAACATCATATATGGCCATATTAATTAATTTGTTACATCGGAAACTTTTCTGTTCTTGTAAAATACAATTCTTTTCGAGGTATTCATTCAATTCTTTACATATATGTTTCTCAAATATCTTTGAAAAGATAGACACTAGGGCTATAGGCCTAAAATTATCAATATCTTCCCTATATTCTTTTGTAATGTACATTTGGGTATATCCATTAAATACTTCATAATGTTTTGTTCTTATTGATGCGTAAAGAATTGCATATTCACGAAACTGTTAAGATGCTATATATTGTATGGGTTGTTTTCTAGAAGTAAAGAAAAGAACTATTCATGTACCTACCTAATCTCTTCTAAAAATATATAATAAAATCGTACTCCATTGAAAAACACGTCATGGTCATAAGATGTCTGAAGAAGACTGCCTACAGCTAGCGTTGATCCCCACGCTCCGCACAACGCACCGCTCAACGCCCCGCACGACGCACCGCGCAACGCCCCGCACAACTTACCGCGTAACGCCCCGCATAACGCCCCGCATAACGCCCCGCACAACGCAACAATCCGCGCGACGGCGACGTCCTGCGCGACGTGACGTTGGACGCGCCGCGTAACGCCCTGCGTCTCCGTTTGGTTAACCGACGTTCGATCGAAATATTATCCCGATTAAGTCCCAAGATACACTTATAATATCCTAGGTTATATTCTTCACCAATAGATGGCGCTTAAATAAATAAAATAGCCTTTTGTTTCTTGCTTCACAAAAAAATACATTTCATTACATCGCCACCCCGCAAAAAAAGTGTCGTATCACATGTTAGGTACGTTTTGACATTTTTATGGCATTGAATAGCACATGTTGCATTTTGGTCAGCTGTGAAAACAATTAGCTCCGTGAAAAGGGAACAAAGTTCTGTCAGTCTGTCAGTTACTGAGCTGTTTTGTTCAATTCACCGGCATAAAAGTCGTGTTTTCTCGAAATAGCTGTTTTTGTCTCATGATGACACTTTTTGCCGGGTGGCGACATGCATGCAATAATATCAATTTTCTGTCATACATATTCAAAAGGATTACATTCTTGTTTCTCGTAATAAATCAAAATATATTTGAATTTGTATTAAGTAGTAACAAATAAATTCGATTTTCACTTAAATGTATTTCACTTAAATTAATGTATTTTCACAGAAATAGTAAAAATTAAATTAACTAAGAAATGATATAAGTAGGTAGTAAATTGAAAGTTTATCATAGTATGCTTTTACTAAGAATTAATTTTAATAACATTTAATGGGTATTTAAAATAATATATTCAGTTCATTTAAAATTACCCCTTTTAACTGAGGGTTAAGGTCTTTGGAGATGACTGTCTCTATCTTCTGTTACGCGCATCCAGCCAGTACCTGCTATGTTTGTTAGGTCGTCCGCACAGCGTGCCATAGGTCTTCCCCTTTTTCTTTGGCCCGATGGGCTTGGCAATGACGTTGTCCTTATAGTCCAATGGTTATCGTTAAGTCTAGCTATGTGGCCAGCCCTTCGACATCACTATCGCCAATAGATGGCGCTTACCGATTTAAATTCAAGATAATGTTGTTCGCACGAGTCTTGTGATACCAGTACCAGTCATTTGGTTTAACATATGTCGTTTGAACTTTTGTAAAATTTTTGAACTCTGGCAAAACTTGATTGTTATTGCCGTGGTTAAAAGAATGATGACTGGCCGTTACTGATGTGGAATGTGTGGTAATAATAATCCATCTACGTTCTCTTTGTTTAGTATCTCGAAGGAATCCAATAACCCAACGTAAAAATTATGTAAGAATGTACTATGTGATGAATTAAATCAAGTGCTACGAAAACATTAAACCTAATTTATAATATAATTATATTATTATCGATACATCTGCCTTCTTAATAAATAAAATAGAAGTGTGTATCTGTGGTTTTGAAATATAAGTATTTTCATAAGCCCATTTGGTTATTTCCACGATACCAAAGCCAAAACACGCCTTTAAAATTTTTTGTCTGTCTGTTTGTCCGGGCTAATCTCCGAAACGGCTGGGCTGATTTTACTGTGACTTTTATTAGCAGATTCAAGACTTTTCAGAGAGTATTTTAGACTACTTTTGAGTTTAAAAAATATTTAGTTTCCCGTGAGATAACAGAATTATTTGTCTGTTTAGCACCTAAACTCAGAAATGGCTGAACAGATTTTACCGGGACTTTTCAGAGCAAATTGTAGGCCACTTTTGAATTTGATAATATTTTGGGTTCCCACGTAAAAAGAGAAAAACTGTT
The DNA here is from genome assembly GCA_963859945.1 of Euplagia quadripunctaria. NCBI lineage: Eukaryota > Metazoa > Arthropoda > Insecta > Lepidoptera > Erebidae > Euplagia > Euplagia quadripunctaria. Next base: position 15,616,753 of record OY982577.1, on the reverse strand, counting down.
AAAAGGTAGTTCGAGTTTGCATATTACTTCGACAGATGGCGTTAGTATCCGATCCGATTGAACATAATAAAACAGCTAAGCGGAAATTGAACTCGTTCCGCAGTATCAAACAAAAACTTAAATTTTGTCTAACTAACTTCACGTTAGCATTGGCCAATAAAATAAATCATACTGTTTTTTTTGTTTCAGTTTCCTACGAAGATCATGTTTGACAATGCAAGTCTTGTTGTCAATTTTAGAACGAATTTTGTGAGACTCGATTATCGAATGAATGGGACGGGATGAAAATTTTTTACTTAATTACGCACAGGCATGGTCAAATCAACAAATTGTTTAAACCACCTAAATTTACTGATAGCAATTATTGATAAGCAACACAAATCATCTATTTGAAACCCGTAAGGAGCTATATGAAGGAGGAGGAGTCTTAAACTAGTCTACCTAGTACTACCCTACCTGTTTCGAACGATCGTACCAAACATTGTGTAACCTCAACAATTTTTTGAAAACCACTCAAGTTCTTACAGCTATAAATGTGATGGTTGCTCCCAAGAGTGCAATATTGAATTGAAAGGAAATACAAATTAAGTCCTAAATCCTGCAGTCTTCTGCAACGCAAAATCTTTCTCAGCTAGGACTTGGCCTCCAGGAAATTATTTAAAAGTTCTTAAATCTTCTAATAAGATTCGATGTTGTCCTTTGTTATTTAGGATCAAGTATATAATATTACTGTGTGTAAATAATACGAAAAAAGTGTCATTAAATACAATTAATTACTGGCATCTTTAAACACCAGATTCTAATTCCATTTCGCACGATTTCCTTAGGACAAGCATATTTATACTGTCCGCCGATAGATGGCGCTTCCCGGTTTAAATTCAAGATAACGTTGTTCGCATGAACCTTGCTTATACAACACCAAATTCTTAAGCGATTCATAAATGATTTTCTTTCTTTCTTCTTTAATATTTTTGGATGCCCGGCATGTTGTTGCTGTGGTAATAAGGATTTGGTACTATGAGGGCAAATTATTCATATTAGTAGAGATGGATTAATACCGATATATCATGTCAGTATTTATTTACTAATATGATTATGAATATATTCTTTGAGAACGATTTTATATAATAAACTTATTAGTTTACTATATAAAATCGTTCACGTATTGTGATATCTTATCGAATCTACCTTAGTGCTAATTAATGTTTTAATGTAGTGTATTCATAAATTCAGTTAAATTTTTAGTTAGATGTATCCAGGAATTTGTGTAAAAGTTCCTAAATCTTCTATTAAAATTCGGTGTTGTCCTTTGTTATTTAGGATCACGTACTTATGTAATATTACTGTGTGTAAACAATACGGAAAAAGTGTCATTAAATACAATTAATTACTGGCACCTGTAAACACCAGATTCTAATTCCATTTCTCACGGTTTCCTTAGGAAAAACATATTTATACTGGCCTCCAATAGATGGCGCTTACCGGTTTAAAATCGCATGACCCTTGCTTATACACAACACCAAATTTTTACACCACACATAAATGAGTTCCTCAATTTCTTCTTTACAATTTTTTAATACCCAGCGTGTTATCGCTGTGGTAATAAGGATCCCATCAAAAACATAAATGTGAAAATGAGAGCCAAGTTCAATATCAAGAACATGCGCGGTTCCCGATTTCGCCTACAAAAGAATTGAGAATTCTAAATGGGTGCCAAGTTCTGTAGATAACCCTGAAATTTATTTATAAAAACATACAACTAAAACCTCGACAATCCAGTACATGCTGTGGCGTCTGTTTGCGTCGATCTATGATTTTTAACAGTAGCTTAAATTTAACGTTCATAAATGTCACTTAGTGTCTTAATTGAATGAATGATTTTGAATTTGAAATAAATTTTAAATAAAAATTCTTATTTTTTTTTCTCCTACCAAAATTTTTGCCATTTAAAAATTAATTATATTTTTAAGTAGCAAAAATTTGGTCTTACCTTTAAACGGTTGAATTTTTTACACAATTCAGATAGGTAACTTATCGTAAATTGAAGCTCAAGATTCGACTTAGCTAGTTTTAACATACATGAGTACTAACTTTTAAAGTCGTGTTTCATTAAATATTATTTATTAATTTTATTTATTTGACACTTGATGCACAAAAAAATTGTACAAGGGCATTTTCTACCAGTCTTTCTTTCTTAAATGAGTGAAAAGGTGCACTAGATTTTAGTAGAAAAAAAACTGGACAAGTGCGAGCCTGACACGGGCACCGAGGATTCTGTAAGCAAACAAACCTGTATGTAGATGGTACGTCCATCTCAGAAATCAATCCTCGAAGACTTTTGCCAGTCTTTTTCAAAAGACAAATTTAAGTTTTCGGTTGCGATGTACGACAGAGTCAACAATCCAACCGCAAAATATGTTTGTAATCTCAAAAACTATTTTTTATGTGATAACAACAAATTATCGACTTTCAGATTTTTTCTCTATCTTGTGTTATCAGACTTTGCTTCTTACCGCGAAGTTGGGCCTAAACGTTACAGGAATCGAACTATATTCAAAATAAGTACTCCAAAATAATTAGTTACTAAAATATAGGAATATTGACTCTGTGTTTAACAATATGGGAAGGAGACCAAATCAAAAGAAAATGTTGCCAGTGATAAAAAATTGGTTGTATCGATTCGATTAGAATATTATCGATTATGATGATACTATGTCGATGAATACATTTACCTGGGCCAGCTAGTACCCTTCGATAACAGGCAAGAAAAATAAATCGATCGTCGCATTGATAACGCGTGGAAGAGCTGCTGGTCCTACAAACACTTTATGAAGAGTGACTCACAATATCTTTAAAAACAACTCACCAGAGAGGTAGAGAGTCTCCTGACCTACAAAGCCCAAATGTGGTCCCTTATTGCGCGTCAAAAGTCCAGACTTTGTCAGAGGGCTATGGAATGGAGCATCCTTGGTATCAAGCGCCTGAACCATGTGAGCAATGTGTACTTGCGCTTACTGTACTGTACAGTGTACAGTACAGTAAACAATAATGACGTAACAGTGTAAAAAGGCAATTTAGCACTGCTGCTCCTCAAATCCTACGACGGTTCTCTTTCCGCACAGACTCTATGTGTTATATGTAATGTATCCTTTGAATGATACAATCATTGAGTTTTAAACCTAACCTGAATAAATGACATTTATAGAAAATATTGACTAATGGTAATGGTAACCGTATTTTTGAGGAGCCCTATATATTTTTAGATGTCTTGATAATTACAAAAAGTAATAATCGTTTTTAAATAATACTCAGTATCCAATACTACAGGTTACTCTGACTCTACCCTGCTTAGTCTATCTAATATTAATACACCTTGCAGGGTAGCTAGTGGTATTTCAGAGATTTTTTTTCCCTCGTGTTTTCTAAACCTATTTCTGTTTACGGCTAATAAAAGTCATAATGTAGAGTTAGTTAGATACTTACTTACTTTAATCGATATTTCACAATTTGCTGCCGGAGAAATGCCCATCTACTAAAAAAAACACCAGCCAAAGCCTTTATAATAATATTTCAATCCAGTGCATGCTGTGGCGTCTGTTTGCGTCGATCTATGATTTTTAACAGCAGCTTCAATTTAATGTTCTTAGATGTCACTTAGTGTCTTAATTGAATAAATGTTTTTGAATTTGAAATAAATTTTAAATACAAATTCTTTTTTTTTTTCTCCTACCAAAATTTTTGATTTTGAAATGATTTTGAATTTGAATTAGAATTTCCACACATAATTCTCAAAGGATTCAGACTCATTTTAAATAAAAATATTTTATTTATTTTTAACTCTTTAACATCACTACTGCAGTAGCAGACACGTGGTAGAGGGTATTGGATTTGCTCGTTTATTGTGAGAATTTATTCAAAATGAGTATCAATACGTATAAATAAATTACGTAGGCGTTCTAATTGTTAACAAGTTAAAGATTGTTCATCCTCCGCGCCTTTTACACCTACTAAGTTGGGGTCAGCTTTCAGTCTAACTACTACCATCTGCTGAAGCGACTGCCACCAGACCTCCACAACCCAAGTACTAGGCGACATCGAAGTTCTGTAGTTAGACCAGGTTGTCGGACTTTTAAGGGCTCCAACTACCCGTACGGAATGCCACAGATGTTGGTATGGCACTCGGGACCGACGATTTAATGTGCTCTTCGAGGCACGGAGGGGTCTCAATGTGTTAAGAATGGCTACCGATCTTAGACTGACCTGGTAGTATTACTAAACTTTGTAATGTGCTAACCTACTCGGTTACCACTTAGCCACGAGCCCCTCACAAGTTAAAGTTTATTAAAGATTTTAATAAGAAAAAAGACGAGTCAAACAGTTTAGACGGCTCCGAGTTCCCGGCAATGGCGAGTCCGAGGGTTAAGAGTGCGACCCTAAGCTTCTTGATCTATTGCTTACACTCTCCAATCTCCAATCCATTTGTAGTGTATGTAGGGTAGAACTAAATAATAGTTATATGCACTATCTCGTGCTTACTGTAGAGATCACAGATTAGTTAGTATTGCATGAGCCACAGCCGGGAACAGCTTTTATTAAGACATCATTTACCATCAGGTGACCCGTCTGCTCGTTTGCCCCCTATACCAAAAAAAAAAAAAACCGGACCCCCCCCTGTGTTTAATCATCCATGCTTTACCTTTTCGTGGATAAAGGCGCCAGTATGTATGTATGTTTGAAATAAACAACCTGTCCAAAAGTCTGTGATGAAATTTTCATATTTCTTTATACATGCTGCTCTTTGCAGTAACAGTAGATCAAATTTGAATTTCAATGTAGGTATCAAAGAATGTAAGAACGGGGCTACTAGGCACTATTAAGTGCTACTGATATAGTTTCACTAACTTACTTTGTTAATGAAATAAAAACAAAAAGAGGCTAAACTTTGCGCCGCTACGCTTTAATTTCTCTCAGTTTACTTAATGAACAATTTGCAGCGCCATTGTCCTCGTTCTCTTGAAGTTTCTTAAAGGACCCCATTATTAAAGACTCGAGTGCTGAACGTTGTTAGTAAGGGTTATTTGTACAGACAATTAGATAACTTACCGATACATCAACACAGACAGACATTCTAGGTTTTTAATAAAATTTTATGATTTTTTTTTATTTAAATATTTAAGTCGAAGTACTGGTATTATTAGTAAATAGTGCGCGTAATGCCATCTCGAAAATAGTTTGTCACTGTTTAGTGCTTAAGTCTATAAAATTGATTTGAAAAATGTATAGAATTTTAACAGACCTTTTAGAATAGAAAAAATACGACCTATAAGTATATAAAGCATATATATATATAATTTTTTTTTTTTAAGGCAACTCCCGCATTAGGAATTACTCCTGTGTCGCGGGGGACAAACTTGTTGTGTCCGTTGTTTGTTTGTTACAAACAAACAAACAACGGACACAAAGAACACCCAGACTCAGGTGGGAATCGAACCCACGACCTATAAGCATAGCGGTCAGGGTCACTAACCAATTGACCAACAGGCCAGTCTTCACTACCACAACCTATATCACTCAGTTATTATTACTAGCGTATGGAGTAGACACCGCGAAGAAAAAGTTTGTTACGCGAACTGCGGTCCTTGCACCGCAGTGAAAACAAATCTTTGTAGCAGTTCGTTGCACAACACGCGTAAACGCCATGAAAATCATAGCGCTTAGGACCTTACGCTCGCGAGATAACTACAACTCAAAAACGATCGAGCGCTGCTTGTTAATACTGTAAGATTTGGCTACAAATTATTGTTTTAGCGCTGCAGCGCTTTTTAGTTTTAATTCAAATAAAAACGGAACATGTATTTTGTTCTGGGTGGCTTCTCTAGTACATAATATCTCGATGACCTATATTAATTTTCATACAATCATGTACAGTATGGTGAATAAGTATAAACTAATAAATTTATTTTGTTAATAGTTGGGAACATTAAAATAGGGTCAATCTCATATTGATGAACAGTCTGTTATGCCATGGCATACTGGAGTCGAACATGCGTCTAATCTGCTCTGCAGCTGTAGTACCTTTACTATTTTCGCAAAAAGGCTTTTAAATTATTAAAACTGAAATGATGAAATTTATTATAGTCTTAAACATGTGAAAAAAATGTTACATGGGCTCGTTGACTGAAGAATAATAATTGAATGTATTAATTTCTCGATCAACTAGAATCCTCTTCTGATACGCAAGAGTACGATATTTTGTTGTTAAGCCGTTAAAAGTAAATCGAGAGAGAGATTTTCAAATAGACTGGTTTTAAGACAACTTTATAGGTCAATACCTCCGACTTGCTGTCTACGATCGCGTTGTCGATCTTTAACGAAACTGTTTGTCCCAACAGTATTTTTATTTGCCTCTTTTAAACCTATTGCTGTTGCATCTGTTTAAATTTTAATATACAGTATATTTAAAGGTTTAGACATTGAATTTAGTTTCGTATGTCATTCTCTGACCTTCACAAAAGCCATATATATGCCCAGACTTCCGGAGTTGGACTGTAGGTGCCTGGACCTAGCCTACTCAGCTCTTAGAGAGTATTAATATCCAATGAAAAGGAATAGAATCGAACTAATATTAAATAAATAATTACTAAGACATATTAGGCAAACCTCAGGGTTAATAATGAGCAATCAAATTGTCTGTCTATACATTAAATAAAACAGTGATTCGTATAGATATATTATAATCATATCTGCAATTATTTCAATATAAAAATCCAATTTTTAGTATGTTGTTGAGTTTATTTGGCGCCTTGATGTTTTGGCTGTTGTGTCTCAAACTTATGTCGCTTTGTCTGGATCAACTCGTAAAACACTGTCTAGTCAGTTTTACATCACGTCATGGCATATCTTTATAACAATACGTCACGTCTACTCGGCGAAGGTCTTACGTGACATATTATCAATAAAATATATTGTGAAATATTGAACAGGGTAAGCCAAAGAAAAGTCTGAGATCATGTGATACTATTCAAGGCGTTGAATTGTGAGCGCGTAAATCGCGATATTATTTTGTGTAAATCACTATATAACCGCTAAACTGCCATTATTTTTTTGAATCCATGATATCCAAAGGCATTATATTTAACAGACGAAATCGAAATAGTATAAGAGTAATATATATTTATAATATACTTAGATAAACTTCCACATTGATATATAAGTATACAGAAATATTTTTTTTTATATGTATTTTGTTTGTTGATCAATTAGACTTACTAATTTTAAATTACTTATTACCATTAAGTTCATTCAGAAAAAAGGAAGCTGGAAAGATTGTCAAATCCAAAACTAAACGGAAAAATCTTTTCTTTCTCTAGTGAGGTTAAGTATCTAGGGGTCATACTTGACCAAAAGTTAACTTGGAATCCTCAAATCACAAACATAATTCATAAAACAAAAATGGCGTTATGGATGAGCTGTCTCATTGCTGGCGTCAGATGGGGAATTCAGCTCAAAATTACTCATGGCTGTACATGACGATTGCCAGCCCAATCGTAATGTACGGAGGTGCCATCTGGTGCCGTAAGGTAAGCCAAACGAATTAGACAGCCTACAACGTGCGGCTTGTTTAATAGCCACTGGTGCGCTATTTTCGAAACCAGGGGATGCTCTAAACGCACTGCTAAGCCTGACTCCACTCAGCATCTACGTGCAAAGAAGAAGCAAAAGAAGCCACAAAAAGCAAAGACAGGATATGTACACAAACGAAACCAAAGTGGCCATCACGAACACTAAACTCACTAAATGAGTTGGTTTTTGAAATAAGATCTCTAACATGGCAGCAGATGACATACAAACAGAGATCGACTTCGTGAGAAGCTACACAGTAGATATACAACAGAAGTATACATGGCTGTAAGGCCTCTAATCCAACAAAAATGGTAGTCACGATTGATAAACCGATGGGTCTAAAAAAAGCTTCGATGTAGGTTATGGAATTTACGGCAAGAGGCCAAAATTCAGGTGGAGCACCAGTCTTGGAACAGAGGTCTTTGTCTTTCAAGCCGAGTTCCCCGCATTAAATAGATGCGTAAAGGTTAACCTTGAAAGAAAAATGAGACATCAACACATCTACACCAACTTAGACAGCCAAGCGGCGCTATTGGCAGTATACAATTTTGATACTAGCTCAAAGCTAATACAAAATTGCAAGGAAAACTTGAACACACTGGGGCAATCAATCAAAATTACATAATAAGTTCAGGTAGGTATCGATAGCAATGAAAAAGCCGATGAACTCGCCATAGCTGGTGCAGGCAACCGACAGCATGGACCGGAACCACTCTGCGGCATCATCAAACAGCGAGCTTATTTAACGATAAACACCCAATACATATCAATGGCAATTTAAGTTATGTTCAACCTAAAGTTGTGGGGGATAACACAATGGCCCACTAATGCGGTACCGAAGAATTAACCTAGGGTCACACATCATGCCACCGCAGTAAATACAAAAATCACTGCTGATGGGATCTGGAGGTTTCTCCAAGCCATAAGTCTGAACAGTAAACTATAAAGCAAGAGTGCACTACAAAAAAACAAGAAATGGTCGCACTAGGCACATAAAATAATAATAATAATATTACCAATAAGTCATATTTAAGTAAGTCACATGTATTTTTTTTTTAACTTAGGTGGCGGCAGCGTCATAAGGTGAATGGCCGTAATTACTTCAAAGTATATTTTGTGTAAATGACAGTTTTGTCTGAAGTAAAATTTCAAGCACTGTCGATATTCGTTACTTGACTTATTTTATATGATAATTCGTAAAAAAAAACATATATTTTATTGCATATGGTTTTAATTATTTATTAAATCCCATACGCAATATAAAAATTATGGCTTTTCATCGTAGAAAACATCATTTCATTATCTAAATAACTCCTTTTTTTCTAAGTGGCTACCATGGCTACGAGCGACTTAGAGCTTTATTACCTAGACAGAAAGGTAGAGAATTTCTTACTAAATCTGAATCAATTTTTAACTCATTTTTGATAAAAATGTTAGTTACGGCCTTTCACCGTATGACGGCAGAATATACATAGTATAATCATATTATTCTTTATATTTTGCTCTCGTTCATGAACTTAGATTGCGTCCGCGTACTTCATTGTTCTACCACTCTTTTTCCTTTGTGCAGCCAACAATGGACAGTGTGGCCTTTGATATGATAATTTCCCTGCCAGCGGAATGCTTTAATGTCTTTATTCACGCTTTTTAAAACGACTTAGCCTTATGCCTTACAAATTATTGTGGCCGATTCTTAAACTTTAGATTTACCTATATACTCAAGCCTTCAATTAACCTTAATTGGTATATGTGCAACAAGACCATTCAATTACCTGTCGTAATAACTATGTTTAACTATGGAATAAATAAATTTGTTAACCAGAAACAGGTAAACTAAAACCTCTCTAAATAAGTTGTAACCTATTCAGTAACACTTCACAAATAATTTATTTCGATACTGAACAAACCCGATACCACTTTATTTATTTAATAGGCACCACCTATTTAACTTCGAAATCGTTTTCTGACCTATGACTGCCATCACAATAATGATCATTCCACATTGTATATGACGTAACCAATTGTACAAATTACATAATTAACTCGCATAGATATGCGAGTAAATTGTTAACCATTCAATCCAGCAGCATTAAAATAATTCTCGTAAGGTTTCCTACAGGTTGATTTTTTTAAGTCAGCTTAAACGACGATTGTGTAATATAAAAAAAAAAGATTTTGGGAACATATTAAAGACGGCAGAGACAAAGTACCAGCATATTATATTTATTCTTTAAAGATTCAGTAGTTCTTCGATGTAACGAGAGTTTAATGAAACATGCCATCCTGCTAGTATTATATGGGTACAACCGCATACAATTAAGTCTCTGCCGCATAGTTCTAAAGTGACATTAATCTTCTCGATTATGCATGTTAGTGTATATAGAGCTTAAAGCCTGTTTGTGTTCATCTTCATATATAAATATATATGGGACACTCACAAAATTTTGCGAAACCTAAAAAAACGTTTTATAAACCCTATTTCTTTTTTTAATTTTTCAAATAACTCTCCACCCCTAATATTATGCTAAGTTTTATACATAAAACCAATTCTCATTTTTTCCAATGCGCTTCTGACACTTCCTTCACAGCTTGTTTGAACTGGAGGTCGCAATACATCATGGTTTTTTCAAAACCGGTATTTTCGGTACTGATATCAGATAAACCGATGAAAGTTTTGTGTTTTTTTAATTTCAGTCGCTTCACGTACAACTATTGAGTAAAGTGACGTTCCGTGGAGAGGACTTGCGTACGGTGAAATTCAATCCAGTGATTGGGGCCCGCTTCGAGTGCATGTTCTGCAATCTGATTTGCTAATCTGTCGGTTCTTCACAGCAGAGATGTGTTCTTTGACCCTTTCAGCAAGAGTCCGCTTTGTTTGGCCTATGTAGGAACTACCGCAGCTGCAGTTTATTTCGTAGACACCTGGAGTTTGTAACGGCAAGACACCCTTCAGTGTACCCACGATGTTTTGAACCTTTATGCCTGGTGTGTACACTGTCGGAATGGAGTATTTCTTTAATACGGAGCCGATCTTATCCGTCACTCCTTTGACATATGGCATGCAGGCTGGTTATCTGTTCACCTCCGGATGCTTGCGTCTCGTTGTCGGTTACTTCCGTGTTCCATTCACCTGATATTCGTTACTTTTAAGTAGCTCCTGCACATGATCCAGCTCTCGCTTCAAATGTTCAGGGTCACAAATATCGTGTGATCTGTTCTTGAGGGAAGTCATAACAGATTGCAGGTGTCTGGGATGATGATAAGACGTGGCGTGTAGGTACCTATCGGTATGAGAAGGCTTGCGGTATACACAGTGCGACAAGGACCCATCTGATCTCGCGGTTACTTTGACAACTAAAATTGACAACGACCTATCCGCCTCCACTTCATTTGTGAACCTTAACTTGGGGTGAATAGAGTTGAGATGTTGTAAATATTGATCTACTTCCTGTTTACTTCCTTTAACGATACTAAAGATGTCATCCACGAACCACTCACGAAAGTGTTTAATCGAATATGTAAACTGATAATGTATTGATAATTATGTTTATCTTACTAATATTATAAATAGAAAGTTGGTTACTCTTTCACGCAAAAACAGCTTAATGGATCTGGATGAAATTTGGTACAGAGATAGATTATATAGTCTGGAATAGTACATAGACTTTTTATCCCGGCAAAATGTACAGTTCCCGTTGAATAGATTTCACCGAAATTTCCACGCGAACGGAATCGTTGACTATTATAGTTACGTAATTTATATTCCATCTGTATGTACATGTTTTTGTTTAATTTTCTCTTTAATTATCAAAACTTCGTAGGTTTACTAACTACTACTACTACTACAGTAAATAGTAAAATTACTGCCTAAGGGAAATTCACGCTAACAATTATTATCAAGCCGCATGGATAGCATTTGGTATTCAGTTGCGTTGATTATATATACATAATTTAGGCTATTACTGGCTATTATGAACTCATATTAGCTAAAATGAACCTAAAATGTAACAGTTTTGGAGAACTATAGGTAATTGCTATTTCCAAGAAGAGTTTCATGGATATACACAGCTTTTTAGTGTTCGCATAACAAAATATGTATTGTACAATTTGGTTGTTATATGACTTACTAGGTTTTGTCTGTGGTCTCGTTTATGTAGATTCTGTCAAACCGGTCGACCGTTTAACTTTTTTTTTATGTTATAGGGGGCAAACGAGCGCACGTGTCACCTGATGGTAAATGACTACCACCGCCCATGGGCACCTGCAACTCAAGAGTCACAAATGCGTTACCGGCCTTTAAGGTGGGAGTAGGGGAAGGGTGGAAGAGGGAGAGAGAAGGGGAAGGCAAGGCCTCCGGTAACTCACTCACTCGGCGAAAAGCAATGCAAGCATTGCTTCAGGTCAAAACTAGCTAGGAATATAGAAATATGTTTATTTTATACTGCCTGTATAATAATCACAAATGTATAATATATGACTAACATTTTTCGTGGAAAAGCCATGCTTCGGCACGTATAGGCTGGCTCGACCGGAGTGATACCACACCTTCACAGAAAACCAGCAGTGAATGCATGTAATATAATGTAATATAATTATGTTACAATATATTGTAACATAATTATATTACATTGTAATATAATTATGTTACAATATGTTACACATGTAAACACAAAATGGAATTATAGCGATCACGTATATATACGTTTACCCTGGCCGTGGTCACGTGCGCGGTTAGCCTATGACCACGGCCAGTGCAACTCGCCAGGTCGAAATGTCAGGCAAATAAAAGGTATGTAATAATTTTAAATACGCTATCCTGTTAATTCCTGCCAACATAACTATATTAAAAAAGAACGCGAAATTTTAAATGTTCTGTAAGAATAAGTGTGTATTAGTTCTAATAGACAGCAGAGATATTATGAGCAGTGATTAAAATTTTGACAGACAAAGGGCTCTCTTCTTAGGGCGCCGCAACTTTTATGGGGTTTCAGTTAATTAATCAAATTGGTAGGTAAATCAGTTGTTTTGTTACTTCCAATCACAGTGTTAATTGCGTGTATTGCTTAATTAACAATTCAAAATTAATTTACTGTAATACAATTAATTATAGACTTTATACAAGTAATATGTAATCATAACGGAACCCGTTACATGATTGATGTGTGTACCTTGTCAATTAGATCTGTTATATTGTTAAATAGCAAATAATTATATGTACTGTCAATCAAAATTATTGTTTAGGTTGATTTGTTAGCAATTCCAATAAATACAGTTGATTACTAGTCCAAAACAAAGTAAATAGTAAAAACACAAAAAAGTTCAGGTTCAAACTTATTAAAAATTGTCTCTGAAGCCAAATTTTTAAAGTTCATTAAATAAGTGTTTGAATTTGGTATTTTTTCGTCTACTCTGGGGTGCTGCGGCAGAGCATTCGACAGAACTATCATCAGTCGTATTTTTTGTCAAGTATCTACTTAATTTTAATTTCTTAAGTTAATGAGCTCGGACTTCCTTCATTAGCCAGTTTAAGTTACAGGTATACCTTTTTCCTTCCTTTGCATTCCCTTCGTACCTACCTTGGGAATTAAATGAGAAAAGTGGAATACTGAAAGGATTAATATACTCCCATTTTTCTCATTTAATTCCCAAAGTGCCCGGTTGACGGCAATAGACTTGCCTCCTATTACGTAAGCGGGACTTAATTTTATTATAGTCGGCAAAATGTGGTGGTTTTTACATCTCTGTCTACCCCTTGATGGATACAGACGTGGGTGTTACGTACACCCACGTAAAAATAAATTGTTGCTTTTAGTTAACATCTACATAATGTACTAAATCAAAGGTAAAAAATCAATTCACTTTAAAAAGCTAAAATATATAATTAGCTTTTTCAGTTCGTACTTTTATTATTTTCTTTACTTTTTTTTACTTTTTACGTTAAACCTATAATCGATACGGATATTAACGCTACAGAATTCAACGCGTAAATTTAGGTATTGTATACGCTGTTTGCGAGCTCGATAGAGCCAACAAGCTTGATAAATTATTGACAGTACAGGAGAGCCTGCAAATTCGATGAATGAATATCCATTTTAATTATTATAATATTACTAGATGCACCCGGCATGCGTTGTAATGCTTTTTTATAATTTGACATGAAAATTTATCGTACCTACAATTATTGTATTCGATTGCTATCTTGCAACCCTATTGCGGATCTGTGGATGGAACAGAATAATATAAAAATCGCGATTAAAAAATAGGTGTTGATCGTAGAGGGTTGAAAATTCAGGGTTGTATGTATTTTCTAATGTTGTATCGTAAAAAAATAAAAATTTACTTAAAAATTAAAAAAAGAAATTTAGGGGTGGACTACCCTTAATATTTAGGGGGATGAAAAATAGATGTTGTCCGATTCTCAGACCTACCCAATATACACACAAAATTTCATGAGAATTGGTCAAGCCGTTTCGGAGGAGTTTTACTACAAACACCGCGACACGAGAATTTTATATATTAGATATTATTTCGCGGCTCAAGTAAGATGATCAGATATCACACACATGCACATCCACACGAAAATCGAATATTATAAATTATCTCGTTAAGGTTGGCTTGGTTCTCTTTTTTTAAGTTATTTCAACCAGTGAAAAACGCACAGCCTTTTACAACATAGTCTATGTTTACAACGATAGGCAGCTTCAAGCTTCAGCTGTTTCGACTTTGGCAAATACTTCAACTTTTTTCTTATTTTGTATTTGTAATTATTAAACTCTTAACAAGGTAATTTCATGTTGTTAGTTCTTTATAATGGTTAAGGGTTTAACTTAATATTATAATGCACATACCGTAACCTTACAACTTCTAAGTTTACGTAAAGTTACCACGAGCCTATTCAAGTTTCCAAATGATTTTTCTCCCCGTAAGATTTTTAGCTTATTAACAAAATATCGAGATTCTGCTTAATTGTTTGGCATTATAACACAACGTTTACAAACTTACCTATTAGCTTGATGACCTTCTACCATTTTTGTGGCTTCTTCTTGATACTTGTGGGTACTTCATAATCCTTTTGAGTCTGATTCTTTCTTAGTACCTAACTTTTACTAAACCCCTTTGATCAAAATCAATTGGCGACAGCTACGTGTACAAAACAAACGGTATTCAGTTGGTAAAATAAGCGAGATATTGTTGAATTTAAATTCTGACGATAAATTTCAAACAATTTTCTGTATTCAAATATTCACTGAAGCTATTATTGTACTAACGGTTGAATAAAAAGGTTATTTTTATTCGGAACAGCTTTTAGCTTTATTTCCTTTAAATCTTTGTCCATTGTTTGTAAGTAACAAAGGAACACTAAATTGAAAAGTTTTGGTTTACTCCACTTGAAAAACGATTCTAGATCATTTACCACATTTTTGTACTAATGTACAAATGTAATGTAAAATCAATGGTAGGTATGTCAAGCCAACCATTCTTATAATTCTTACATAAACAAAATTTCTTTCCACTCAACTTAGAGCGAATTAAATCATGCTTCTTTCTCGGCATGCATTCTGTCCCCTTTGTAAATTGACGGGCTATCCTCTTCTTGTCTAAAAGGTTACTTATCTGGAAATATTTTAAAGAAATTTTCTTCCACCTCTAAAAGTCACCGCACCTGTCTGTTGCTGGTCAAGGTTCCGGTTGGGTTTCGATAAAAAGTCCACCGCTCTGGAAGAATCTATAGAATAAAGGCTGTGTTACTGAAATCCTGGCTTATGGTGTACCACGAGGTGTTTTTAGCTAATAAGCTAACCTTTTACCTCTTGCCCAAACAAAGCATGCTTTTCTTACTTCAAAAAAGATTAAATTATTGAAGTAATTAAAGATTTGATGAGAGGTATGACATTTACGGGCCCGGAAGAGGCCGTGATGGCTTTCAACCAGCACGTGAAAAACATGCCCTTAGATCAATGGTCCTCATGTTTTCAAAAATTGTTTGACCGAATGAAAAAGTGTTTAAAATGTAATGGAGAATAAGTAAATATATTAAAATTAAAAAGTTTTATTAATGAGTTACGCCAATCTTTCAGTGTATTCATGTACGTAATTCGTCGTAAACGTCATTCTACGTAATATTCATGAACCATTTTGCTTGAAAATATTTATTGATTGCGTTCATCTAATGTTAACTGGTAAAGCAATCTCAACCGTACAGCTTGAACAGTATAAGAATGGTCATAAAATTTTGTTGAATGCTGCGCGATCTCCAGTCTCAAATTTTCAGATGACCTTAGATTTTTTTCATGTGTGTCATGACAGAACTTGAACTGCTCTTTGAGATAAAAAGGTACTATAGTAGCTATTTAGGGACTTAATCTAGAGTAGGTACTGGAACTAGAAGTTTGTTATGATGAACTTCAATTCAAACTCGTTTGAGTAAAATCACAGAATAACTTGCAGATAAAAAATTTCAGTACCTCCGTCCTCCATAGATTTTCCCACAACCCCTTTTGACAAAATATGAAGGTCTGACCTTATTTACATAACTGATTAATTTTTCACTTTTGCCATTAAGATAACAATTTTAATGACCACATCGCTTACAAAGGACACCAGCTGTGCAAAGATAATTATGTGTGTCCTGTACGCTCGTTATCAGAGCTCATTTTGTTTGACTCCCTGACGTGTGACTATGTATAATATGTATGTAAATTAATTGCATATGTAAATTAAAAAAAAGAAATGTAATATTTGTTTTATTTTTTCATTGCCTTATCAACAACCTTTAGCAGATTTTTCAAGAGTTTTATTTAGCTTTCCTTGTTTGTGTTGTGTGTAATTCAAAATCTAGTAATTGATATTTTATTTATTTATTTATTTAAAACTTTATGCATATTGGTACAAAGGCGGACTTAATGCCTAAGGAATTCTCTACCAGTCAACCTTGGGGTAATGTAGAACTGCTATAAGGTAGGTGCAAAGTTACATTTTACCTTCCTGTTGACCGACTTTTCTGGAATTTGGAACACACCTTAAGTTCTGATGACAATACAATTACCTGTGTTCAGAATAATTGTAACTCCAAGATGGCCGCTGCTATAAAATATCTGATAACATACTTTTTTACAACCTCCTCAATATGGATATTAAATGAAAGAGCTTGATAAAAAACAAACTAACTACTTGACTACTAAAAACTTGACAATAACATAAGTAATTTTTTTATCAAGTTTAACGTTTTTGCCGTTGAGTTAAGTTTTATTGTAAATGATGCAGATAATGTACTAAAACATGAAAAAAATCGGATATAATGTGTGGCGTAAACGCTTGTAAACTCGTAGAGCAAGATCCCAGGGTCGCCAGACCTTACGTATTTTCTGACGAACGAAATGTGGATGATCGAATAGTGTTAGTATGTACTATGATGGCATGCCTACCTGCTAGCTTGGTAAGACGGCCAATTTCCAGGTATCATGTAATGAAGGTACATAAAAACATTACTTACCTCACGTAAATTTTCCTAGCTGATTTTCACTGGAAACTGGCCGTCTAACCAAGCTAGCAGGTAGGCATGCGATCTTAGTGCATACTAACACTATTCAATCATCCACATTTCGTTCGTCAGAAAATACGTGACGTCTGGCGGCCCTGCGATCTTGGACTATCGGGGCGTAGCGTAATTTGAGTAAATATGTCAATACAATTATGCTACGCCACACGATTTATTTCCGAATTATTTATACTTTTTATTATTTTATTATGATTCCACAATAGTACTTTTATTGTTAAATGATAATGTGCATCATCCCTATCCTAACTAATATAATAAATGCGTCCGTGAGTTTGTTTGTTTCTTATGCTTCCATGCTGCTACTTCCCTTCCCACTCGTGAAGCGCACAACGACCGAAATACCAGGCTGCAAGCAGTCTAAACTGGTGCTGATGGAGGTCTCACCACGTTTAACTTGCAGACTGCTCAGTCTCAACCGACTCGGATCATCAGGATAGTTGTAGGAAATATTGCGGGCCACCGGGACCTAAACCGGCACCTATTCATTCTGAAAACGACTGACAGTCTTCTATGCAGAGGATGTCTTAGGAGGCCTCTCGCGGAGGAAACGAGTAGGTAGAGTATACGAATGGTGTGAGTATATAAGGAAAAATCGACCCGACTGAGTAAAAGTCCCGGAGGGGGGTGGAGGTATTAGTATATACGTGATTAGGGGTGGATATTCATTATCTACATTTACATTTTACATTACATTTAACTTTTTTCGATAGGATGCATACTTTAGCCGAAAATCGGAAAAAACGAAAGTCCACCCCTGAACGCCTATATAGTACCACCCCCACCGGGACCTTTACTCAGCCGGGTCCATTTTTCCTTAAATACTCACACCATTAACTACATTTTCCGACCATTCCTATACTGAAGAATTTATCGACTATTACGGTATTTAAAACGGTTTGGCCCTGGTCTATTTGTTGACATTATTAATTGTCCGACATTGTTTTTGTGACATTCTTATGGAACCACTTTTATTAATTATTGTTTATATTGTTAATAATATTTATTAGTACTTAGTACGTACTAATATAGGTTATAACCCAGCGCTCATAAAATTATTTTTATTCTTTAACACCTTTTTTAACCCCCGACGCAAAAGCGACGGTGTGTTATAAGTTTCACGTGTTTATGTGTGTGTGTGTGTGTGTGTCTGTCTGTCTGTCTGTCTGTTTGTCTGTCTGTCTGTCTGTCTGTGGCATCGTACCTCCCGAACGGATGAACCGATTTTGATTTTGTTTTTTTGATGGAAAGGTGAATTAATCGGCAGTGTTCATAGCTATGTTTGATGAAAATCGGCCCAAGATGGCCGCCGCCACAAAAAGGCGGATTACATATTTTTTCACAACTCCCTCAATATGGGTATCAAATGAAAAGGCTTGACTAGTACAATAATATACTCAGTCGGGTCGATTTTTCCTTAAATACAGTGTGTATTTAAGGAAAAATTGAGCCGACATGATAAATTTCAAATCCAAGATGGTCGTTTATGCTATTTTTATTATTTTGAGTCGGGGGTTTTTTTAATTTTTAATACCTGTGTTATGCAACTAAAGTATTTGATTTTAGGATTGAAACCGCTACAATAACCTCTACATCATCCACCGAAACACAATTTTGATGAGAACACTTAAGAGTCAACAAAAATATTAATGGTAAGGTAATTGAAATGAAGGGTGTAGAACTAATGGTGTGTGTGTATTAGGATAAGAAGTGGCAACACTAACCTATCTGCTGAGTCACAGTTATTCTTAGATCATTGAATATTTTTGATAATACCTATCTCATATATGCCAAACGATTGTTGTTCATGTATAAAATACAGCCTGAATACACCACGTCACAAAATAACCACGTCACATAACACCGGACCTTATTGCGGGACGTGATATTAGAACGTGAAGAGGCATTAATTGTTAAATTTCAACATTGTGAGATTTGAGTGTGCATTCATTGGGAAATGGTCTCATTTTATCCGCACTAGCTTTTCTGATTAATAAAATATTGTCCAGTTAAGCGTATAATAAAAGTCATAATTACTTATAATGATTAAATTGCAGAGGCTTAACTGATTTCAACTTTTAAGTTAACGAAGCTAACGAAGGGTTGGGTTTGGGGTTACCCTCTCCACAAACGAGATAGAACTAGTGCCCTCCCGTTGCATAGAAGACTCACCAAGCACCGAAGAGTGCAAAATGATTTCTGGCCTTCAAGAGCTTGAGGATGAGAGACAGGGTTACTTGTCGTATTAAGCGCATGACTCTCAGAATCAGAGGGGCCAGGTCTATCACACACCAAGGTGGGGTTATCAACGACAGAATACAGACAGAAAAGAATTCGAAGAATGGTAAAGAAAACATTAATACATTTACTTTTCATTGTGTTATACAGTCATGTTGATTTACAGAGGAGCACTTGACTTGCTTTTAAATAAAAAGAAATAGGTGTCTCATTTGCTGCGAAATTTTAAAATAATAAAAATTAAAACTCAACATGGAACAAATTCATACAATTCAACACAAAAACATTAACTATGTTCAATTTAGAGGAACTACGTTTATTACCAGTTGTTTGAACATCCCACACTAATTTAACTTGTAATGAGAATACAAATTGAACTGTACGCCACAATAAATACATTGTACATGTTTGAAGCGCCCAAGTCATTTGTAAAGAGTGGAGGAGGATTAAGAAAGCTCGGGAACAATTTATCATTCATGTTTATTTTGCATCCAACAGTTTTCTTTTTCAAGTTACGAATACTGATCCTAGTACCTATCTCTAAATCCATTTGTAGTAATTTTTTTCACCTACTGCTACGAATTTAAGAACACTTAATACGTTTTAAATCCCGTAGTATCAATGCAATTTAGTTGATGTAGATGTGTAGGTATCTTCGCTGGATAGCGGATTTTTGCATAATTTATTTTATTACTGGTTAACCACCGAAGAACGTTCCGGTGAACTGAGCTCAGCTTGCTGCAATCCGGCTGTTAATGATTTAATTTGTGACTTTGTGTCCTGCAGAGCATAATTTGTGGTTGTTTAAATTGTTTTTCTTTTTCAAACCTTTCGAGTTTTTGCATTCATGCATTTCAGACTACTTTTTTGGTTCGTTAAAGATGAAATTCGATAATATTTGAAATAGAGGAGATATTTCGATTCATTTTTGTGTTTTAAGGTAAATGTTTTAATATTTGGGTTTTATTGTCACGAGGTTTACTACCTGACTAGTCGCGTATCATATACTCCATAGCATCAGACCACAGGATACACTCAGCAATTTTATGAAAAATCTTTTTTTGTATATCTAAGGCTTTTGCAGAAACACTTTAAAGAGTTTTAATTTTTTTACCTTCATTCTCCAGGTACCATCCGCAATATTAATAAAATTCATACAAATTAAAAATACACACTTTCTAACCTTCGGAAGTATATATATATATGAATCATTTATGGTGAATTTGGGTTGTATCTACCGATAGAGGTGAACGGATCACGGTAAACCTTTACCTAACCTCCTTTTACCTGGCAAAAGTAATATGACCCCACAGATTACTAAAGGTCAAAGAGCCAAACCGTCCTTTTCATTTGAAAAGCGCCCTGCCTCTTTAATTTAGTGAGGTCCCCTCTTCTCCTATAGGTTTTAATATTACTTTTTTAATATATATTCAAAAACATTACGACAACGAAACGAAAAATATCTTTATTAATTTAAAGTCAAAAAGTATCACTTAGTACATAAAGTTACCTACTCCCTAAATGATTTTAAATGAATGATTTAAATGATTTTAAGGAGAAACTAAACAAAATACTATCTGAAAAATGTTATTACAATGTTAATGATTATTTAAATGTCAGTCTCTAACTATAGATATTATTCTGCTCATTATACTGCCTGTAACTTTAAAATATATTTTTTTAAATTTAAGATTTGTACGCCACTCGTGGCAGAATATGCTGTGATTCCTGATGTTTATTTTTTACTAACTTTTTACCATAATCATGCAAATAAATGTATTGATTTAACTTGATTTGATTTAAATAATTGCGCGTTAACTTACCCGGCTAGAATTTTCCTTATACGGGGACCGCCGTTACAGAGAAGAAATGAGTGTGGGACTCAAACTGCCACTCAACTCATCACAGTACCACACCTTCCAACGTAACACAGTGTATAGATACCTAATTTGTTTAACATGCGTGACATTTGCAAATATGTCTCAATACATACGTATTATCAATTGAGACGTAACTGTTAAAATACCGCATCTTTGTTCTACGTAATAGTTACAAGCTTTATCATGATTATGAAGGGGTTTCGTCCTTAATTTTCAGGTATTTTTTGAAGTTGTCATTTCATTTATTTAAGTCCATATATACTGAAGCCGCCAGAATAAAAATTATAGAAACTATTCTCACGTCCAAACTGACCACTTGAAATTATATGTAACACTAGCAGCGTCCCGCGGTTTCACCCGCATAAGTCTCGATGGGAATGTCGGAATAAAAGGTAGCCTATACGCTAATCCAGGTCTCCAGCTGTCTACATACCAAGTTTAATCGCAATCGGTTCAGTGGTTTTTGCGGGAAAGAGTAACAAACATCTTTCCATCCATCCACCCAAACTTTCAAATTTATAATATTAGTGGGATTGATTTTCCTTGATTGACAAAAGTTTAAGAAGTTAAATAAGAATAACTTATTCATCATTTAAAAAGAAGAAAACACCGTTTTTCTTATACTTTATTTCTTATGCTGCGCTCATACAAATATTGTCTTTTATGCTTTGCAAAAAAAAATATTTACACTGACACTGATTTTGCAACTGTTTTCGCTAGTTTAATAGCCCCATCATGGATATAATCGATTGACAGATTAAACTTTTTTTCTGATAGAGAAATTTTAAATCCGCTCAGGCGTTTTTGTGTAATCGGTTTTTATCGTGGAAGCGTTGAGTATAAAACCATCCATCCATTATTAATTCTGTTAAAAATGTTAATTACGAACCTGTCTTTCTTTCTACAATTTGAAATTGGAATTCAATGTGATTCAACGCCGCGTCGGATGTTAAATTAACTGATTCGGTGCATTTGCTGATCGCTCATCACACTTTAATATGGAAAGCGCTGATTACAATAAAATTGCTAAGACGTTTCTCCCGAGCTCTAATACTAATAAATTTAATCGCTTTGATGCTACTGCAATATGACAAATCAACATTTTGCCAATGTCTTTTTATTCAAGTTTACATTTTAGATATTTGCGAACACGACTTGTGATGAGACAAAGTGATTTCTTGAAAGATTTACTGATAATAAAAATAGATTTGTGTAGATCTTCTAAACACATATATGCCAAGCTAATTTTGGCTTGTTGTAAACTCATGGCATACACAATGCAAGAGTTAGTTGCGAATTGTACACAAATTTGTATGAACCTGTGCCAAATACCAATAGTACAAGCGTAATACTTTACCTTGAGTGAGAGGTCTTAATAAACTAAACACTCATACTATGTAAGTATAATTATTAAAGAAACCCTCTAAAAGTTTATTATTTGGAACCTACAACATCAAATTTTGCCTGGTATGACAAAAACAAAAAAAAACTTTCACCATAACAATTGCTGCCTTATTACTACGGTTTCCTCTCCGTACTGTTTAATTGCTATTTTTGTAGTATTTTACACTCTAAGAACAGCTGTTCATAATTGGTAATTTTACATTGTTCTTAGTGTTTTTGTCTACTACTAGCTTTGTAAACCTTATTTGTAGAATTTTACAATATAATTTTATCAACACAAATAAATAAAATTGAAATGTCTGTTTGAAATGTCAAAATAATAATTACAACCCTATATCTATTCTCTCTACAATAGCCAAACTTTTCGAATCGATTGTATGTCCGTATATTCAAAACCACTTTAAACAACATAATATATAATCGACTGTCAGCATGGCTTTGTCAAGTCTAGATCAACTGCTACAAATTTAGTTACTTACATTGAAGATATTACAATCGCTATTGACAACCATAAGCAAGTTGATGTAATTTTAAGCGATTTCAGTAAGGCCTTTGACAAAGTTTCTCACTTTATACTTTTTCACAAGCTTTCAGCTTACGGTTTTTCGGGGGTTTTTTTGGACTGGCTTAAATCTTACCTTAGTGATAGATCTTTTTTCGCGGTGGTGAATGGATATAGGTCTGATTTGCACAAGAGTACATCAGGTGTGCCTCAAGGGTCACACTTAGGGCCTATCCTCTTTAATATATTTATTAATGATATCTCTAGTTACTTTAAAAATTCAAAATCTTACCTTTATGCAGATGATCTCAAAATATCTCATGTAATAGAGTCAATTGAGGATATAGCTGTGTTACAAAATGATCTAGATCATTTAAATCTTTGGTGCAGCAATAATGGAATGTGTCTCAATACAGATAAATGTTTTCATATGACGTTTACAAGAAAACACGAGTACACTCGGTCAGCGTACAGACTTGGAGGTAAAACTTTATGTAAAGTCGATAAAATTAAAGATCTGGGAGTTACTTTGGATAGGAAACTCACTTTTGTCCGACATTGCGAAAATATTATTAAGAAAGCCTCCAATATGTTAGGTTTCGTCATCAGAAATGGCAAGATATTCCGAAAGCCTCAAACAAAAATCTTACTGTATTATGCACTGATGCGCAGTATACTTGAATATTGTACAACTGTATGGAGACCACACTATTCAACTCACATACTCAGATTGGAGCGCATTCAGAAGCGATTCTTATGGCACTTATCGTATTCAGCTGGTATATTAAAAAAGTGCAAATCGTATAACCAAAAATTAGATTATCTTAAAATGTCGTCTTTAGAAAAACGAAGAACACTCCTAGATCTAAATTTTGCTTTTAAAATAATTCGTAATCATGTAGATAGTTCTCAATTAATCACACGTTTTAATTACAAAATACCACAGCGAATGCCACGCAAACCAATATCAATGATGGTACCTCCACTTCGAAAGACAGTCCTAGGCTATAACTCCCCGGTTCCAAGGTTATGTAGAGCTCTAAACGACATCTGTGGGACCATAGACATATTTTCATCAAGTTTGAATTCCTTCAAGAGTCTACAAACCAATACCAAACTGACATCAACATCCAATTTAAAATTTAATTGTTAAGCGTATTAATTTTGTATTATTGTCAATGTAGTGTTATTCCATTTTGTATTTCCTTTATTGTATTCTTAATTAGTAATCTTATATTATATTTTTAATATTTAATAATGTATTTATTAAGTCAATCATCATAATTCTAATCACAGTGACATTATGACTAGGTACTGTTATTGTTCACTCAGAGATACCTCTTTTTTTTTCTCCTTTGTTAGTCTACCTATATACAATTTTTAAATCCATTGCAGTATTTATTTATTTTCCATAACATAATTCTGGTTAAATTATTGCTAAGATTAATGCTATTATTTATGTTGTGACTTGTGCTTTCATATTATGAAATTCAATGTTGTGTACTCAATTTTATTTAATTTTATTCAGTGCTGTTTATACATGTGCATGCTGTGTTTATCTTTAATTGGTCGTGCAATTGTCCTGGAAGCATTTTTTGAAATAATGAATGAGATTGTATTATTGTAACAACCGTTGATAAACCAAATAAATAAATAAAAATATATATATAAATAGTTTTTTTAAGTTCATACAGTTATTTGCACGATACCTATTCTTAAAAATCATCAATCTCCGGAACGGGTGGACCTATTTTTACGGGACTGTATATACGGGACTGGTAGATAGCTGGTGTTATAAAGAATAACTTAGGCTACTTTTTTTTTTTAAAGAATTAGGTTTGCGAGCAAAATATATAAATATGTACACGCGAGCGAAGCCCCGCGGGAACTGCTATTATCTAAATAAATTTTAAATGTACGGCCGTAGCTAGTCAGTCCAAAAAAAGTATTGAATCAACTAACGCGGCAGTGGATACTGCCGATGCAATGGTATAAAAAAGTAATCAATCATTTGTTTTATAGAGGTTTTAAATATGTAGAATAATAAGTTTCGAATATATTTCTTGTTTATACATGTACCTACATCAATGTTATAATAATCTAAATCAGTGCTATAATAATCTAAAATATACATATACCATAATCGTAATAGTTAACATGGTCACAGATAAGAGAATAGTCACGTGACATAATGTTATAATCGTTTAAATCATTGTCTTCAAAGCGATTGTTGTCAAAGCAAATAACTACATTGAATTACAATTAGTTCCGGTGTTAATACCACAGTATACAAGCATGAGGTTAGAAACCCGAGCACTTAGACAACATTGTTGCCATTGTATAGTTACTTCACAAGTATGTATAAATTAAAAAATATTAAAATACCAGTATTTAAAGTTAATTTATTTATATTAACTATAACTTATAAATCAAGATTAATATATTAAACATGCATGCAAATTTTCAAAATGGCAAATTCCGTTTATTAAATTTCATCAAAATTAACCTGCTTTCTTTGATTTCAAAGCCTGTTTTAATAAAACCATCAAACTACTTAAAGCATAACACACTAACTTTTAAGGTTCGAATATAACTACAAGGTTGCTTTTTAAAAATAACGTACCTTTTCTAATGGCCGCTGTGTGTTTATGAGGGATAATCTAGTAATAATAATAAGTACTTCATACTTGTCTAAAAGAACCACCTTTTGTGGAAATCTGTAGAAGAGTACTATGAAATATAATTATGCCCCTATAAATGTTTAAAAAAAATTATTTGCCATAAATAACATAGAAAATAAAATTCAGGAAGATTTTTCTAACATAATAAAATGGGCACACGATAACGGCATTATTATTAATCTCAACAAAACAAAATGTTATACCTATTCGCTCCCCTTATAAGAAGAAAGAAAAAAAGCCCCTTATAACGACCTTATGCGATAAACTAAGGACCGAGCTTGTAATGAAATACTGGGCAAGTGCGAGTTGCACTCGCATACTAAAGATCAAGTACTACAACATTGTCTAGGGAGTTCATTTTTTTATTATATTTTATTTTTATGTATATAGTATATATTAAGTTGCTGAAAGCATTATTAGGTACTTTGGTTTGATCATCGGATCAATTGACAGAGCTTATGCCAATATAAAATTTTACTGCAAAATCTTATGTCAAATGCCATTTGAATTTGAAATGAAATTGATTATAGCTTAGCACATTTTTTTGATCAATGTTTCAGAACCTTGAATTGATTTGATACTACTGTCAACTTGATAGCTCTGTTAGTTGGACAATATTTTGACAAGCCTTTTAGAAACCGCGTATAAGGAACAGCTTAAGTAATCACCCAATGGATGACTGGTAGAGAATGCCTTAGGCACTAAGTCCGTCAATGTACCCAATGTACATAAAGTTTAAAATAAATAAATATTAGTAATATAATGTAACGGATGTGACGTAAGCTAGCGCGCCAGCCCGCCAAAGCCAAGCCGCCATATTGACTCTTCCCACCAGAGAAGTCAATGCGCGCCAGCTTAGTAGTGGGGATGTGTTAATATAAGCCATAGCCAGCCATTTTTGTGATTATTTTTAATTGTGATTAAAGTGTATAGTGGTAACTCTGCATGATTTTTATTTGCCCGTTTCAATAAACAAAATACTTAGTTACGCGTGACCCACATGGTCACGTGTAACTAATATTTTGTTTAGTAAGTAAATTCAATTGGGGAAATTGTCATTGGCTACGGTGAACAGGTACCGTCTGGTGGCCGCTTGTTCATCACCTTAATTAATTCAAAACCGCAATCTGCAAACGGAAATCTTAAATCATTTCGCTTCCGATGTTTTATCTTGAAGTTCTCAAAGATTTATAACTTCGTCGAAAGAACCAAGAAAATTCTAGACCCGGGTAACAAATTACAATATTCATACCGAAGAACAGTAAAATGTCTAGGTTGGTACTTTTATAATATTTCAGGCTAATGTTTATGTCTGCATATATGTTTTGTAAGTAATCCCTGGATACCGTAGACATGTATGTTTTAGAAATAGTAACGAATGTAGTGGAAATAAATTGCGACTTAGAATTTATTACATGTATTGCAAGAAAAATGTAATAAATCATAGCAAGCATAAAGTCTCATGGAGGTGAAGGCAAGGCCCCTTTGACTCAGGCAACAGTGGCGAAAGATCACCTTGAGATACTGTCGTCACATTCTTCTTACAACCTGGGAGTCCCTGACCATAGTTTCTACATATAATTGCCGGGCATTGTATGTTGACTTACGAGGTCAATGATCCCAAGAACCCCAAACTAGGCAGAGCCTCCAAACTGCTGATAAACATACTTATATATTTCTAAATACATACATATTATAGATAAATAACACCATCATAAATTTGACCAACAGGCCAAAGAATATGATTACCACTAACTTACTTCTACCTTCTATGTATATAACTGGTATATTATTTTCATGATTTCTAACATATACCTAATATATAAGACAGATTTAAAAATTAATGCAAATACAGGAACTGCTGAATATCCTATCTACCGGTACGGTCCTATAACCCTATCATCATCTTATATATAAAAATTATGTGTCACGTTGTTTGTTCGCGTTGAATTCCTAAACTAATGACACGATATAGTTATGTATTTACACGAGTCAGCATGTGAGTACGGCTAGTGCAACCTGGTCGAAACGTCAGGCAATCCAGAGGTATGTAATACCTATTTCATGATCGCGTTAATTCCCTTGTAAATACATAATTATATCATAGAACGCTAAAGTTTAAAAGTTAATATAATGAAACGATTTTAAAGTAATTTTGCACACTGTGTGCAGTTTCTTCCAACTTGAGAGATAGGATAGTTTTATCGCAATTTAAAGTCACAATATTTTTTATTGCAAATTATTTAGCCATAACGCGTGGTTGAGTAGCTAGTATAATATATAAGTGTGTTCACAGAAATACACGAATCTAGTGAATATGGAACCTTTAAATCGCTGAAGTACACAACGTACAGGACGACGCTCTTGGGATTTAAATAGCCTTTTGAAGATCCTTTAAAACCTAGACTGAACCGCAGATATCGAGTTTGTATAACATAATGTTGTCCAACCAAACGCTGACAATATCACTTGGTACAATAAGTTGTTATAAGTTTAACGTGTCTGTGTATCTGTGTATCTGTGTGGCTCTGTGTCTATCTGTGGCATCGTAGCTCCCAAACGAATGGACCGATTTAAGTGCCTTTTTAACCGACTTCAAAAAAGGAGGAGGTTCTATATTCCACTGTATATATTTTTTTTGTATGTTCACCAATTACTCACAGACGCCTGGACCGATTTAGAAAATTCTTCTTTTGTTTGAAAGGGTATACTTCCCAGGTAGTCCCATGGTCTTCAGGTCAGGATCTGATGATAGGATCCTTTAGAAATCGAGGAAATTCTTCAAATTTTATAGGCACACTTTAAGCGATTTCTTTATTTTGAGGCTCATTCAAGTCGGTGACACTTTTTTAAAAGATAATCTTGTTTCAAAGGTGACTTGATCGAGAGTGTTCTTAGATATAATTCAAGAAAATCTGTTCTACCTTTCAAAGATCATCAGCTCTTTTATATCGTTGAAGGGATTTTCGAGTTGTGGGTATTTCAAATTGTAAATTTATAGTTGTCACATAAGCAAAAGTAAATAAAAAACTTTTACTGTCTTCCTGTTTACTAAATGTATTTGTTAAAAATTATAACAATAAACAAGATAAACCTAGTTTTTGACGACATAGTACATACGTCTGCAACATCAGAGGTCCCGGGTTCGATTCCTGCTCAGTGAAAATATGTGTATGCATGAATGTCTATTTGTGTTGGTCTGGGTGTTTCTATGTATAATATGTAAATATTTACACAAAAAAAATGTAAGTATGTTTATCCGTTTTCTATTATGGGTTATGCTATGCTTAGTTTGAGTCTAGATATGTCTCAGGATATTAGGAATTTAAGTACCTACCGTATAAAGCCACATCAAAAGCCCGAACGGGGACTTGCGTGTACATGTTCATATATTTTGCACAGAACACTAATTCTTTTTCCAAAATAAAAGTAGCCTAAGTTACTTCTTAAAACACCAGCTATCTGCCAGTGAAAGTCCCATGGAAATCGGTCCTCCCGTTCCGGAGATTAGCCGGAACAAACAGACAGACAGACAAAAATTGTATAAACTGATTTTTAGGTTTAGTTATCGTGCAAATTGTGAGAACAAAAGAGAATCAATCAATAAATAATCAATGTTTTTTGTGTACTTTAAAAACCATTTTGCGCTTACAATAATTTAAAATCAAAGAAATGAAAATACGTTGCCGCAACTCAAACTCTTACAAGCACTTAACGGAACAGTCGTTAGTTGTTAGCTCAAGTGTTGAGTAAACAGACGCAAGGGTTGCACCGTAACGCCTCATCTGAATGTCCCAACAGAATCGCCAAGTGCACTCAACACTCATCAAGCAACGGAGTGAACTCTCGCCGATTGTCGCAGTTTGAAAATGGAATGTGTTAAGTTGTTAATTCAATCACGAATGTTTATGTGTCTTCTCTCTAGTCTGTTCATGATTTAGCTAGTTATTTTTGCTAAACATCACGAATTTATATTTGGTATAATATTTATAATAGTTTCGTACATATGTGGATTTTACATATTTGTAATTTTCAGTATATAAGGGCACCCTATTCGATGAGTCGAACTCATTACTGAAATGAAAACTGCTAATGCACGCACGCGAAATATACCCATAATTTTTGGTAAATTGAGAGCGGAAAAACCATAAATCTGTGTTTACAAGATTTTCATAAAAAGGCCCAGACTTTCACTATTATCTTGTTTTGTTTTTGTATATTTTGCTTTACTTTATTGGTTATTTACGCCTGAAAATGCATTATAATCTGCCTTCAATAACGAATCTTTCTTAATCATTTTTTAAATGTATTATTTACTAGCAGTTCCCGCGCAGCTTCCCGATCACTAATTCTTTTTCCAAAATAAAAGTAGCCTACGTTACTCCTTATAACACCAGCTATCTGCCCGTGAAAGTCCCGTGGAAATCGGTCCACCGGTTCCGGAGTTTAGCCAAAACAAACAGACAGACAGACAGACAGACAAAACTTGAAAAAACTAATTTTTACTCATAGGTATCGTGCAAATAACTGTATGAGCTTAAAAGAAACCTATTATTTTGACATTACAAACAGACACTTCAATTTTATTTATTTGTATGGATTTGTATTTATTGTTTACTAGCGACCTGCCCCGGCTTCGCACGGGTGCAATGATGATACTAAATATACTACAGAATGTCTTTATATACAACGTTCACAGCTTTTTTGTCATTAGACAATACAAATATGTTTTCTTCAGAGGTTACTCTTCAAAGAGCGACATATAATTGACCATGTGAAAAATACTCAACGCTCAAATCTAAGCCTGCAACATTGAAAGTTTGACCCTGCGATTAATAATGGTCATTGCAAAAGATATCTTTACCGGAAATTGTCCGGTCGTCTGGCCGGTACCGCAATGTCCGTGCATTTTAAATCTGTAATATCTTCAAAAATATTCATTGAAATTGCATGCTTTAAAGGGCCATTTTGATCTATATTAAATGCACAATGCATTTAAGATACTTAATTGGATAAGGATTAATGCTGTATTGCTTAAAATCGCTTCGTAAATAAGCCATTATTTCTCGTAAAAAGTAAAGAATAAAAAATAGTTGTTGCGGGTTATCCCTAAGAGATAGACATATACCATTGCGGTCTTTTTTGTAGACCTTTTTCAGGTGTACAATACTGTGGTACATTATTTTGATCTATCTCGTAGGGTTCAGCCAGCGTTTGCAATGTAAACGCAAAAAAATGTGTTTATTTACGACATCACATTGGAAACCTCTAAAGTTGTGTTTCTCTACTATATTATGCATGTATTATATATATAAACCTTCCTCTTGAATCACTCTATCTTTTTAAGAAAACCGCATTAAATTCCGTTGCGTAGTTTTAAAAATCTAAGCATACATAAGGACAGACGGACAGCAGGAAGCGACTTTGTTTTATACTATGTAGTGATGTATATATTTCGTTCCCATATAGCTGAAGCTTGATTTAATATATTAAATTTAAATACACATTTGAATAGAGAACAACTTAACTTTCTCGACTAACAATAGGTCCATGGCTTGATTGATTTCTGCACTCTCACTAGAGAAATGTTTGGACAAATAAACATCACTGTTATCATGTCATTTAAATTTTGTGTAGTTTCAGTACAAACTATGAGTGCTTCTGTCTCACGTGCGCTGAATAAATTCTTACACAACAATGCGTTTGTACGAACAAAATATTTTGGTTAATCTAAATATTAAAAAAATTAAAATCTACCATTTTATGACAATAAAGACGTCACATCTGTCTCTTATATTCAGTTTTTATTTTTATCGGATTACCGCGCCTTGGAAGTTTTCAAAGGAATTCATAAAAATAATCCGTCTGATCCGAATAGGCCGTCTGATCCCAAACCAGGCAGAGCCTGTACTATGGTAACCAGACTGCTGATAAGCATACTTATATATTACTAAATACATAAATATTAGGTATAGATAAATTACACCCATTTACTTTCCATATTGTGTCGAGCAGTGGCCGTCCTATGGCTGAAATAATGATAGTGACCACGTCTTTATAATGAATTAGAAACTGACTCTAAAATTAGAAAATAAAAAAGGTTTTAAAATCTTATTTTTAACCTTATTAAAGGTGCATATTAAGCCTTATTAAAGTTTCAGTTCAGGGAGTCTTGCGTAGTTCGGAAGAGGGAAGGAGGGTTCGCTCTTACAGTAAGTACGCTTTACGCTTTTACAGTATGACGTGGGGTCCACAACCAATCTGTGGAACAAATTGTAGCCTGCGGTATTTCCGAACCAATACGACCTTCAAACCTTCAAGAAAAGAGCGCTCTTGAGTTGCAGGTGCCCATGGGCGGCGGTATTTACTTGCCATCAAGTGACCCGTCTGCTCGTTTGCCCCTAACACCTTAATAGAAATACAAAATGAAGATTAATACAAGTTTATATTTCGTTATAAAGTATTATTTTAAACAATTCAACTTTACTTAATAAGAATAAATCAGAAATTAGCTATGCCTATGGTATCATTTTAAAAGGTTTTTTTTTATCATTTCGTTTAGAAAATATGTTGAAATAATTTCAATATTTGTAACCTTAGAGAGCTTTTTATATCACTTAGGCATATAGGTACTGCCATTTCAAAGTACTAGCAAAACTTTGAGGATTTTAAACAACCTGATCCGTATGGTAAGGATTTAGTATTTGATTTTCTACATTTAGTCGTTATTGCGAGTTAAAACTTTAATCCTGAGACAACTATTCTAAAATTGTAAGTAGCACAATGTATTAAAAAACGAAAAAGAAAATAAATTTAGGATTCAACAGAACTGTAGTTCGTCTGATAACTATAATGGCATCTTCCTTAACGCCTCACGAACTGGCATAAACTTTTAATGAGGGTTATGTATCTTATTAGCAGTAATGGAAATTCATATTAAATTGTAGAAAGTAAGCTCAAAAACGCCGCTAAAAGGATTTTGTTAATCTTTTTGGTATGTAGGATAAAAGTCAGACGTATACCTTACATATTTAATTTTTCTTCACTTAAACCTTTTACCGACATATTTCTAGTGTTATATGTCGTTATATCGATATTTAAGTAATATAGTTATGATTCTGTAATGATGTAAGGTAATAGGTTCACGAGTTTCGGTCTCTTATTGGAGGAGCAGTAATTTATTTGGTTTTATTAAATACCAGCAGCGCCCCGCGGTTTCACCCGCTTAAGTCCCGATCCCGTGAGAATATCGGGATAAATGTATGCTATGCGTTAATCCAGGTCTCCAGCTATCTACATACCAAGTTTCATCGTTCCGGCTCGATGTGCAGGGGCATTATCTTGATGCAAAAGTGATATGTACTCGAATATAGCTACGAACATATAGTGCGTGTGCGCGCAGCCGGACTCAGTGGGAAATAAACCTTGTGACCAACCAGATGTTCTACTAATTACTCTTCGATATCTCATTGGCGACGAGTACTGCCTACGCAATACGCAAAAAAAAGTTGTTATTAGGAATTTTGGCAGTTTTTGACTATTAAAGGAGTGAGTGGCCTATATTCAAAAGCCGATAATCGCAGTTTTTAATAGTAAAATGTAATAAGGAAAACAAAAGTGCAATTCTACGAGTCATATCTGTTGTTGCGCAACTTACCAACTCGGTAATTAATATATATATATGTATAAGTTACAATACAATACAAAAAATGATTACGCTTCTTGACACTCACTTCAAGCCCAAGGAGTGTTCGTTTGTGGATAAGGCGAAATTTTTTGAAGCGGTGCGAAGCCGAGGCGATACTTGGGATTACTGGTCAGCTGGCTAGCCACTGTGACTTTGGGCGCTGCTTTGGAAACGAATCTTAGGGATCGTTTCATCGTCGGCCTTGGCGCAGGCTCTCAGCACATCAGTCATTAAGCGCCCAGAGTGAACTAATATTTACCAATAATTTTCGTATAGCTTCTTGTGTTCTTATCGGTAGTCACTTTTATCGGCCTTCTGGATCTTGCATTATCCTCCAAGTTAAAATTGAATTGAATATACCACCGTTCTATGGTTCTTAAAGATTGATAAGTTTCCCTCAGTGCTCATTTCCTCGAAACATTTTTGATTAGTTAAGCCACGCTTAAAATTAAACTTACAGAATAATTACATGAATGTCATAACGAAAGCCGGCCCTTTTCATTTAGAAAATTAATTTAAAAATCGAACAAACGATTGAGTCCGTGGGCCCTAGAACATTTTTTTTAATTATTACCTACAAGCTAAAACTTAGCCGACCTATTCGTTTTACTGAGTTGGACAAGTATTTGCATGTCGCCCTGCAAACATGTCGATTTAAC
Organism: Euplagia quadripunctaria; assembly: GCA_963859945.1. Lineage (NCBI taxonomy): Eukaryota > Metazoa > Arthropoda > Insecta > Lepidoptera > Erebidae > Euplagia > Euplagia quadripunctaria. The sequence goes on along the minus strand of OY982577.1, from coordinate 15,582,523 downwards.
GATAGTAGGTTTTTTTATTACCTACCAATAAATTTTCATTCTAATTACAAGATAATAACGGTAAATTGAAATAATACTGTTAGCCATATATAACGATATTTCACCCTTAATACGTCAAACAATTAACGTATAATTTTTGCGTTACAATATAATTTAAATGGGCTCATCACTTAAAAAGGCCCGAAGGTCCGTTATAAAGCAGCAGCTGTGAGAAAATAAGCGCCATTAATGCTCGGGGCTTTTGAGAATTAGAGGTGTTTAGGGTGTCTGGTAATTATGCGCGTTGGGTGGAAATACATCGTTCTGTTTTTAAAGTTTTAACATGCTCCCTATTCTCCACCTATTATAATATATATAATACATATTAAATATCAGGGAAAAAGTCGTTAGGGAAGTATTTCTTTTCACTGATTTATAACTTTTAATTAATAATAATAATAGTTTATTTGCCAGATAAAGAATACAACTTATATTTATAATTTTTTTTTGTTTATATAAATATATGTATATTTACTTACGTCTACTTACAACGTTCTAATAGTTTTTTGATTCTACAACGCATTAATGACAGAAGGAAACTTAATTTGTGAACCTCACACTAGGTCAAACCTGTCAATTAAGACCATAACCAATCTAACAATATTGTTATTTAAGTACATTGAAAACAATATATGTAGTACAATATATGATTTCTTAAGAACTAAAGAAAAATTATAAGATTAAATAATAAAGCATATGCGTGCATACGCGTGCGTGCATGTGCGTGCGTGTACGTGCGTGTGCGTGTGTGTGTGTCTGAGTGCGTGCGTGCGTGTGTGAGTGTATGTGTGTGTGTGTGTTAGAAGAGATGATGGCTCCGTGTACGATTGAGATTAAAACAACAGCCACTTTTGAAGAATAATTATTTTGGTCTCACTTGTTTTGAATACATAATATAATCCATAATTATACATTTAAGCTTAAATTCTTGCATGTGCTGGGCAAAGATGCTTTTCACACTTCTAAGCTTGAAAATTTGAGGATATTCTGGTGACAGGAACCATTTTTAAAATATATAATTGTCAAACATTGAGCTTCTTTGTATAAATAGTCAGTGAGAAATGTAAGGATATGCAGATACCGACCTATACTGTGATCCATTAGCTATGATACTCAATGTACTGTACAGTGCCCTGATACTTAATTAGAATATTTCCACATGACACCTTTGTATAGGAGTTGTAAAATTCTTTACTTGGCTGAGTTTCGTAACAGTGTCATTTTATAAATCCGATTTTTAGTACCTACGCTTTGCGACCAATTCAATACGAGGTTTGAAAAAGAGTCTACGACCACGTTTTAATGCTCAGATTTGAATGACAACTTAATTGCGGGGTTGGAGCTGTCCGTGCCGTTACCGTGACGGTATAGTGTGTGTTGACCTTAATGCTGCCATGCGTGCGTCTAATATACCCAAAACGCTACCTCACAGACAGATTGCGACGTCTCCCGAAACCTTGAAACTACACTAGAATTTTCCAATACATCGCGGCACATTCTATTCATGGATAACTAGTTCCGTGTATTATCAATAGATGGCGTGCATCTCACTTTAGGTAATTGTCACCCTCTATGACTTCATATAGTCGACAATAGTAGTAGTAGTTGAGGAGCAGTAGATTGTCGTATTATAAACATGTGATGCGATGAGATGAGCAAAATGTGGTGAAAAGAGTTTGATGTATAAAAGTTGACGGATAAAAGAGGATAAAACAATCTAGAATAAGATGGATGAACTGCATCAAAGAGGATAAGGCTATAACGGCTGTAAGTAGTGAAATGACGAATTATAGAGTAGGATGGAAGAAGAAAATACACTTAGGTATACTTAAGTAGTCATTAACTGCTTGTTTCTCTTTTTACCTTTAACCAACTATTTTAATACTGTATTAGTTGTACATAAACGCCGTATGTTTCTCTCATCTTGAAAATGGACAAATATAATATATAAAGTGGATTAAGATAGTTTTCCAATTCTGAAGGGATTATAGCGTTATGGCGGTACGTTTAAGTGGATTGGGTTGGCTGTAATTGTAATTGTTTTGTACGTTGAAGAACAAACTATTTGAATGGAAAAGGCGTTAGGTCGGTACCATTGGCACTTACATTGAATTGAAGCAATTAAAGGTCAGTCATCAGACTTACAATCGAGAGATTTGAATCTCACGAAACTATACAACCATCTTTATGATAGGGTTATAGTGTTGTGTTTTTTTGTGAACTTAAATAGAGATGATAGATGATACTAATGTCCTGTTTTTTCATGCATCCTCTGTGTAGTGTATTAATAAATATTGATTCTCGTAACTTATGTTCTTATTCGTATCTTAGCTCTAATAATGGTAGTAATGATTTTCCTTTACAAAAAAAGGATACTCGAACTGATTCTGATATCATGCACAGTTAAGAAATCCAACTAATATTATAAATGTGAAAGTTTGGATGGATGGATGGATAGATTGATGGATGGATGGATGTTTGTTACTCTTTCACGCAAAAACCACTAAACTGATAGCAATGAAACTTGGTATATAGATAGCTGGAGACCTGGATTAACGCATAGGGTACTTTTTATCCCGATATTCCCACGGGATCGGGACTTACGTGGGCGAAACCGCGGGGCGCTGCTAGTTATTAATAATTAAAGAATCTCAAGAACATTTTGTCGTTAAACATTTAAATACGCTTTTATAGGACGATGAACTGCAATAATTGAAGACACCATAATGCATGAGATAAATTTCACCCAGAATAAGATACTTCTCCTTACTGACCTACTACTATAGTTCTGCTTGTAGTGAAACTGTACAGAAAATCAATGAATTGTGCACCATAAAAGATAAGCATATCCAAGCCACATTCAATGCGTGCGAATTCGGAGCAAAGCAATCCCGGTAAACCGTTACTTTGTAGTTGAGTGCGCCCTTTGTAGACTGAATGGATCAATTCAACTGTGTGAATTAAGACAGTGGTTTTAGTTGTTTGGATGACTCTAAACATACTTTATCAGCAACAGTCAAATTCCATTGTTTGAGAGGATGCTTCTGTATCAACTACAATTCACATTTTATAGTTAAAACCAAATACTTTGTCGGAGTGTAAATAGGAATACTTTTGTCTAATTTTTTATGAAATATAATTTAAATTACTTCATTTTGCGCAACATATTGCCGCTTTCTTACCCGCTAACACCTTCTTCATAAAACAGACAACCGCTATTAAACAGCACTACAAGGATAGTGTTATATTTCTACTGATAAGGAAAACCGCCAGAGCTCCGAGTTTGGCACGATAGGGTTTGTTACCCCAACCGTGTTACGAGCTTTTAAGAGTGCATCTGTAATTCAAACTGTTTGGAATAAAAAAATATTAGTTTTTTTTATATTTGAAGGTTCGACGATTTCCGTCGGCGATTATGTAAAATTGTCCTTGACTTTGAATGTTAACACAGCACATCAAAACTTCCTCAACATTTTTCCTGCACCCTACGTCGTAAACTTTAAAGTTACTTCTCTTTTACTACTTTTGTTACTTTTTTTACGCCTTAAGAATTTACGAAAGTCTGTTTATGTTTGAAACAGTGACCCTCAAGACCCTTCAAATGTGATGATAAAATTCATTGCTGTCCCTCATTTTTAGTAGACTTCAAAAAAGTTTTGGGTTTTTTCGAGAGTTTCTGGTTATTGTATTTTTTTTTTACCCTTGAACTAAGTTTAATTTGTCACACCATTTGGGGGTAAAAAACACTCAGCTTGACACATATAAATTAGTATTTAGTACAACTAAGTATGATAAACCCCAAGGTACATATCCGAACGTTTAATCGGCATTTTTATAGTATGAGCATCAGGCAAGAAATCTATTAACATTCAGACGTAAGCGGTGTTATTATCGTGATTTTCCCCTCGTAGGACTCTGGCAAGACTAATCATTTACAGGAAACATTACGAATTTGGTCTCTAAAGGTAGGAGAAACTTTGTGGCTAGGCTAGAATTCGATAAAAAATATGATGTGCCTCCCTTCACAAATAAGATCCATAAGAGATAACAAAAAGATAAAGCGTCTGCTAGAAAATACAAACAACTTTGAAACCAACGTCTGCATAGACAACCCCATTCATTATCCTTTCTATTTTTGAGGTGAAAAGCCATAAAGGAAAACCAATATACTTTTATGCAAAAATAGTTTTCTATACACATGAGCGGGATGTGAAAAAAGACCAGACCAAAAAAATATGGCCAATATTGTCATATGTTTCTCCAGCAAATCAAACGAGTGCTAATTACTTATTAGGTGTATGCTACAAAACTATTATTGTTATGTCGGACTATGAATCTTTATATATTTTTTTTATTTAATAAAAACAACTCCCGCATTAGGAATTACTCCTGTGTCGCGGGGAACTTTACAAACATAGAAACAACGGACACAAATAACACCCTGACTCGGGTGGGAATCGAACCCACGACCTATGGCATAGCAGTCAGGGTCACTAACCACTAGGCCAACAGGCCTGTCATATATATTTCTTCTGTGCGTGTGTATGTCACTGAACTCCTCCTAAACGGCTGGACCGATTTTAATGAAATCTTTTGTGTGTCTTCATGTGGATTCGAGAATGGTTTTGATTTACAATTGGACCCGGTAGATGGCGCTGCGATAGGGATCCAGGAATAATATTTTTTACGTTCCGGCAGGACAACGTCTCTCGGGTCCGCTAGTATATATATAAATTAGTTCATTGGAGCGTTACAGTTAATGAAATGAAATAAACGAACCAATGAAACATTTCCATTCTAGCGACTTATAATGGTTTTCACGGGCTCGTTGCCGCAATTCCACGTCAGCGCGTATTTTGCTTTGGTGGGAATAAAAACTATTCAAGTCACCCTAACTCACCGAAGAATCCCAGTAACCCCTTCACGTTACCGATGATCTCGGAGAGTGACCCTGGCAAGCCAAAGTACTCATAGTGTTCAATCTTTGCTCATTTATTGGTGGATAAGCATAAATTTATGCGACACCGCCTTTTTCCTGATACCGACGTTATTGTGAATGCGTCGGTGAGCACTTATCTTCTTACGCCGCGGGTGTATGGTTTGAACTGTTCCATCTCGCTAAAATGGTGGCTTGTGAATGTTTCACGAGGACAATTCGCCTTTTACTATCTTCTCAACCGTGTTGAGTGCTATAAACTGTTATTTGGAGCATCAAACACCTTGTATAGTGCCGAATAGTGGATTTCTCAACCTACACGCCGTGCGTGGTGTACTGAGCTGCAGAGCTTCGCATGCGAAGGTGGATGGTTAAGGTTGGTGTCCTTTTTGCTTATCTGCTATTGTGATTGATTGATTGTTTATACTCCAAACCTACACTTTTTCTATACAAAGTAAAATACAGTCCCCTTATTTTTACTTCTTAAACTCAGCGACATCTATTGCTTAAAAACTGCACACATAGTATAATCAACAGATTTTAAATTTTAATAGAAGAAGAACAAGCTTTAAATTGAGATTTTAAAAACTTTAGAAGCTTAATACTTTTTCACTTATAATTTAAAATTCTGCAGTTACACTGGGATGTTGAATAGGACGCAATGGTCATTAGGGAATAAAGTATATTTCTTACTCACTAATAGGTTACCCATCAAAATTTAGTTGTTAACAGCTTGTAAGATATAAAAGTGCCTAAAATAGCAAGTAACTACAAGTTTTATTATTCTTATGTTTTTGGACAACTGCCAAAGTTAAGTAGAAGCCTGTCACTAAGCTTACTTCGAATCCTACTACACATCTCATAGAACTAACAGAAATGGAAGGGAAGTTATATAAAAAAAATTATGGTTATAATTTTTGCAATGGAATTTGGTAACTTTTTACATAAAAAGTTAATGTTCGTTTATACAAAATCGCACATCTCCTAAAGTTCCTTACTTTCTTTCTCCTAAAGATCGTTTTGAAATTTTTACACATCGTTGTATTCATTTTACCGTGATATCACGGCCGCACAGAAAACCGGCAGCGAAGCAATGCTTTTTGTCAAGTGAACAAGGTTACCGGAGGCCCTAACCCTTCCCTTCCCCCTCTCCTCCCCCTCTTTCAACCTTCCCCTACTCCCACCTTAAAGGCCTACAACGCACTTGTGACTCTTGGTGCCCATGGGCGGCGTCATTTACCAGCAGGTGACCCATCTGCTCGTTTGCCCCATATATCATAAAAAATACGTGCATATTATTTATTTATTTGTTGGTTTTAGTTTGTTCGTATTTTATGCGCTGCGTATCGGTAATCCGGTCATCATAAAATGTTGCATACATATTGCTAACGCTACAGGAAATAGGGTCCTTTCATCCTGAGAAAAGTACAATTCCCGATGGTTGGAATTTTTTTTTGTACCCAAGGGAAGACGTGAGCAAAAACTAGTACAAGAATAAAAACGATCGTTTCATTCGGGGATCGATCAGTCACGAAACACACACGTGAGTAAACTAGTGTATCCCTAATAAGTATTAATAAAAATGGAATTTGTTTGTTTTAGTTTGTTTATATTGGAAGTAAGTTCGGAAGTAATCAACAAACGTTTAAGTTTAGTTTATTGAGGATAATCAAATTCAATAGCAAAACGCAAAGGTGATATAACTATTAGAGTGCAAATGGATGTCAAGCAACGGTGAAAAGGGAATTATAATTATGTTTAAGAATATTACCTATTAGCAACCCGCCCGGCTTCGCACGGATACAAATTATACTCCTAAACCTTCTTCATGAATCACTCTGTCTATTAGTGAAAACCGCATGAAAATCCGTTCAATAGGTTTTCAGGTTATCGTGAACAGACAGACAGACAGATGGACGCGGGGGAGGCCTTTGTTTTATAATATGAAGTGATAACTACTTAGTAATCTGTGCCTATAATGCCGAAGGTAGAATTTACGAGGTGCATTTCTATTTGACAGCATAACACATCATTTTTGATTTTAATTCAGTATTGTTCTACCATTATTAGATAAAATTAATATTATTTAGCCCTATCATATTAAACCTACCATTTTATTTGACCCCCTCGGATGACGGCCCGAGGGGTCGTCCCACTGACTACCCCGGTGAAGTGACGACTTCACCGGGGTATTCAGTGGGGCGGTGTGTAGGAATCGAACTGACTAAAACCACACGGAGTGCCGTACTGCACCTGAAATAGGAGGGATCCGGGAACAGCTATTATTAAGACATCCGAACCCCTCCTAGTGCCTGCCCGCAAAAGCGCGGGTACCACCTTCCAGGTGTCTGTGTATCTTCCATCCGCGTGTCCAGGCACACGCGGACGCCGCCTCCTCGCGATATTGAATAAGCACAGTTTACATAAGCCTTCACAATGACAATTAAAATAAATTTATGTTGGTATACGTGCTAAAGAAATAAGTGTAATAATTATATAATTTGCTTCTGTATTTTAAATAAGCATTTTAGCCTATTTAAAATACAGTGTAACCTGAAAAAACTAGTTATAAGACTACTGTTAGTCACAGAACCAATAAATAAAACGACAACTTCAATAACGTGAACATAATTTATAATATTCGATAAACAACACTAAATACACAGTAGTCTTAAAACAATTTTTTCAGGTTCTGCTGTATTTTAAATAGGCCAAAATGCCTATTTAAAATACATATGTATATGCTCGGGACTTAACCGCGATTACATTTCTAAGGTGCAATACCATTTTGGTTACCCGACGTTTCGATCGAATTTCACCGATGGCACAATGTGACTAAACGCGTACTATGAACCAAAGCCAAGCAAAAACCAACATCCTAGCCACATTCTAAGATGCTGTAAATAAATGCGCTTTTTTAATCTATAGGTACAAACTCTAAGTATAACAAAAAAATAAATTTACGTAAATAATAAAACAAGTCGTTTGCTGTAATTCATTTAGATAATCTGTATGGGTTAGCATCTTAAGGAGGTTTCCTAACAGAAGGGTCGCCTGTTATTCTTCAACAGGCGGCCAAGTCTGCCGAGGTTCACAGGAATATCCTTTCAAAGATACACGTGAGGCTCTGGCAATAAGGACTCCGTGACCGACCCGACCCACCACCCTACTATTTAGCCCCGGTGGGGTATCTCCTGTAGGGGTTTCCACACGTAAAAAATAGGAGATTTCCTAACGAAATTAATTCTCAACAGCTTGTGAAAATATACGCCTACTCGTGTGTTGTAAAGAACTTAATTAAAGATACCTTCAGGCAACCGTATGTAAGGTAATGTCTTGTTATATAAATTTACTGTCTGTACTGAATTATCGTAGTCTATACAATATGCCATCTCTTTTAATGTAAAGCAATACAAATTATAGCCTACTATATAAAAAAGCCAGAAATCAGTGTGAAAAGCAAAATAAAAGTTTACGTTTAATCCCAGACTCAACAAATAAAGAAGGTCACAATCGCAAGGTTCAATTAGGGAAAATGAAAGCTCAATAAGTTTAAATGCAAGACCGGGTATTTTGCGCTTTTTGGTTTATTACTTACCTATTAACCAATGAGCGCAAAGTACTCTGTTACTAAGGCATTAAAATAAATTACAGGATTAAATGAGATCGCAAATATTTGCATAAAATAAATCTGCGTAATTTAATTTACTTACTTTTTAGCTACAAATGCCTGAAAAATATAACTTCATAAATTTGAACAGTCGATTTTTTACACAAATCAGATAAATTACGATAAATTGAAGGTCAAAATTTAACTTGGTTAGTTTTTACCAGCAAAACAAACTTTTAGAAGTATGACATTTGTTGATCTGAGAATATAAGAACAGTAACTTGTAGTAAATAAATACAATCTCTCGATGTATAATGTGTCTATTCTCCCGCAATAGCCACTCTACCCTGATGACATTTTCATGAGTTACTGCAGTTGTAGATCGCCTGGGTCTGGAGTCATCGTTAAGGTCATAAACTTAATTTACTAATGGTTTAGGTTCTCTCGACCATGTTTAAATTCACGAAACCAATAAGTAACTGTTCCTAAAGCAGGAGCAGACTCCCCAAATGCAGCTTGTAAATATTCGTGAGATTCCTTGAAGGTTAACCCTCGTTTATAATCATAAAAAATCATAGAAAGAAAAGCTTCCCGCGAGACGTTCATTGTTGCAAACAAAAAGGTGACTGATTTACTTTTTAAAAAATATTTAAAAAAAATAACTAGCCATACCGCGGTGGCCAATGATTTTCAGCAAAGAGATTTGTATTGAAATTAGCCGTCAATTCAAAATAGTTTCTAGAAAAAAGAGATTGATTCTGATTGATGATGAGATATTTATTCCTTAGCTAACATTTTTCGGAACAACCTAAGTATATATTCCAAGTACAAAGATAATTAGCAACAGAAATTACATTGAATTAATGAAATAAGACGCACTTCAACTTTGCTGCTTTGTTATGAAAATGTTTGCCCTTGACAAATCTTACAGTCTCAAAATCTCTGTAAAGCACCCTTTGTCTCGTTAGTTTCAAAATTATTTCATTTTAAGAGAATTGTTCTTCTTTGCACTAGAATATTAGGAATTAAAAGCTGGATCTTAGAAATAAAACGAAGCTTACATCTACAATGATGTAGTCTCCTACTTATTTTATTAAAATGGTATCCTAAATTACATGCATATTTCTAATTAACAGAAAGATCCTAAATATAATGCCTAACCAAAATCGCACACTGTTTTTATTTAATACTCGTAAAACAGTTCTTGCGGGAGTTGTTGTTTCAAAATTGATAGATACGAGTATAACTGAACATGCTTAAATTGTACATGGTTTTTCTTGTTCCTAATAAAAATTAAATGGGACCAATTTCGAAGTACTATCCAATAAAAAAAGATTTTTCGAAATCGGACTACACTGTAAAAAGCTATATGTGGTAAAATTGAAAACCTCCTCCGTTTTTCATCGGTTAAAAACAAAGTGTATCAGGTAGTGTGAACTGCGCGAACGAAATGAAAAAAGTGCGAGAGCTATTTTATGGTACTTTTATTCGCACGGCGTTTGAACAACTACTCCATACACTAGTAAATCACATGTATGCAGAGTGTATGAATTCGTGATCTTGAAACCAAGTCATTTCATGATAGTATTTATTTTCACTACAAAATATATTAAAAATTTCGGTCAATTAAACCAATTTGACAACAGGTTGACCACATTGTTTATACGAATTATATAAATCTAAAACTCGTGCGTTTATACGAAATATACTAATCTAAACCTGTAAACTGTAATGCTCGTGCGTATATTATGTGTATATTAAAAATAACTTTATTTCTATTATGAACTTAACCTTGTTTATAGAAACGTTGTTCATATTTAGGGTACCTTTCCTCCATTCCTCAGAACTAGAAAAGGAACCCTTATAGGATCACTTAACGAAGTGATACTATGAGTGCACCCTTTTTACTTTTAAGACAGACATATGGATAATGGTCCGTCTGTCTATCTGTCGAGACCCTTTTCTTCAGGAACGCGTGGAAGTATCAAGCTGAAATTAACATCAAATACTTATGTTTGCGGTCTCTTGAAGCTGTAAAAAAATCAAGCTTTTAAGTAACGGAATCTAAAGATACTACCATTTAAGATTTATATTTAAACATTTTACAGGTAAATGAAAACCTATATTTCCAATGGGAAATATAGGTTTTGTGACACGTTGCTTCTCGCCAAATTTCATGAATCTAGGTCAATGGACCTAGACTCATAAAATTTGGTGAGAAGCAACGTGTCACAGCGTAAGTAAAAGAAAAAACCTGAAAGTTGTTAATTTGTTGTTATATCAAATAAAAAATGTTTCTTGCTATTACTAACTTATATTTATCGCTTGGAAAATAGACTCGATGTATGGGAGAGTATTTTTGAACAACAAAGTTGAGTTACTTTTAAGACAGACATATGGATAATGGTCCGTCTGTCTATCTGTCGAGACCCTTTTCTTCAGGAACGCGTGGAAGTATCAAGCTGAAATTAACATCAAATACTTATGTTTGCGGTCTCTTGAAGCTGTAAAAAAATCAAGCTTTTAAGTAACGGAATCTAAAGATACTACCATTTAAGATTTATATTTAAACATTTTACAGGTAAATGAAAACCTATATTTCCAATGGGAAATATAGGTTTTGTGACACGTTGCTTCTCGCCAAATTTCATGAATCTAGGTCAATGGACCTAGACTCATAAAATTTGGTGAGAAGCAACGTGTCACAGCGTAAGTAAAAGAAAAAACCTGAAAGTTGTTAATTTGTTGTTATATCAAATAAAAAATGTTTCTTGCTATTACTAACTTATATTTATCGCTTGGAAAATAGACTCGATGTATGGGAGAGTATTTTTGAACAACAAAGTTGAGTTTGACACGCGGGAAAAATCTTAGAGAATCTATGTACAAGTTTATGTACGGAACCCTCAGTGAGTCAAACTCGCACTTGTCCGGTTTTTATTTTTATATAACTTCAAAAACGTTCCCAATTCGACTAGTTTTATAAAATGTGTAGTAAGATGTTAAGTGTGCCACTTAGCGACAGGCTTCCATTTTGGCGACTGTCCAAAGTTATAGGAATGATAAGCCTTGTAGTCGCTGGTGTCTGTAAGAATTTTTATTTTTGACACCTGCAACTCAAGAGTCACAAGTGCGTTGCCGGCCCTTGAGGAAGGGCGGGAATAGGGGAATGTGGGAGGTGGGTTAGGGCCTCTGGTAACCTCACTCACTCGGCGAAACACAATGAAATCATTGCTGTGAGGCCGGTTTTCTGGTGGCCGTGGTATCACTCCGGTCGAGCCGGCCCATACGTGCTGAAGCATGGCTCTCTCACTCTTTTATTTAATTTTTTTATTGCGTCAACGCATTTACCGTCAGAACGCATTTACCAGTAATACTGTCGCTTGCTGACGCCATATTGACAGTGTGGGGTTTCAGTTCAGTCTGGGTAACGGGTAGCAAAAAGTGAACCTAAATTTAAATGTCTGGGCTATGCAGGAAAGAGGCTTTGAATTACTGACAAATAATAATGTCTTGTGTGATAGTAGTCTGGGTGCATAGACAGTCGAATTGAGTTGGCTTTTCTAAGAATATTCTGTGCTTAAGGTACTAGAAATCCTACGCCAATACGTCATGCGAGTGACGAATAGGATTAGGGTTTCTAGTATATATTATCTATTGCGTATTCACTTGGAAACCCTACCGCAGTACGTCACTATCGGAGACGTTTATTGTCTGGAAATAATACTAATTCAGGTCGTCTATCGTATTAATTCAGCCCGCGGGGACGTACTAAAGTTGGATTTCCATATATTCGACCCTTCATATTGCATATACTATATTAATATCCCTACAAATTTAGAAGGTGATAACTTAACTGGTTAGATCGTTCATTCAAAATTAGGCGTTATGCCAATTTGTTTAGTCGTTATAGTTTTATGTTCAGAAGCTAAAATACATAATAAAAAGGATACAATTTAAAAGTTAGAAGCCTACAGAGATATGAATTTCATCACGACCAAAATTTACATCAAGATGTAAAATCTTCAAATTAATATCCGTGCATAATAATTTATTGTTAATCAACATTGGAAATATTTTTTAAGCACCGCCAAGCACTCGATCCAATCGACACACAGACATATTTGGAGTATGTTCTAAGTGAGGTATAAACGATACTATAACTTAGTCCCAAATATAACCTCCAGCTCTTTTCAATGATCATTAAATTGTCTCGCCAATATGTTGAACTAGTGCCCAACTTCGCAATTTCAAGATCATAAAATCTAAAAAACGAGATAATATTCTACGAAGTTATTATTTTGTATTCCTGAAATGAATACAATTTATACTATATTTTAGTTCCTGCAAAGAACTTTGAAGTCGAGGTAGCACGGTAACATTATGAATTAAAATGTATTCCATACAATAAGTTTGAATCTTTGTGACTACCAGTTTACTTAGGAGTTCGTATTAAACTCAGGGAACCAACTCGAACCGTCACATGTTCTTAATTATAGTATAGCAATTATTACATAATTCCTAAATTCTTTGACAAAAGCAGTGACTGTAGTTTAACCATGGGCTCCTAATGTCCAAGGTCCAAGTTCGATCTCTGATCGAGTACATATTAGAAATGCAAAAACAAGCAGTTGCGTTAACACTGAAGGACATACGGCTATTTGACGCCCACATTTGACCAACTTATTGTTTTCGTGTCTATTACCCTGTGACTGGTATAATTTTAAACGCCAGGATTAGAGTATGCCAGGAGTAGAGACGCATTAGAGTATATTTTGATCTAAAAACCAAAATATCAACACATCAGTCATCTATATACTACACTATGGAGGTAGTCTATCCGTAATTTACTTTTTAATCATTATACAAAGTTTTAGCGACAAACATGTATAAAACCAAAAAGAGCACAACTTTATATGGCAATCGAATAACATTAACGCATTTATAATACAGTTATGGAAAATATAAGTGTCATTGTTTCAGTAGTGTGACATCAGTTTGCACGAATATGCTACAGTTATCATCCGGTAATTATGCAAAACAACCGGCACCAGTTTCAAATTATCATAAACATTTACACAACTATCTCGCTGATATCAGTACATTACAGCCTGCTATAGTTACGGTTCCAAAAAAATCTATTTAGCCACATTTTACATTGCGTAGTTTTTAGTATAATGTACCGTTTTCGAGTGATTAATAAAATAATAAGTCTGTCTAGGCAGATTACTATGTCTGAGTCTTTATAATGGTAAAGAAAGTCAATTAAAATATCTGTTTCATAGCTGATTTCTATATTTTTCTGCTGTTGAGTGTGGTCACTAGACCTCCCTGGGAGGGAAAAGGGTTGTTGCTCTGATATTGCATAGACACCGATAACCTCTTACCATGGCATGGCTCTGACTGTTTAATTATTTTCCCATTTAGTTCTCCAAACAAAATAAAGTAAAAAATAAGTACTAAACTGTTAATATAATAATTACATAATCATACAATATCAATACAGAATCAAAATTAATTTATATAAAATTTGATAGTTTATGTAAATAAGCTCAATACTTAAAAGGTTTATTTATTTTTTGCTTTTTAGGTCCTTTTCGTCGGTTTAATGTTTTGTTTAAAGTTTTTTATTTTATGATTTTTTGTGGCTCATGTCATCTTTTAATACTCTGACAACTACTATCTTTCAATACATTTAATACCTTTTCTTCAAAGCATATTAAGAGGTTTATGTTATTTTGTATCAGATAATATAGCATCTGTCAAACCACGGTTTGTATATCCTGTCTAACTATACTTCTAATTGTTTAGGAAAGGTATGGTTTCCATCATCAGCTCAGCTTTATGATGTGATGATTCCTAAACGCACATACCTGATTAAGTTATGAAAAGTAAACAAAAACACTATTCGTGCCCATAAATGTTATATATAATAAGGTTGCGTGTGTATAATACGGAAGATTGATATTGAATTAGATATTTGATATTGAATTGAGAACCTCCTCCTTTTTTCTATCATCGGTTAAAAAGAGGCGTTAATACACTTAAAATACACAGAAACGAATTGGTACCCTTGAGGGCTGAAGGGAAGTAAATAGCAACACGTAAGTTGGATGATTTGAAGTCTTTTTGAATTATTGAGCTAATACCAGCAGATTACCGTAAATTGGGTATGGATCTAATCCAGACTTCAGAATATTGATTGCAATGTAGTAGTAGGATAGAGATGAGATAGATGTTAGTTTCCTTTAATAAGTATATATTTACTGAGTATTTTTATTCAAAGTACAAATGAATGTCACAGAGTTTGTTGAAGAGTTTAAGTTAAAATGAATCATTTTAATTAAATTTGGGATGAATAGTTTCAACAGATTGCGGAATGAATTTTTTTTTATGGTTGGGGCAAACGGGCAGACGGGTCACCTGATGGTAAATGACTACCGCCGCCCATGGGCACCTGTAACTGAAGGGTCACAAGTGCGTTGCCGGCCTTTAAGGTGGGAGTAGGGGAAGGGGGGAGAGGGACGGATTAGGGCCTCCGAAAACCTCACTCATTCGGTAAAAAGCTATGCAAGCATTAGTTCACTCCTGGTTTTCTGTGAGGCCGTGGAATCACTCCGGTCGAGCCGGCCTATACGTGCCGAAGCATGGCTCTCCCTATAATTTAATTTAGCAGACATGATTCAGTGTCTGTATTTCTTTCCCAGATTCTATATTAAATTATATTAAAAATTTATATGCACCACAGTGTAGTAGATTTTTCAAATGTGAATAACTTTAATAGACGTTTTTATAGTTTAAAACATTTCTGCACATTAAAAAAAAAACTTCCCAGCCGATTTCGGCTATGGTGACTGCTACGAATTGTTAAATTGTTAGCAAAGGAGCTACGATGACCAGCTCTCGTATGTGGCTTTCGATGGCTACAGTATCCAATTCTGTGAGTAAACGTGCACACTGCGGCTGATATAACTCCATATTAAAATGCTAATTAAGGTGTAATTTATATTTATTCCAATCAAATACTTTCCTAAAGAAAACTCGAACACTTCATATCGTAATACATACCGGGTGCTTCAAAAAAATGTATACACACTTTGAACTTCCATAGAAAATTTATTTACCGTTCTACAAAGTTAAATTTCAGGAAAATAGAAAGCTGAAAGTCCAATGTAAATGAAACATAAATAACAAATGTTAATACTGTTCAAATTGGTGACCTGCAGCATCAATACAATTCTGAGTACGATCTGGATCGTCGTCATTTAGCTGTTGCACCAGCCTTGGAATGTAAACACGATACTTGCCTCTCTTCAGAATGCGTAGCACGCTGCTAGCACTTACATCACTTTCACGTGCCCCTTGCCTTGAAGATTTGTTAGGAGAGCGTTGAAACAGTTCCAAGACTGCCGTTGATGACTCATCACTTGTAGCTGTTCGAGGCCGACCTGAATGACCTTTATGCACATCACACACTGTTCCATGAACTTCGAATTTGTCTCGTATGCGTGTAATTGTTAATCTTGAAGGTGGTTCTGTATCATACTCCCTTCTCCACTGTCTTTGAACTTCATTTACATTCTCAAACTTCCAGTACCACTTAATAACCTGCTTACGTTCTTCAAAACTCAAACGTACGTCCCCCATGTTGATATTACAAATTCCAACTGATAATATAACATAGAGGGACGATTATGCTTGCACCTGGCGAAGAAATATAACATTAGCCTTGTAGAGCGGGAAAACTACAATAGTTTAAAGTGTGTATACATTTTTTTGAAGCACCCGGTATATGTCTCTTCCAAAAATATTTTGTTCGATGTTTGTGACGCTAGAGATCGTGGAGGAACTAGTGACTCGTGCGAAGTTATTTCAGATCATTGGTCTGGTAATAGCGATGTAACGCCAAGTATTTGCACAAGCCATAGCCATAGCTAAGGAATTTATCTCGAGTCTTGTTTGTAGACAGACTGGAGTGGCCAAAGTGTGGTAGCCAAGATTAGATATTTCAAATAATATAATTAGCCTAAAATAAGATGGTTTAATGAAAATTTAAAAAGTGATAAAAAGAAATTTAAAAATATAATCTTTTGATTAAAAGACAATGTAAGATTGAATTGAACAGTGACCATTTGCGTGAGGGAGCAGTTATGCATACATCATAAACTGAACATTATTGTGTATATATTTCTATTTGAAATTATATTACGTTTGGTTTTTGTAGTAAATACTAAAATTAAATATGTCTCTTAGGTTCAATTACTCGTTTTGTAAAAAAAAAAACATTTCCTCTGATTGTACTCTCCGTTATCTATACTTATAATAAAACTGTAACAGGTCCAAATTTGTACATTGAAGATATTTTGAAAAAATATCTATACAGAAATTCTTTTTGCTTTTATCATAACCAAAAAATAAAAAAGTCATCGACATATAAAGCGATTATAACTTTGTCCCTAATATAGACGCATTTCTCACTTTTAAATTGTTATAATCCACTTGTAATTAAAACGGTATCAATTTTATAATTCCACTCCCTACTGGCTTGTTTAAGCCCATACAAGCTCTTTTTGAGAAGACGAACTTTGTTCTGCACCTCAATTATAAATCCAGGAGGTTGTTCCATGTATATGGTTTCATTTAAGGTTCCGTTTAAGAATGCTGTATTAACATCAACATGTTCTATGTCATGTTGGACTTCTATAGCAAAAAGTAAACGCAAAGTACTATTTCTTACTCCTTATTGAAAATGGTCTATGGGAATTTATTACTGGTGCAGGTACAGCGGTCTTTGAACCGATCCGTGATCAACGAGCATATGCCAAAATATGTTTGAACGTACAAACAATTTGCAATCCCCACGTAAAAAATGCCAATACAGCAGCAGCGGCCTGAAGTATATGTATATAGTAATGGCAGATTTTCAATCGAAGGAAAGCATGTAGCAACACAGAGCGCGGGCGGTGGCTTTTTTGTAGTAATTGTGGCAACGGCAGTGAGTAATTGGTAGCCGGTTTTTTTCGCCAAGCGCCAGCAATAAATTCACAAATATGTTTCCATGGGTTGTAAGGAATATTTGTACATACCTACATTTATAAGTACGGTTACAGAACAAGAAGATCCCATGCACTGATTTCATGCGCTGTAGGGCACGCTGTGTGGTTTCCAAAACGATATTTTTTTACGCTTCAGTTATGTCACCGCCAACACAGTATAAAAATCCTGCCATAAGAATTACCCCCTTTTAGGCAGAGGTGCATTGCTTATTATAAGCGACATATTGTTGGGCGCAGCTAGTTGTTAATAATACTCCAATAGATAAATGGACTAAATTCACTTGCAATACGGAGTAGGTTTGTAAGAAGACATTATCATTGTTAGTTAGTTACATTATATTTACAATCTTAAGTTCTATATACTATACTATATAGCGTTCTCATAAAACGTTTGAAAGTTCAAGTTTATAGTAGTAGTTCGTGTTTTATAACGCCTTTGCTGCTCAAAAACCGGCGACAACCGTATTTACGTTGCCACGATTCCAACATTCGTTTGAAAGGCTTAAAACGCGACTGTTCCCATACGAAGTGATATTTAAGCAAAGCTCCATATTCTGAAGCTGTCAAAAGGTACACAACTTTTAGTCTGCATTAAGTTTGAAGTCCTTTTGAGTTATTTTAGTCCCTTAGTATAGACAAACCAAGACTGTAAATTATGCTTGAATGTGTAACTGGCGAGAGCCTCAACAAACTTGTCTTCATTACACTTGACAGAGGCACGTCAGTATTCAATAAGTGGTTGGCTTGGATGACTCTTATCGAACAAACTTGCTCAATGAATATGTTCGGTTTCAGAAATATCATGTCTGATGTTTTTTTTTTTTTGTGACAAAAATAGATACAACGTTCATATGCAAGTATAAGCAAAGTTGTGGATGGGTTACTCCTTTTGTGTTCTTCCCTTAGTATATAACAAAACAAGAGATACGATCGTCTTTTTTCTAACCATACAAAAAGTCAACACAACATTTTCTCATTACAGCAGTACGATGGCAGGCTCGTTACTTTGAATAATTACAGTGATGTGCACATTATTAACTCTTCTCCACCGCGAGTCGCTGAAGCCGCGACTGTATACATTATTTCCTCTCGTCATAAAAATAACGGGACATGTTTCTGTTGAAATTAGTATGCAAATGTGCAAAGTTTTATTTTACTGAGTTACATTAACGGGGTTATCGTTTGTGAAATTTTAGATTAGGACCTTATAGCATAATTAAATTTATTTTTATGTTATCTAATCATTACATAACAAAAAACTAAATTAAGTTATGATCCACTCCTGGTCAAATGAAATATGTTTTAATGAAGATTGATTTTGAAGCTTCTTTTAAGAAGAAGAAGAAGAAGCGCCTGCAGTTTAATTCGAGTTAAATTTGTAAGTTGTTTTTATGTAAATTGCGTGTTGTTTTAATCAATAAATAGAATATCTCACGTAGATACAGATTTTTCTTCAAGTTGGCAAACTAGCTTATGCCATTCCTAATGGTAAATGGCAACGGAAACCTTAATTGAAGTTTGCAACACCAGCTAGGTACCTACATAAAAAAAGAATTAAACTATACATCTTATGGAATGTATAAGGATTGTTAACTAAAGCTCGCAAAGTCACGTATGCTATAAAGAATATTATTGTCATCCAACAATATTCTAATTAGACTAGCTAAGTTTCCTTCATTAACGCATTAGAACTAGAACTGAAATGATTGATTTGTACATTCTCAGTGTTTCTATAACTTGGGCTGAAATGCAACTGAATTTTATTCGTTCTTCGTTTTCAACCAAGCCAAACAAATTATCGGTTCTACAGGCAAAATGGCCAGCTCTATGTTTCGGCACTGTAAGTCATTACAGGTAGGACACACTGATTAAAGACTTTGTCCTAAGGCACTGTGATATGGATGACGTAAATACTGGAGAAGCTTACCAAATTCTGCTCATCCCAAATCTGACTGAATCTGAATCTTACTATTGACTTCCCTCTGTTTTCTGTTCACATTTTATTAAAACCAAAAATATTTGCTACAATTATTTTCCTATTGGAAAATATTTATAATAATAATTAACACGGAATGTATTGTAGATGTCAGAAAAGGATAGCTAAGAATGACATCTTGCTTACTTTTTAAATTCGAGTACCTATGTAGTTATATGTAAAACATAAATACCCAAAAGGCCATTTCTAATGACTAAAAACAGTACTCGTAGAATAGTTTTACCACAAGTACAGTTTACTCATATAATGTACTAGCAACCCGCCCGGCTTCGCACGGGTAGCAAAGACATCTTCAACAATCATCATCATATTTCAACCAATTTACGCAAAACCTTAACAAATTATATACCTAAACCTTCCTCATGAATCGCTTTATCTATTGGTGACAACCACATGAAAATCCGTTCAGTCGTTTTTGAGTTTTTCGCGAACAGACAGACAGGCGGGGCGGGGGCTTTGTTTTATAATATGTACTGATAATATGTAGTGACACAGTGTTAAGATCCAATTAGAAAGTAGTCTAAAAAGTGACAAAACGTTCGTTAGTTCACAAAACAACAGATATACCGTAATTTGCGAGTTTTAGTCATCATTAGCGAGACCTCATTAGGCGCACTGATGAACAAAATCAAGAGATTACTTACGCAGATAAGTGTAGGCAGATATTTTTAAAAAGCGAAGGGTAAAAGCACTGATTAACGTGAGAAATGAGTCAGGTAATGACCTATTTTATGCCTTCGTTGACAAGGAAATGCTTTTAAGAGTAAGAAGAGTAGATAATAAAGAAATAATATATAAATGTACATTATGCGAGTAATATTATCTTAAAATTTCTGGAATTTGCAAAGATCGCATGTTTTTATTGTTTTGTTTCGTATCATTGTCATGTACAAGTTTAAAATCGCACTGAATTCTAAAATATGATGTGACGGTTTAAATGCCAATCAATGATATTGACACCGTTAGATAATTACAGACTTGGCAATGAAGTTAAGGTTATGGCTACAAGAGGTAGCACTTAATGGTTGGGGTTAAAGATTAACTTAGAATGCTGATTTATTATATACATACACTCTCTTAACAAGAGCGTTGTACCTTATGTTCATAAGGTAGCTTTTATCTTCCCAATACAAAAAATGTGCCCTAAACACCGAGTAGAAATCTACCGGCCAATATCCACGCTTTGTATATCTGCAAAGGTACTAGAAAAATAGTATATTATTTTGTACCATGGAATCAAACAGGACTCGAACCTATACTTGTTTTTATTTCATATAATTGCTCATCAATTATTCGAAATAACCATTAAAAAAAATGGAATTATAAATAAAATTATAGACCAACATGCACAGAGTAACCGCAACAATAGTTTTCCTTGTCAAATGTAAAATTATAGATGAAAAAAAACAATAACACATATTAACGTATCTGCCTGTGTCGATCTATAACCACTCGTTTCCAAATGGTTGAGCCTTGTGAAAAGCAATCGGGCAAACGAACTCTTTTTTGTTGTGCGCTATTATGTTACATATTAAAATTAAAACCAAATAAATCAAAGTTAGCCTATGAAAATAGGAAAACTATAGTTGAAGTTAAATTGTTAAAATTCTGATACGTTTTCAAGTTTCGTTCCCATGTAACTGTCAAAAAGAAAATAAACAAATGGTATTATCATTAAACACGGCTTTCTGAAAGACACGGTGGTATTTTGTTTTAATATTCTATTTTTCCTTCTTCCCCCTATAGTCCTAGATCCCAGGGCCACTAGGCCAGGTCTTCTAGTAAAAGGTTTTAAAATAGTTGTCTGGCGAACATATATAAAAATGGAGCATCAGAATTTACGTGAAGTTAAGTAATTATTTTGGGAGCTTTAAAGCGTCTGTTAAGCAATACGGCCGACGGAAAGTGTCTGGGAGTATTGTCGACTTATTTTTAACGATACTATCTAAAATATACGTGAAAATCAGCTAGGAGAATATACGTGAGGTAAGTAATGTTTTTATGTACCTTCATTACCTGCTACCTGGAAATTGGCCGTCTAACCAAGCCAGCAGGTAGGCATGCGATCATAGTACATACTAACACTATTCAATTGTCCACATTTCGTTCGTCAGAAAATACGTGATGTCTGGCGGCCCTGGGAACTTGCTCTACTAGATTTTACAGTGCAAAATAAAAATACAAATTCCATTAAAAAAAATAGGTACTACTTAAAAACTCTACTATTTCGGCGAAATGCTTAGTTTAAGTAAATGTAGATTACACCAGATTAGTATCAAAAATTTCACTGAATGTCTTGCATGTGTTAAAATTTATCATTGTGTTTAGATAAATAACATAATATAAAATAAATGTAATATAATATAATGATATACCTTAAATAAAAACTATTAAATATATTATATTGGTGAGAGTAAGACTCAATGAATGAATGATTTTAAGGAAAGATTGTTATTAAACTTCGTTAATCATTATTAAAATTTGTGTATAGTCTATAAAGCTGGGAGCAAATACTGCTCGAAGAAAGGGAGAAATAAGCGTTTGGGGAATAAATCCTCCACAGCATTAGAAGCAGCTTTCATCTTTAAAGTAATTTGATTAGTGACGTCTGTCGAAAGCGGTTTCAACACTTAATAAATTAATGAATTCTGAATAACGTGCCAAGCTTATATTATCATAGGTTCTGAATTTCAAAGCGAGATTTCTTACACATTTATTCACACCTATATCCCCAAAGGGATAGTCAGAAGCGTATAAAACAGCCATATTTTGCCGTCTATATATTTACTAGCAGTTCCGACGCGGTTTCGTTCGCGTGTACATATTTACATATTTTGCGCGGAACCCTGATTATTTTTCCAAAATAAAAGTAACCTAAGTTACTCCTTATAATACCAGCTATCTGCCAGTGAAAGCCCCGTGGAAATCGGTCAACCCATTCCGGAGATTAGCCAGAAAAAAATAGACAGACAAAAATTTTAAAAACTGATTTATAGGCATAGGTATCGTGCAAATAACTGTGTGAGTTAAAAAAAAACTATTATTTTGACATTATAAACAGACACTTCAATTTTATTTATTTGTATTTTAAGTTTAAGTTCCACATAAGTATTGCCTATTGCCGTCAACAGGGCACTTTGGGAAGTAAATGGGAAAATTTTGGCTATATTGAGTTTCAATATAGCCCCAATTTTCCAAAAGGTAAAGGTAGATAAAAAGTAAAGGCAATAATAAAAGGAAAGATATATTGCTTGTAGGGATGGATTGAGCAGTGTAGCTTGAGCTCGAGCAGGTCAAGGTCGCATACCTGTAACTCGTACTGGCTGATGATTTTACTAACTCTTGCTCCGCGGCTTTGCTTGCGTTCAACTTACTTTTCTATCTCAGGGATCGTCTATTAATCACGTGATGTTTTTTTAGCACATTGTTAACCCCCCCCCCCTTGTGGTGAGGTTTTAGACTAACCCCCCCCCTAGCCAAAATCAAGAGTATGTTTTTAAGTTCAAAATGCGTTTAATTTTTTTTTAAATATTATCTTTCAATACAGGTATGAAAGCCTATCAAACAAAGTCATATTCGGTTTTATAATACTCGTTGATGTTTCATTCTGTTTATTGCTCACTAGCCGTCAACGTAGTTTCACCTGCATTTATGGTGACTGCTCCGTTCCCATTAGTCGTAGCGTGATGTTTTATAGCTTTTAGCCTTCCTCGATAAATGGGCTTTCCAACACTAGATTTTTTCAATTCGAACCAGTAGTTCCTGAGATTAGCGCGTTCAACCAAACAAACAAACTCTTCAGCTTTATAATATTAGTATAGATTTGTAACACATCATTAACGAAGGATAAACATTTTACACTTTCCGTATCAGTTTTTTTTGTAGAGTGTTTCTTTGTATTTGCTCAGTTTTATTTGTACATTACATTAATTGTTTTTCTTTCCTATATAGCTGCTGTAATTGCCATCTAGATCGGCAGTGAAGCAATTCTTGCACTGCTGTTCGCCGAGTGAGTGAGGTTACCGGAGGCAGTAACCCTTCCATCCCCCTCTTCCACCCTTCCCCTACTCTCACCTTGACTTGCAGGTGGCCATGGGCGGCGGTAGTCATTTACCATCAGGTGACCCGTCTGCACGTTTGCCCCCTATATTAAGTATTACTAGAAAAAAAAAACTCGTAATGACTTAACACGCATTTTTTTCATTAATTTTCCTCAGGCATTCGAAGAGATTTTATTTCATAAAAAAATTAATAATCGTATCAAAGTGCGCCAAAAGGCTGAAATATCTTACATTAATGGCAGTTTTGTGAACTCTGTACAGCGCAAAACAAAAAATATCCTAGGACCTTGTGGTACTTGAACCGTAACAAGAAGTCCTGTCCCCCATATGGTTCAGTCTAAATATTATTTTACTAGCAGCGCACCGCGGTTTGAGCCGCGTAAGTCCCGATCCCGTTTGAATATCGGAATAAAAAGTAGCCTATGCGTTAATCCAGGTCTCCAGCTATCTACATACCAAGTTTCATTGCAATCAGTTTAGTGGTTTTTGCGTAAAACAGTAACAAACATCCATCCATCCATCCAAACTTTCACATTTATAATATTAGTGAGATTGAATCCTGCGACGATAAAACTTTTATTTACTAAGCTTCATATTGCTTTTAACACAGATTTTAGCCGTACTTTGTAATAAACCTCGTAATGTCAATATTGTCATTTAAAATTCATACAAACGCCCACTGCTCGAGCTACATCGGTACTCAAATATTAAATCGAAGAAACAAATATTAATGCTTGCTTAAAAGGACTTGATATTTAGGTTCATGAGATACTTTTTCATTTGAAGTTGGACAGTCAGAGTTCTACTCGAATTGAGGTCGCCTGTCTAGCAAGATTTCTCCACCCTACGGTAGATTATAATAACAATAACTTCACACATCTCGCACACGTCCGTCTTTTCCCACACTAGGCAGAGCCTGTATTATGGTAACTAGACTGCTGATAAACATACTTATAAATTTCAAAATACATACATAGTATAGATAAATGACACGCAGACATAGAACAAATGATCGTGCTCATCACACAATTATTTGTCCTAGGTGGGAATCGAACCCACGACCTGTGGTTCAGGTCGTGAGTCTGTCAGGATACTAACCACAATACCAACTAGACAGTCGGTTGCCAGAAAAACCAGTGCCTATTTTTGTGCTGTTGAGAAGATTTGAGAGCTCAATGCGAAAAGGGTTAGGATATGGCGCAAGTGACACAATTTTTTACTTCTATATATACTGGAATCAGAATTGCAGCGTGCCTGTCTGGCGACTCAGTGGTAAAAGAAAAACTTTAGTAGCAATTTATGAGTAGGGTTCTATTTAAAAAAAAGTATGGCTCGCAGCAGGCCCGCAAAGGTAGATTTCGTGATTTTTAAATTTTTTTGAAAATCTGCCCCCCAGTCCCCCACTTTGGGGGAATATCCCCAAAGTGGATTCACGAACTTAACCTTCATTTTTGCCCTGTTGATTTTTCATCCAAGTTTGAAAGCAATCGGTGCATAATTGCGACCTCTATCGTGCCGGTAAATTTGAGGTACATACATACACACACACATATATATATATATATATATATATATATATATATATATATATATATATATAAACTTTTTAACTGGCGGTTGCTTTTGGGTCTAAGTATCATAACTAGACCTCCTCTGAAGAATTTTTTGGAAAACTCGACAACTGGTACAAAACCAATAGGTAGACTTCGAAATCTACCAAAAACTAGTAGCGATTATTATAGTAAAATATTTATATAGGTATATAAACCAAACTATCTATAAAACCCTACAATTACGTTAATAAATTCTTACCTCTTGGGGGTATGGTATATATGTGAGTAGATTGTTCACAGTGATTTGTGTTGATTGAAATGACCTTCTCCGTCTATTGTTTGCAAAGGATTGAACATAAAAAGGCTTACTGCGAAGGTTGGGCGATCGTTAATCTCATACCCACTTCTCTCGATAACGGAATACACTCCGGGGACCACGTAAACGTGTCGGTGCGATGTTCATTTATATGTATAGGCACACATATTTTGGACCTAGGATTATATGTTATAAATATATCCGTTACGACCGATCTGGCAGTAAGTCGGCACATATACCCTTTATAACTTTACTGACTATTGTCCACGACTACATTCGCGTGGAAATTTTGGTGAAATCTATCCTACGGGAACGGGAATCGTAAATCTTCCCAGAATAAAAAGTAACCTATGTGCTATTCCCGATTATAATATATTTCTATGCCAAATTTCATCCAGACCCTTACTGCCGTTTTTGCGTGAAAGAGTAACAAACATCCATTCATGCATCTTCACAAACCTCCACATTTATAATATTAGTAAGATAAGATACTTACTACTCGTATACAGTACTAGCTGTTCATGAGATATAGCAAAAAATATTTTTCAAATCTGACCACACTTCCAAAGATTACCCACCTCATTCAATAAAAAAATATCTCTCCAAATCTAGCATATTGTATAGAATTATTATCACTTTGTATTGCTACCTAGGTACAATCTTTTTACACAAAAATTACTTTTTTTTATATCTTATCCCCTATAATATATATATATATATATATATATATATATAAAAGGATTTGTTGTGTAAAATTAATTGCAAACGAGCAGACGGGTCACCTGATGGTAAGTGACTACTGTTGCCCATGGACACCTGCAACTCAAAAGTCATAAATGCGTTGCATGCCTTTGAGATAGGAGTACGCTCTTTTCTTGAAGGTTTGAAGGTCGTATCGGTCCGGAAATACCGCAGGTGACAATTTGTTCCAGAGATTGATTGTGCCAGGCAAAAAACTTCTGGAGAACCGCACAGTGGTGGATTGCCAATTATCTATCTATCTATATTATATATGGATGAAAGTTTTATCGCGTTGAACGATGGCGAAACGTTGCTGCCGGTATAAGTCCGAACAAATCCTCGGAGCACTCCCCATGACACATGCGATAGAGAATGCAGACTACACCAGAACACCAAATTTCTGCTTGCATTGAAGCCATCTGACTAGTGAAGCACTACCAGGTGTTCGTTATATTTCTGCTGGTGAGTAGAGTCGGGTAAAACATCAATATTTTTTAACTTAAGTCACACGTACTTAACGTATATTCAGACACAAAAGATCCTAAGCAAGTGTTAAAAGTCTTTGAGTGCGGCAGTTAAGTAAATCTCGTTTATACCTTGTTACTAGCCGCTATCTAGGCATTCTAGCACATACTAGACCATACTTTTGAACGTAGGATAGTGTGTCTATAGATACCTAAGAAGAGTGCTTCTCCACTGAACTCTGAGACTCGACATTTGGCATTCTTAAATTAAGTAACCTTTCATGCTTAATTACGTACATATATTACAAATCATCAGATTATAGGTTTTAAAACAGAAAGTCTACGAGATTAGACAAGATTATCTAAATTGTCTTTTTGTAAGAAATTTCATTTGATTCGACCCTGTAACGCTATACCTGTTTCTTAAAATGAAACAAAAAATGCTGATACATTTTTTTATGAAAATACCAAGACAATTTCATCGTTGACTCGACAATAAGACCCTGATTGCCTGCGTCGTTGAGTTTTTGTAAGGCACGATCTTATATTAAAGCAGGTTTGTAAATTAGCAGTAAAGCACTTTTGTTTTTCCTACAAAATATTTACACCAAAATATTAATTTCCAGCCCTCTATGTTATTGAACAGACCTGCTTTAACAACAAACTTTTTGAACGTATTATTTCATGTTATTTGAGATCATCTCATCTGTTATCTAGCATTAATAATTTCGCGCTGAAAACCTCGATGTGTCTCGACTGTTGATGTATACAATTTAGTCGTTTTGGGTTTAAATTTCTAGATCACACATATTATAAGGTAGCAAAATCTGGAAACATTCCTATAGACGGTAATAGATCGCCTCTCGTTATGTGAGACCAAAAATAAGAATATGCGGGGGAAATGTGAATGTACAATATCTTTAAATACCCATGCCCTCGTATATTTAAAAAGAAAAAGCCGTCCTACTTATAGGTTGACCAGAATCTTATACCGAAACCGAAGTAAAATCTCTATCGTATTTTTATTAGTAATCTAAATCTAAATGAATTACTCGTTTAAAGTAATACTTTAAACGAGTAATTCACTTATTCCCGTACGTATGTACACCCGCGTAAGTCTCGATCCCGTGGGAATATCGGGATAAAAAGCCTAGCCTATATGTTAATCCAGGTCTCCAGCTATCTATATACCAAGTTTCATCGCAATCGGTTCAGTAGTTTTTGCGTCCATACTCACAAACTTTCACGTTTATAATATTAGTAGGATTTATATTTTGGTTATCTCGGAAACGGCTCTAACGATTTTGATGAAATTTTACATACAGATACAGTTTTGCATTTTAAGTTTAAGTGCATAGTTGTATTTCCTGTAAAACGCAATTTCACAAAAAAATTTAAACATTTGTTTTTTTTTTTAGATTTTCCAAAAAGCTACCGAGCGAATCCCGGTCTCCCAGGTACTGCATAATGCATATATAATTCATCCAAATGGATAACAAGAACACACTAAGACCGCCTAATTTTAACACTAACGGTTAATTATGCTCTTTTGATTACTAATGTAATATGCTAATGAAATTTATGTGCAATAAAGTGTACCTATCTATTCGTATCTGTCTATCAACATGTCGAAGACGAATTATATCCTTAACATTTTCTCCAATGATGATGATAATACAAAAGGAGACATGTAAGAAATTAGAACGGTAAGCGACGGTCCTACCCTCAAAACGTAATACAGAAATTATGGTTAATACTTGATACCTTTGAAACTGATAGGGACAGAACGGGAAGTAGAACTAGCTAGAGTAGGTATGGGAATCAAGAGCTCTATGCTTCTGTTTATATAAATAAACACATAAACATAAACTCTTTTCTTGATGGTTATTTTAGCAGACGATAAAGAATAAAAAAACACAGAGCGTATAGAGAAACCACTCAGAAGAAAATACATGTTCCGTTTTTATTTGAATTAAAACTAGAAGCGCTGCAGCGCTAAAACAATAATTTATAGTCAAATAGTATTAACAAGCAGCGCTCGATCGTTTTTGAGTTGTAGTTTTCTCACGAGCGTAAGGTCCTAAGCACCGTAATTTTCATGGCATTTACGTGTGTTGCCCAACGAACTGCTACAAAGATGTGTTTGCACTGCGGTGCAGGGGCCGCAGTTCGCGTTACAAACTTTTTCTTCGCGGTGTCTACTCTATCTAGTAATAATAACTCAGTGCGTATATGGGACTTTGCTATCATATTTGTCAGAGTATTTACGTAAAATAGTTAAAGTAATTCGATTAAAACAGTACAATTA
Source organism: Euplagia quadripunctaria (assembly GCA_963859945.1). Taxonomy (NCBI): domain Eukaryota; kingdom Metazoa; phylum Arthropoda; class Insecta; order Lepidoptera; family Erebidae; genus Euplagia; species Euplagia quadripunctaria. Next base: position 15,553,443 of record OY982577.1, on the reverse strand, counting down.
ATGTAATAGAATTACTCAGTGTAATTAGTCTAAAGAGGAAATAAGCGGCTTATGCGGTTTATAAGAGGAATTGAATAATCTATTACAACGCCCGAGCTCCTGAATAATAAGTGTAATTTAATCAACTTTAATTGTTTTGTAGAAGTTGAAATATTAAACAAAGGTCAAAGTGAGAATAGAACTTTATTATAATTTAACATTTGTTTATAAAAACATCATATCAAAGAACCGACAACTGCCAGGGGAACTTTGGTTTTACGATTTATTATTATTTAGTTTTGCTTGCTTGTCAAAGTTTATTTTTTCTTAAAGTTTTTGATTAATTAAATCGTTCGTCCCACGACCGTTTCGTTCGGATGGGATGAAATACAGATTTTTTTTTGTTTCATTTAATGATTCGTCCCATTGGTTTTTGTATTTTGTTCGTTTTATTTTGAAGAATTAAAAGGTTTTAGTATAGCCAACAGCGCAATCTTAGTTAAATAAAAATAAGTTAAAATATTCATTTGAAATAATATCAGTCTTTTTAGTTAGTATGACCACATGAATATTTTTTTGTTAGGAAAGCGCTTTGCCTGGTGTAGTTGCATATTTCTAAAAAACATATCAACACATTAAAAGGTAACAAGATCTCGATCAACTTTCATACAATTACAATGATTTTGTTTTTTTTTTATGTTGACCTTTTTTGACTAATCCGATCATTCTATTGAATCCCTATATTTTTATTAATGGCAGCCTTATAACTTACAAAATTTTTGGTCTATAAGTAATTTTTTTAAGTTTATTTTTCAGTTTCAAAATAAGATATCTGTATTAAAAATATAAGTAAGTGCCCAAAATGGTGTTTAAGTCCTTACGTCATTCGCGAAGTCTATAATGTGTCCTTGTAATGTTAAAATTTTAATTAACGTTATTGATGAAATAAAAATAAATTGTTTAGTAGTTTTTGCTGATACTACTTCAAGGAAACGAATCAATGGGACTAATCACTGAATGCTAAATATATATATATAATTATTAAAACTCGGTGTTCCGTCCCATTGGCTCGAAAGGCTTGTGTGGCGAATCACTGAATTACTCAAAGTTTTTTTGCTCATATCGAAATTACAAACTAATCTATGCCAATTTTCAATAAGTTTACTTTTTTTATTTAAATGGTCATACCTACAGAAATAAACGTGTTGATATGAGAGCCTCACTTTTTCGTACACTATTAAAATATACTTGAATCCTATAGTAGGGGATAATAAAACTATCTAAGTATTATTGCTTGCAGTGTGCAGTGAGTGAGTTGTAACCTTTTTATGTTATTTGTGTAGTAGGAAAATGAAATAAATAAAAATATACCATTAGTTTCCGAAGCTCCAAAGCCGTATAGTTTGCCTAACCAAAGAAAAAAAACTACAAAAAAGGTTTTGCAGGTTTCTTTAACTTTCCTTATTGAACCTTACTAATGAAATTGAACATGAAATTCAACAACACCTTATCTTGCACGATTTCAATTAAATACCCGTTGCAACTTTTCTCTTCTTGTTTGTCTGTAACAGGGGTCGAGCAATAGTACCTGTGTCACTTGAACGCTGAGACATTAACATTGATATTGCGGTATATTTTGTCCATACTTTGTATTTCAATGATCCCATATATAAACGTGCGGTACTTCAGAGATCAAACTCTAAACATCTTTTTCATGTTTCTGTGACCATGACGCAGACTTTTCTTGGCGACTAATAAAGAAATTTCTCTCATCTGTTTCACGAAAATCTAGAGGCACCTATGAAACTTCTACTGCCCTAGAGTATTATCTGTTTTCAACTAGAAGCGACCTTACCCAGTCGTATACAACGGGTTGTTGTAACTTGAACCAAGCGTGTCGCCCATCCTCCTTTATTCATATCTGGAATGTAGATTTGTACAGATACCACGATATCGGTTTGAATTAGTTGCTGTGGATCGTTACCTTACTAGACAAACAGACAGACAGATGTCTGTACTACTACTACTTTATTTCCTTTTTTTTTATGGTATAGGGGGCAAACGAGCAGACCGGTCACCCGATGGCAAATGACTACCGCCGCCCATGGGCACCTGCAACTCAAAAGTCACAAGTGCGTTGCCGCCTTTTAAGGTGGGAATAGGGGAAGAGCGGGAAGACGGGAAAGGGGGATTAGAGGGGAGGAGAGGAGGGAGAGGGGAAGGACGAGAATAGGGGAGAGGGCAGGGTTAGGGCCTCCGGTAACGTCACTTATGCGGCGAAAAGCAATGCAAGCATTGTTTCACGGTCGGTTTTCTGTGAGGCCGTGGTATCGAGCGGAATCCTTGAAATAATTACCACAGTAATCTAGTAACTGCAGAAAAATAATAACTCAATTAAAGGTATTTATTTATATATCACAGTTTATTTCTTGTTTTTAATACAAATATCCTTAATTTAGTATCTGGAAATGTGAAAAAATATAATCTAACTTATTGCGCACTGTCAACTCAATTAAAAAAATCTTAACGGAACGCCCAGAGGCATGGATAATGTGACTTTGTAATAAGTTTGAGTCGAGTTACCCAAACTAAATTAATAATAATCAACTAAAATACTTACAGACTGAACCGGCCGGGTCCAGGTTCACTATCAGTAAAAGAATTGCTGTACCTGTCCTTAACTACCAGTCATTACAATGGTGGCACTTAAATGTTAGCTTCAGCCCTCAAAACTTTCAGTTGAATCTTCGTATTTTGAACATTACTTGATATCGTTTACACTACAAACTTGATTAACACACAAAAACACTTGGCATATTTATAATTATTAAGTTTTCAAGGTCTGAGTCATCTGAATTTAGAAAACTGTTTCAACTATATACGACTTTGTATGCTGACATTAAATATAGAAGAACCATAAAAGAAAAGAACCCTTGCATAAACTATGACCAAAACTACAATATTTTAAAACAACCCATAACAGTTAATCGAATTCTTTCAAACATAGCAAAAATCATGAACAATTTAAGGATGTAACCAAATTAAAACCTTTTAATCGCAGTACCTAAGTCAACAGTGCGTGTTTACTCTTAATGGATACAATTTCTAAATTTATTTTTACTATTTACAGTATGACTTAAATTACTTAATTTTGGCATATTGCTCCCGTTTTATTTATATTCCCATTTAATACTAAGTGGGCGCTTCTTTAATGTGGTGGGGTTTCTTATTACTTTGTGTTCTGTTTAGTAGAAAATCCAGGTCATTAGATATTTTGTGTAACATTTTATCTGTTTGCTGATTATCATAAGCTTTGTTCCATTCTCTATTGATGTGCTCTATATGAGGCTTGTCACCGTCGTCCCTGATTGTGTCGATGGATGGCAGTGATGTGCTCGAAGTAAATCCACGCGAGTTTTTCTTGAGACAGCTCTTTACTGGCGGTGAAGTTATCTTTGACACATCTGGGTTGGACTGTACGCAGATTGTACATGTTTCCTAAAAAGACATGACAAATGCAACAAAATGTATAATTTTACATGCTGACTCAGTTCTACGAAATATTTAGATTAATGTCTAAAGCAGTACTTCAAACAATCTATTTAATCTTTACAGTGTAGATGCTCCAAGAATCATACCTTGGGTGTATCGAACCTCTTGATCGAGTATGTCTCGAGGTACGGCACCGCTGGTACGGGCTTGTGCAGTGTATTGGGTTCTAAACAAACTGTTGCCATGTACTCATTCCCCGAGCATCCTGCATTCCCCACGCTCGTTGGGATGAGGTCACATACTGCATGGTTATGTGTGTTGTGTCGCGGGATGCCATATATCGAGGGTTTATACTCCACACAGCGCATGATGTCCGCACGACTGTCGGGATTAGACCGTCTTCTCTCTATGGGCGTAGCACGCCAATATCTCGCCGAAGATGAAACCGGCGACGATCCTGACTCCAGCATGACGATACCTCCACGACTTTCTACCTCGCCGCTTTGTTTTATGTACACTGAAAAATAATCTGACGTTATTCTAGCCGCAGGATCTTGCATTTGGAGCAAAACGCTGTTGAGTGTTAAAGTGCTGGATATTTAAACTAAAAACTGAAGATAACTGTTTACTACAAACATTTAAATTCTGATGTACAATATTTTATGATATCAACAATTAAATTAAAAGATGTGTTTTCACGTGTAATGACATATTATAGGGGCCTTGGAACAATAGTTTACTTAGAAGGTACATACGACTAATGGAAGTATCTCCGGCGGGTGAGTCATGCCATTCTGTGTTGTCGTGCAGCGTAACTACACTTCGCATCGCGCGAAGACACTGCTCGTCGTGGATCACGTAACAAACCAACATTGCGACACCCTGTATTCAATTGTGAAAAGAGGTTGTTAACACGTCTAATATGTTATTATCAAATCATAAACATATTATTTAATAGTAATATAACATATAAAAAATATACAGGATGAAAGGGACAGCGTAACAATAAACTAATACAAACGTCTCACTGTAGATACTTATCACGAGGCAAAAGCTAGTTCATTATAATAATACAAAATTAAGGATTTATAATGACAATTTTAATTTGCGCTACGCAATGTATGCTACTAATGCAATCTCGCCGCGACCGCCCTACACTTCGGCAGTGGCAAGTCAGCCGATTGCATGAAATGCAATTTTTCGACAGTATGTGGTATTTATTGTTTTTCTTTTTCTCATTATGTTACCACGCTACGGAGTTTCTTACATGCTGTATATAAAGTTTAGACACTAACATTTGCGAGTGCTGCGACTGAAAGCGCGAGAACGTATGCGACTGGTTTGTCGCCGGACTGCGCATAAGTGACTCCTGCTATCTGCACTGCTATTGATGTCAGTAGCACCGTCAGGGTGTGATGTACCACTCGACTTCTAGAATGCAAATTAAATTAGTGATATATTTATTACGTGGTCGTCGTCACGTACGTCAAGATGTACGATGGATTGGTTACAGGTTCAAATCCTATCCAAAACACTACCAATGTAAACTCACTCCAAACATAAGTATTTTCGTTAGTTGGTAAAGTTAAGCACACACACATACTCATTACCCACACCCACATTAAGTACTAGCAGCCCTTCAAAAAAACGTGTTAAGAGAACTTACCTCTTTTTGATATAATTTCTCCTGTCTGGCGGTATCTTATGCGTGACGTGACATAACGTTCTGCGCGCACACAATGCCAGCGCTAACGTAAGTGTAGTGAGTAATAGTATACCGCCAGCAAATATACTGCTAGCCGCCGATCCTACTTCTAAAGGAGAGCCGCCCCACAATCGCGCCGATAAGCAGCATAACACGCAAACGCCTGCCACATGTTAAAATCACAGATTAGACACCTAGCTTAAACAGTTATATTTATATGGGTTATTTTAAAAGTACTGACCTGCTAGCAATCCTACTGAATGTCGACTTTGTGTAGTCCCTGCCAGCTCCGCGTGTAATAGCAGAGGTTGCGCACAAAGAGCCGCGCTTGCAGCACACCAGCATGTTGCCACAACCCACTCCAATGCAGCTGGAGATGGTTCCTGGTGACAAGGGACAATATGACAGTAAGCCGGACTGCTTTGATATTACAGTAAGAAGATACTAAAATTTTAAGTACCTGAGAAGCATGACAATGAGACAGCGCAAATATGGCAGCAGCATGTCCCGCGGCAGTACATGCTGCAAGTAAGGAGTGTGTGATGTCTCGCCGACGCGCAGCAGCTGGCGCTAAACTTAGCAGCTGTAGTGCGCACGCACATACACCCATGGCTCCGCTTACACTTAGACAAATGACGACTATACCGCGAAGCTCCTCCTCGCTGTCTGTCTGGATGATACAAGTGATATTATGGATTTACTGATTTTTATATTTTTACTAAGATATATATATGATAATGCTGCAGCGTACAAAAGTAGTAAATGTAGTTTGTTCTTCCCTTTAATAGGTCTCCGTATTTTAATATTTTAAATTCATATTACCTACTTCTTTATTCCCAAATATTAGGCTATTACACAAAGGGTTACGTTTGATATTGATTAATGTTTTGAAAACTATAATAGGATGCTATTATTTTATTCCATTACATAACATATAGTTTTTGGTTTGAAAATAATTTTAGTTAATATTATTGTCAAATGATTTACATTAAATTTTATATTTTAATATTAAATTATACCTCCGTAATAAGGCAAAATTGAGTCATCGCTCGTCACTGAAGTGGAGATCAGAATCAATTTAAAACTGGCCAAATTGCATACTGTGCTATCTGAAATAAACTTCTGCTCTTCTCTACGCTGCCTTTTTTCCCAAACGATTACAGTATTAGGTTCTATAGCGAAAATAAACAGGCGATAAAAGCGTGCCTGAAGCACCTGGCATTACAAACGTCTACGATAAACGTTTTCCATCAGACGAGCCTTAAAAAAATACCGCATTCAGGTCTCCTAGAAAAATGGAATACTCACGTGTGTGTGACTTGTTCTAGTGAGTAGCGCTATAGTACCGGGAGTACGACAGCGACACGTTGCACGTGACACTCCTGATACCCGCACATCACACTCGGACACGCTCCACGCGGTCGGTAACTCTCTTGAGCGCAATCCACAAGCTAACTTTGAAGCTGTTGACAGTAAGGTTATTACAAAAGTGTTTAGTAAAAAGCAGAACAATTTATCGGGTGCCTACATCCAACCATAGATTATAAACTACAAAATATTGAATCTAAATGGGCGATATCCATATCATTATGGTTAATTCTATCTTTGTTTTCCATAACTTCACTTACTTTATCAAAAGTCTAAGATAAAATAGGTATCTGGGACTTTATTCCTGACGACGTCTTTGATTAATATTATTTACTGACGGGATCTGTCAATGTTGATCATTGTTGTACATTTTGATTTAGGAAGCTTCTTAATTTAAATGGTTATTTTATTATCTCTTGCAATTGTTCGTCTACGACATCTTGTACCGGGTCTACTTTCTGTACAAACTTACCATCAGCGCTATGGTTTTTGGAGTGGTCAAAAACCAATGTGGCGGTATGTTGTAACTTGCGGTCCGGCGCCGCACCGCTAATGTAAATCTGCACCTGCTGCGAGCAGACCGCGTACTGCACTTCAACACCCGAACTGACGCACCACAAAATATAAAAACAGCAATAAGCAGGTTAAACAGTTAGAGCCATACATTCGAAATTAGAAACTAATTAGTTCTTTAATACATACTATATATATTTAATTAATCTTAATGAAAAGAAAAAGAGGGAAATTATAAAAGAGGAAATAACATTCTTACTTGTAATCCGTGAATGTTCTTAGAGAGGGCAGTCTTGCTTCTAAATCGTAGTACTGCACAATGACAATTGTGAAGTTCTCGGCTGCAGGAGCCAACTCCACGTGTGCTGACGTCACATGCCACTCGCTTTTGCTTTGTTCTAGAGGAATACGCCGCATCTCCAAGTGCACACCTGACTCACTTTTTACACCAAATGTGTGTAAGCGAGCCTCTAACTTATTCTTAATGCTTGCTGTGGTTGCTATTGCGGTCTGGACTTCATTAATTTTCTAAAATATAAATTAAATTATACTACACACTCACACATATTTTAATTAAAAAAAAAAGTTTACCTACCTCTTCATCTAGAAAAGAATCAGGTTGTGTTAGTAGGTGGTCAAATATGTTTAATAGTTGTGTAGCGCTGTGATGTCTATCAGCGCGTTGTGCTGCACCAGATTGTAAGTATTCCAGCATATGTGTAGCATGACGTAGAGGCGTCACACCTGCTCCTCCGGGTATTGGAAGAGCTCGCAATACTGAAAAGTATTGATGAGACACCTCTGATACGTTCCTCCACGAGTATCCGTAGGAGATAAGCAAGAACTGAAAAATCAAAATGCGAAGTAGGTTGATAGGTAAATCTTTAATTAGATACATAGTGTAATAACTAATAATACAAAAAATAATAATGACCTGCTCATAAATGTCTTTCAAAGAGTCAGAGACACAACCAGCAAAATTTGGTAACATCCATTTGACACCATGCTGTCCTGTCTTTGGTTCACAGTACCTGCAAGTATATACTAATCGTTAATAGAAATGGTTTTAGTCAAGTAGACAATTTACCATAAAATCATTCATCATCAGTCATTCATTCAGAGGGGGTTAACCTCCCCAATATTGTTCAATTTATATATTGATGCGCTAATTTGCGAACTTAGCTGTATGAATTCAGGTTGTTATATACATGGAGTAGCCTTTAACAATATAAGCTTCGCGGATAATATGGCGTTACTAAGCCCTTTAGTCAATCGTCTGAGAAACCTACTGATCTGAATCGTCTGAGATATGCTGTTGAGCACGGTTTAAGACATAACGCGAAGAAAAGTGAAGTTCTTGTTTTCGGTGATAAATCGTCAGTTCATTTACCCTCGTTTACATTAGCTGGCGGGATCTTGAATCGTATTCAACAGTTTAAATATCTTGGACATATAGTAACGTCGAATATGAAGGACGATTTAGATGTCCAACGGGAACGAAAAGCACTGGCGGTTAGAAGCAACATGCTGGTCCGAAGGTTTGCACGTTGCACGTGTGAAGTAAAATCGACACTTTTTAAAGCGTATTGTCAGACATTTTACACGTGCAATCTTTGGACCAGTTGTACGCAGAAGACCATTAGTGCTCTTCGGATCCAGTTTAACAATGCATTTAGGATGCTGTTGGGGCTGCCACGGCGGTGCAGTGCCTCTGGCATGTTCGCCGATGCTCACACAGACGGTTTTGCAGCAATCAGGCGAAAGCGAGCAACTTCACTGCTGCAGAGGATACGTGGTAGCCCTAACCGTCTCCTGAGTGTCATTGCGGACAGACATGACAGTCCTATAATTAATTATTTATGCCAATTGCATGTACTAACATAGTTGTTAAGGTCAATTGTATATTAACGAATTATGCATTTATTCTGAAATAAATGGATTATTATTATTATATTATTATTATTATTAAAAAATGTGAATTTATCCAATCAAAAACAATTACAATCCTTCGGATTTAGTGATATTTATTTCGTTAAAATATTATGTAGTTGAAATATATCATCCACAGACAATCACCTGTTAATTTCGCCACTGTACCCGGGAGGACAAGAGCTCGATGCGGACGCTCCAGGAGCAGTCCTACTCCAACGCACGCCGGCCGCTGTATCACTCTGACACGCTTCTTCATTAGTACCTAGTGCCCAAACCCACACACCTGCGGAATTAGTACCGGCTGCTGACGATACTTGGCATCGATATTCACTCGATTTCTAAAAACATTTCAGATATACTTTAAGAGTTAATCAATATTATTATCACATAACTCGGTAATAACTAATACTTGCCTGTATATTATAAAGTTTAAGCACGCTGCCAGCGGGATACAAGTCTTCCCAGACGTGTCTATCTGGTTGCATTGGCAGTAAGCTCTTCTCTCGTGACCAACTGAAGCCCAACACACCGTGTGCGCGACCCGCACCCGCCAGACACGTCATACTAACATTTTCACCCTGACGATAACAAATCCAAGTGTATTAAAAAAATGGAGCCAGTGTGAAAAGCACTCCTAAGGCCTTGCTACTAGACATATTTCAGAAGATGTATCTTAAACGAAACCCTCCAGGTTTATTTTATAATTTTTGATCAACGTTTGACTGAAGAATTGACTTAAGAATCCATTATCAATTTCAACTTGACATCTAGAATCAGTTTCAGTCCTATTTAAAAATTCTTACCTTGTAGACAGTGAGAGTAGAGGGCACAAGTCTTATAGTGGGTGGTGTGATTACGGTGAGTGTTAGTGCACGACATCGTCTCCTTCCGGCATCGTCAGCAGTGCATGACCATGCACCACCGTCCACCTGCCGGGCGGACGAAACTCCAAGCACTGACATACGGCGGCCTAATGCATCTTCTGATACTGTACGCGTCCAAATGTCTCTGTGAATTAAGAGCTTTATAGTTGATTTTAAACGATAGGCGAAAATATTTTGACCCCATTTTATAAAAGTTATAAAACTGTATCTGTTACTTTTTTAAACAAATTTTTGGTTTAACTTTGAAATTAAATAAATGGAATTGATTTGAGTGGAACATATTTTGTCAAAAATAAAGCCCGTTATGTAAATTAAAGAATGAATAATAACATTAATAAAACATTCAGTTTCATTTTCACACAGTTTCTTTATTGACTCTACGTCATACTTATACACGTTTTATGTGTTATAAAATCTAAGATATACAATTAATTCATAATTTATATCTTACTAATATTATAAAGACAAAAGTTTGTGAGAATGGATGGATGTTTGGTACTCTTTCACGAGAAAGTGGCTGAACTTTGTTTTAACCCAAGAACTCTCAACGTACTCGGAAAATATGCATTTATAACCGTAAATTTTTGTACCGTTTTTTCCACGACGTAAACAACAACTGTGCTTCAGAGCAGTTATATTACAAAACTTTTATAATTACCTCGTTGTACCGTTAAAGTTGATCTTTACACCATCCTTGTACCATGTGAAGATAATGTTAGGGGACCCATACGCCATGCAGGTCAGTATAAACTCTAACCCCTCCCATACCTCTGGACGTTGATTTATTGCCAGCGACTGCCAAAAACAAACATAAAATATGGCTTATATTATAAAGTTTAAAACCAAACATTGATTGATAACGAAGATCCTTATGGCACGTTAATCTTCAAACACTCGCGGACTAAAAGTTTTGTTGTTGGTTTCCTATTTTGATTATTAACTTGTGTGATCCACAGATACTCGTGCCAATTCCGAGTACGATAATACCGCAGTGCGAGATCAGTTAAGAAAAGAACCATCAAATTGCAACAACGATATATCCATTGGAAAATGCAAGTTGGGCGGAACTAACGTGTAAACTGAGTGCCGGTTGCATTTCGAAGTGCAGTGTGTCTGGCAGCAGTCGCAGTGTATTAGTGCGAGCACGTGCAGCCGCAAGCCGCGCCATTGCAGCACGCAAGGCACCCGCTGCACGACGAGTTGTCCATATGCGGACGTACACCGTGCGTGCACCGCTATTGTGGACCGAACTGTGAAGAAAATACACTGTAAATTTTTTTTAGTTAGTTAGTTTTAAAGCTTTCACGATTTGTGATATATGTTTACGTTAACTAAATCAGGCGAAAGGGTTTTTTTAGAAAGAAAGTTGACAAGAGTAAAGGACGATCAAAGAAAAGATGAGATGGATGGTCTACGTGATAGATGACATAGCTAGAAAAGAAGTAAGCAGTGAAATAAGGAATAATAGAGTAGTAAAATGGAAGATGAAAACATTGCGCTGACCCCAAAAATAAATTTGGGGAACACGTAGAAAGATGACTTGAAAGGCAACTGATTGCCAATAGTGATTACGGATCGTGTGAGTCCAGATCAGAGGAAGGATGTCAAAAGTAACCTTAACTTCTCGTTTAAAATGTTCTATTGTTTCTTACCTTATATTTAAAAGTTCTATTTCATCTTCTAATGTAATATTCGAAGCTAATAAATAGCTTGTAAGCTGTAAACAAAAATTATTTTAGTCAATTGTTTCAAATAAGGCATTGGAAATAAAATTTTAATATATTTATAAATACTTGCTTGAGTAATAACTTCCTCGGAAATATTAACATTTATTTGATCAACTACTTGCAGTCTTGTGTCATAACGAGCAGTCGCTGCAAAGGCGTTGAAATTATTATTCATATTATTATTCTCTCCAAACCAGTATTTAGTATTCAGTCAATTCAGTATAATAATATGATACTTACTGAAGTCAGTATCTTTAGGATTGCAGTCACAAAATAAACCATCTTTACAACTCTCTGCACATTCCTCTATACCGCATTCTGCAATTAAATAGTATCTATAAAACATCGATAGCATAATAATTACTTCGTTAATTTTGGGTTCATTGTTCACTTGACCTTCGTTATAGAACTGTACTAACTAACTCTACTATTTGTCCTAAAGTTTGTGTAACTTCAGACGAGATAATAACGATCCATGAACCGATGATGCAGGCTACAATTGAAATGGAACGCTTGCCTATATAGCACATTGGAGAAAAGCTTGAGAATTTCAATAAAGGGCGTGTATGTAATCATATAACTATGTAAAATTCATCAATGATACTTACCCGGTTGTGCAATCTGTGCCTCGCATAGATCCCCGGTGTACCCCGGTGAGCAAATACAGCTAACAGCTGCAGGACCCATCTGTCTGCCGGTAAGGTAGAATAACATGTTTACAGCAAGAATATAATCTTCTGTACTGACCAACAAAAATCTTGGTTAATTATGTGGAGATAGATAGTAGATAGTAGTAGATAGATGTAAATAGATAGATTTAAAGTTTGCTAAATTATTGTTCTGAAATATTAAGAAATAATTTTAAGAGAAATCGGATAGACAGAGTATTGTGTTATAAGGCTACTATGATTCTGTAGCTTAAGTGTGTCCACAATTATAATCACGAGAACTGAAAAGTTTTGCAAATAGATGAAGTTTCAGGTACAATACTGCAAAAAGTGTATTTTTAAATCCAAATATCGGATTGTTATGATGAAGTTAAATTTTCTCGTTAAAGTATTCTTTTATTTATCTACAATGACAAAAATCATGTAATTGCTTTGACTTGAATGATAAGATTACTTGAAGTAAGAGGTACAGCAAACTAGGAAGAATACTGCATAAATAACGCAAATCAATATTTTCCTTACTTACCTGCAGGTGCCGCCATTTTTACACATGTTAGAGGTCCTCGGGCATAGGGGACCTACTCCGCAATCTGGTCCAGAATATCCCTCGAAACACGAACAGTAAAACTCTCTGTGATTCAAAAAAAATTACAAAGCTGTTATAAATTGTTTTATTTACACCAACAACAATCAACTCACTTTTGCTTTATTGGTAACATCAATAATATGTAGGTATGATAAGTTATTGTGTCATATTGTGTTTTGCCACTATGTGTTTCACTTTAAAAAATAAGCAAGAGGAAAAAAAAATAGTAACAATAGTTTTACATACTGATAATTGTGTCTGGCGTAGCAGTGCCCCAATAATCGGCACTCAATGGCGCTGCAAGAAGATGGACCCGGTAAATCTGAAGGCCCTCGCACTGCATATGTCATGTTGAACCCAAAAACTGACAAGAGACCCAAAGCCCTCAATTGTGTCCCTTCCAATCTATTTAAGTTGAGCTCTACCACAAGCACTGGACTTTGAACCTGGAAAAATGAATGGCTTTAAAACAACAGTTATTTATTTTATTCTAGAATTGTAAAAACCAAATTGAAGTCAGCTTAAACAATTTTGTATTGCACATATTATATTAAATCATTATTATAGATCTGGTTATGTATTGTCTTAAAACCTTGCTTATTTTACATCCTGATTATATCCATATAAGTCTCAAACTTCTAATTTAAATTGTAACACTCCATGAGAAAGACTCAACCGCAACAATTTGCGCTTCAAACATCAAAGGTGTACCTTGCATGGAACACGAGTGTTGAGCAGATAGTTTGAATCGTACGTGACCAGTTTTATTATAAAGTTTTCTCACAATTTCAGCAGAGTGAAAACTATTCGTATTATTTTAGTAACAATGTGTATAATGGAACAAATATCACATATCTACATAATTTTCGCAAGATATAGCGTCTCTCTGGACCAATAACTTTATTTTATTGATACAAGGCAATAATACTGCCGATAAAAAAGTGAGTATATAAAAATATAAAAGTCTATAGCTGGACTTTACGTGGTACAATTCTTAATTAGTCCAACTCTTCCCCCTAAATAAAGATGTGGCCTGACCTCTTTCTTAGGCATGACCAGTCATAGTGAATACGGATTGCAGATAAAGCTCACAAAGGTGGAATTAAGTAAGGACAATAGATTTGACACATAGAATTATCGCTATTAGTTAATTTCTATAGTAAGATATTAGATCTTACTATAGATATTAACTAACAACAATGACACTGGAATGCTGTTATGTGGATGTTCTTCACTGCCTCCTCCTAAAAACATTTTTCTAGTTAAAAAAATATTAAAAAGATAACGAACACTATTTTCTCAATGGTCGCATATATGAACACGTAGACTTTGTTCAGATTTTCTACTGAACCGTTTCATTTAAACACTAAAGATAGATAGCGAAATTTAAATACATAACTAGAACAAAATAATAGATATAGCCTACGTTAATGAAAGCATTTGACATTTCCGTTTTAACCTATTTAAGTAAGGGCGTAATGTATTCTTCAAAGCCTATTATAATGTTGATGTGTCAACATGAGGATCCGTATGTTAATTTCGTTTACAAAGTGAGGACTTTGTAACAAGCATCTGATCTCAGTGGCAAAGACAAAGGAATATTGGGGAAAGTAATTTAAAGTCTTCATTAAATACCATCACCAGTAAAAGTAAAAAGCATCTCTCCTTTTTACTGATAGATTGGTATGCATAGACGATTAATTTAAACTTGGTTTAGGTATTTACCTACTCATTCTTGCATTCAAAGCACAAAATCGGTATCTCTAAACAAAAATAGGCAGTCATGGGACTGCCGACAGATGTGAAAACTTAAACGAAACGACGTACTTAAAACGTTACATTAGCAGGTTGGTGACATTAATTAATAAGGAGCTGACAGAACTCAATGTTTAGATTAGCGCCCTCTAATGGATCTTTATATGTATTATTAGCGTGACGGTCACGAGTTCAGTGCTTTTTCCCCATAGCAAAAGTGCACAAACGTGTCAATCAAATGTTATGATGCATTTGTTATTTTACTTACATTTTTATGTTACAATTAAACTAACACAATTTCCTTACTTTTCTAACAAAATCGTTTAGTTTTAGTTGGCGAGAGCGAGAATACTAGTAGGCAAGCCAAATGACTAGGTAGTAGTAGTCTTTCAATAAATCAAATCTTTTAAAATATCACAAAACATAACATTCGTTTCTTGAAATAAATACTAAGTAATTGTGCTAAACTACTAAATAATTTAGAAATCCTATTATACAATAAATAAGAATGAGAAAACATAAAAAATTAAAAAAGAACAATATTATATCAGTGAGGCAATGATTCTATCTATCAATATATTTCGTGTATCTCAGAAATGGCTCTAACTATTTGTACCGAGTACAGCCTCGGTACTAAATAAATAAATAAATAATTGAATGAGAACTTGGGATAATAAACTTTAAAAAACCAAGAACTGGAACAATCATATTTGAACTTAAAAGACTCGTTAGCCAGAAATCATGTTCACGAATCTCTTTCACTGTTAGCTGCTAAAACAATAAAATTTCCTGTTTACTTTCAAGCTCTGGTGAATAATAAATAGCGCTGGTCGCACGTTTGGCTTCGAACGACTTCTAAAGATATTTATGGACAACACTTTGAAGTAGTCTTCTTTCCACATTCACGGTTTTTATTTAAATTGTTGAATTATGTTAATACATTAGGAGTTAAATAAGGGTCAGCGTTTATAGAAAGTTATACACTATTAACACTTTTACACATAAGATAGTCCTTACTTTAAACACCCTGGACACATGAGTAAAATCGAGATCTTTTCCCGGACACCCTACTGCGTTTACATTTTGTTATTACTTTAAACAGCTTGTTAACGATTCATTTCACTAACAATTATAATTTTCCCCTGACACAAAGAGTGTCCTGGTGTTACGCGGACACTTTTTAAAAACTCCTTCCGAACCTCTAAACTAAAATCCGGACGGATGGCAGCCCTAAACAATAGTAAAACTAGTAGCAGGTAGTAATAGAATATAAGGTAATCTAAGCCCAGGGTTACTCCAAATTCACATTTTTTCCAAAAAAGTTTGAACACATTTCGTTGAATTTGGATGAATTCTAAATACATGTACTAAAAACCCACTTTAATAACTGCTCCTGGCACGCTGTACAGAAAGTTATTAGTTTCACCCATTACTTCTAACTCAACCTTGCCCCATTACTTCTAACTCATCCTTGCCCCATTATTACTAATAGAGGCTAAAATTCCCGTCTTCTATGGTAGAAAATATAAACACACAAGCATAATATTCTAAATAATGGCGATTGAAAATAAGTAGCCTTGACTTTTTATTGCCTAGTTCTTTTTTTAAGCCTATAGCTGTTTCATCCACCTTTCATTAAATATAATCGTAACTTCTATTCATAAGTCTAACATTGTGTGTTAGATAAATAAACTTATTTGTCTTCGATTAAAAAGTTCCCTGTTTACTTAACAGATACCAATACAAAAATTAAACTGAATGTGATTAATGTTTCACTAGCAGCGCCCAGCGGTTTCACCCGCGTAAGTCCCGATCCCGTGGGAATATCGGGATAAAAAGTAGCCTATGCGTTAATCCAGGTCTCCAGCTTTTTACATACCAGTTTTATCGCAATTTGTTTCAGTGGTTTTTGCGTGAAAGAGTAACAAACATCCATCCATCCAAACTTTCACATTTATAATATTAGTGGGATGACATTCAGTAAAATAAGCCATGATTTATAATTCAGAACAGATAAACTGCCGCATTAGGCAACGCGGAGTTACTAGTGCGATGAATTAAGCTTCAACTGATGCAGACTGCCAGATCAAGCGGTTTTTCATTTTACCATCACTTCTGAAACCATCCGTCTGTGGTTACAGATGGATTAATATTTTATTTGTACTCGTTCAATCACTTTTGGTATAATTCATGGTTATGAATTATACCAAAAGTGATTGAACGAGTTCAAATAAAATGTTAAGCTCTAATGATAAGTTTCCCGTCCCTCGCGGACTTTGTTTTATAATATGTAGTGATATTGTTATGTGCGTTTTTAGATATGACAAAAGACATGTGGTTCTAAAGATGTGAAAAGTTACTTCAATAATTTGAATTTGAATAATTATAAAGTTTCTGACGAAAATTGTTTGCAATAAGATATGATGGAATCGAAATATTGGTCAAAGTTCCCAAAATATTTCAGACACAGACTCTTTTACTTTTTGCGATTTTATTTTAATAAAGGTAGGCTACAAATAAGGTAATTGCAATTTTATCCAATAAAGCGTGGTAGCACCTGATGGAATTTTCATTCAGCTATATTGCTCTATTATTGAATGAACCTGACTCGTATTTTTCCCAGGTATTTAATTTGGGAATACCGAGAGGTCTGCCTTAATATATAAGCCTGCCGAGCATTGAATATATAAATACAAATCACTGAGACACTTATCATAGATGTATTAGTTAAAATAAAAAACGAGTATTTCTTACGTTCGATATGGGGTGTACTGCGATTACTGTTATAAGTAGTTATAAGTATAAATTAAAAATTTTAAATACCCTAGACTCAAAAATCTTTTCAACGATTAGAAAAAAACTGATGATCTTCGAACGGCTTAACAGATTATCGAATTTTAGCTAAGAATATTCTCGATCAAGTCACCTTCCACACAAAAAAAAACGAAATCAAAAGCGGTTAATCCGTTTAGGAGCTAGGATGCCATAAAAAGACACAGATATACACGTTAAACTTTTAACTAACCGAACCTTTATAGTAACTCTTACTACAGTTGTACATATTTTTGCTTCTCTTCTACTAATACAAATGCTGACTGTGGTATAGTAATAACGGTAGGAAATCGGTTCGGATCGGTTTTTCTTCGAGCCTCTTTTGGACCTCTTTTTTTCTTATGGACATGTTATACTTCTCACTCTTACGATCCGTTGACATACATACTCTTCTTTCTAGTTACTATAAAGTTGTCCCGATGATAAATAGCTCCTCCTAAGGTAAGGTTGTTGCTAAAAAGCCTCATTGAAATCAAAGTATGTTGTTGCAATATCGCAAGAGAGGCATTCATTGCAAACCCTGATCGCCAATATTAAAAAGGTAGTAATAATATAACGTAATAGTAATAGGCAAACGTAGTGTATGGCACCCTGCAGCACGATGGACCGACGACTTGAAGAAGGTGGCTGGCAGCGGATGGATGCTGAGTACCCGAGACCGGGATAGTTAGTGCTTCTTGGAAGAGGCCTTCGTCTAGCAGTGGACGGTGATAGGCTGATGATGAATATTTATTAAGTTGTTTATTATCAATATTATTAAATTATACAATACGATTTGAAATGTATGTTGCGGCTAAGAAAGAGTATTGTGGTCAGCATAGCGTAGTGACTGTGCTCATACAAACTTAACATGTCGTCAGTTGGCTGCGTTCCAAACACTGGCAAAGTATTAGATCGTGAATGTGGGTAAAAATTCAACTGCTAAGGACATTTCAACGACAGAAAACTCTCTTTGTAATGTACGTTTTTTTTCTTTACTGCAAAACCTACATGTGATCGACAGAAATACTCGCTGTGAGCAAAAGAATAAGTAATCAGTTGCTTATTGCAAAATTGTCGGGTTGAGTGCTTTTTTAGGTTAAAAAAATTCTATACACTACGATTGAAATATTTCTTAATTTATTTTATACTAGCTGCGCCCTGAGGTTTCACCCGCGTAAGTCCAGGTGCCTTGGGAATATCGGGATAAAAAGTAAAAAGCCTATGTGTTAATCCAGGTCTCCAGCTATCTACATACCAAGTACATTGCAATCGGTTCAGTAGTTTGCGTGAAAGAGTACAAACAAACATCCATACATCCTCACAAACTTTCACGTTTATAATATTAGTAGGATTATAATTTAAACTACTTTTTTATATGACTATTAGTTTTTATCAACCAGTGCTTATAAACATTCGCAATATTTATTGTATATTCTGTGCTTTGCTAACCCCGTATTCCACCTCTGGTAATTAAGCAAGCGGCGCGCGGTAGCGTACTGACTAAGGACCTGCGATCGAGTGGTACTCGAACCCCTCACACTTTAGTACCGTCCTGAACCCACTGCTAACACAAACATTTAGCTTAGCTAGAGGGGTTTACAAGAATTCTAGTAACCCGCGTTATTAGCATTTTAAAAAAATCCTAAGGGAATAAAATCAGCACTATACCCGGGTACTATATAACTGCTTGTATTGAGTGGAGTTACTGAACCATTCGTGTGGCTCAGATGAAGGCAGAAACCTGCTGTGCTTTTACCATCTTATGTTGATGAAAAGGGAAATGCTATTTATCCGTGAAAATTAGGTTTTAGACACTATTTACACAGATGTACAAAAACGTAGTGAATTTAGATTGCTCAAACACAAGACCTTTGTTGATAGAGGAGACAATGAATAATACATATCCTTTCGAGTGTTACAACTTGAACAAAAAAGGAGCTAGAACTCAGTCAAAGATTTACAATTCTTTTAGAACCTGGAATGGAACCAAAGAATGGCTTGTTGGTCTAGTGGTCAGTGATCCTGACTACTGAGCATTGTACTACCCAAGACAAAAATTGTGTGGTGAGCACGATCATTTGTTCTGTGTCTGGGTGTAATTTATCTATAATATGTATGTATTTAAAAATATATAAGTATGTTTATCAGCAGTCTGGTAACCATAGTACAGGCTCTGTGTAGTTTGGGATCAGAGAGTGTCAAGTTATTATTATTACTAGAGATCGCGTGGTGGTCGAATTTCGACCATGGTTTTTTCATTGGCCAGTACAACTTGAGCTGTCATTGTTTAGACTTACTTACCATGACAGGTCATCGCATATACTGGACGCATGTAATTTTATTAAGCCATTTTCACGTAATTTTCAAAGTTGTAAGACATATTGTTTAAAAATTTTAACATTCGTCACTTCTTCTCTGTATGAACTATAAGTGTGCGAAATTTCATACTCCTCCGTCCGCCCAATTTTCGTAAAAAGGGACCCTAAGTTTTCGCTTCACGTATTAATATATAGATTAATGAACCTATACAGTTAAGAGAACGATAAAGTTATGATTAAACAAAACTCAAAATTATTTCTGTTGTAGATTCTTGACGCCGATATCAAATCCAAAGATCCAAATAACATGAATTTTATTGATGATATTATATAATTTTAAACCTTATGCCACACTGCACTATATTGTTAAAGTATATGCTTTACTGACGTGATATCCGCCTATACTTGATCTAGCATGAAACAACAAACCTCTCTAACTCTACATTCTTAAGAACACTTTATTTTGAAATCCGGCCTAACCCGTTTTCTTCTCAAGGAATGCAATACCGGAACTTAATTTAAACTATACAGTGCTAAACACTGAATATTTTACTAACTTGTAAGAACAACAAAATATTAAGTTTTTATTTTAAATCCGTTCTAAGTAATAATCTGCGGGCTTCCGACCCGAGTACGAAGTTAACATTTAGGATCAAAATGTAACAAAGAAAATTATTTATCTTTCTGTTTTTTATGATTTGAAATTTTATGAAAGAGTTCTTTAAAGCTTAATAATATGGAGTTTAATGACTAAGAGGCAAATTCGATAGCTTTTGTTTACTTCTTTAGTCTTTTTTCTGTTTTTATTATGTTAACTACATTGTGCTTTTGTCGTTGCGTGGTAACTTCAAGTTAACTCGTACAATAAAGTCATCATATATTTCAGGTCGAATGACCCAGTTCAACTGCGCGACGAAGTAGTTATGTTAAACGAACTTAAATCTAACGATAATATTGAAGGGGGACGGTTTACACGCGACGCTCGTTGCAGTAAGCGAGAAACCTTTTGTAAATTCTGGCAGCGACTAGGTACCATTCTTCAATCATTGCCATCCACTTGAAGGAAAGCATTTCTCTTCATTTCAGTGATATCTGGTTCATTCTTACAGAAATGTTACTTAAATTCTGGTCCTGCAGTCGTAAAGCGTACCGTAAAATTAACGTCCGTTAATGGTTAAATGTACGAAATGCGTCAGAATGGGTCACTTCGATTATATCTATTCAAACACTCCACTGCATCTTCTAGTTATTACAGAAACAACAAGCAGAAGAAAAGAAGCAGAACTGCTCAAAATGTTCAATCCTGGCTTAGGAACATAAGACGAAAACAGCAACGTTTCCACCACTACATTGCTGGTGCTGTTATGTACTGCTAATGTACATTTCCTTACCAACCTTTCTTTCTTTCTAGTAAGCACAGATTAAAAATGTTTGATTATCAACTTGTGTTCTTTAAAATTTAGCTTTGGCGAACTGGTATCATATTCGAAAGAAACACCCTAACGTTTGATACACACAGGATTAGTTAAATAGTTCTTCTATACTTATTTGCCATAAAAACCTGAAAACATAATGCTCATGTTCTTATTTCTGCTCAGCCTCTTAACACAAAAAATGTAGAAGAAGTTGAATATAGGTAGGTATTCGTTATTATTTGAAATCGGAAAAAGAAAAGCACAATATTCGCTTTATAAATTTCGTATGCGAACGACTTGTCAATGTTTCGATGTTTCGATTTCTGAACTAATTTATTATTCATCGTCCGCTCTTGTATCGGGGCGAATTTTTCGCCACAAGAAGAAATTGAAGATACATCTTTAAAAGTATGTTGCTGGGTCATTAAAACTTATTGTCAAGTTTTGCAATGAATAATTCTATATTTATAACAAAATTTTGTAATTTTCGATGCCTATAATTGAACTATGTATATGTGTTTCAGTAATGCGGTAATTATCGAACACATGAAAAATTGTAACCTGTAATCAGTTCCAAATAAAGAATTTATTATTATTAATATTATTTATTATTAACTGAAGTGACCCATTAAGAATTAGCTCTTGTTACTCTTGCCGTTAACATCAATCTGACAGGTTAGGAACTGGAAATACTAGAACATAAAAGCCCTGTCATACCTCACTTAATTATATTATTTTGTATTGTTATAAGGCAAACGTCAGTGGTCATCCCGGTAGGGGTCGACCACGCAGATTTGTGACGCAAATTGGTGATCTTCCAACGAACAGGACAAGTCAGACGTAGCTAAAATCAGCGAGTTTGTACAAAAGGTGTAATGAAGAGAAGAAGAGAAGCTCGTGAGGTATGTAATAATAGAAGCTTGTGGCGGGCTATTATCAAAGCGTATCCAGGAGTGAGAAGGGTGCGGGTTTATGTATTTTTATGTGTATTGTTCTCATGTCATTGAAAAAGGATAGGTCAGTAGTGTCAATAAGGCCTATTTTTACACGTTTTATATTAGCTTCACTTGTATGTTTGTAACTGACTCCTTTGGGCGCGATTTTGCCCCACTTTAAACGGTCAAATTTTATTAAAATTTTGCACACCTGCCAAAGACCGATGACAATGCAATAAAAACATGTTGGAAAAGAGTGTCCTTGCAGTTTCTTGCCTGTTCTTCTCCATAGGATCTACGTTTTGGAACAGGCAACTAGCTTCACGACCTACACTGACTCCTCCTGACAATTCAAAAATACCTACAATGGGTTTACTTGAAATAAATAATTTTGATTTTAATTTTTTCAGAGCATTGTATAAGGTTATTTTTAAGAAAAAGATCTAAATCAATTATAAAAAGAAATTGTAAGTTATAGGAGCTTAAATACGACAACACTGCCAAAATCCTCAATTATATTAATACTGATATGTCTCTTATTAACTCAAAGACGAAATATTACTGGAGATAAGTTATTGAAAGATAATATGACATAGGTACAATATATTTTTATAAAAATATACCCACGAAACGTTACCCACTGTTTCCAAAAATAATTGTATCACAGATGTTGAAGAAAAAATAAGAAAGATGTAATAAAATGTCTCGTTAAAGTAATAAAAGCTCTTTGGAAAGAAACTCTATCTTGTAATGAACAAGTACCTAATAGTTCGAAAGTAGTAACATGGAATTGTGGTGTGCTCGTGCACAAATATACTACCGGCATGTACTATCCTGAGTATGGTGTTAGGAGAAAAAAATATGTACGTGAATGAAAGTAAAATATGTGTAAGTGACGTACGTATTAATTTACGCACGTCACTTAGTCATATTATGTTTATAGAAACAAGTATGAATATGAGTGTGAGATTAAGAGTATTAGGATGTGAAGTTTGGGACGTCTTTCTTAGATTTTTTGCAACGATTTTCATCCAAAAGCTTTCACTCGTAAATCAATTTTACTATTTTGTAATTGCAAACAATATAATAGTTATGATCTAATTACTTTTTTGGAGTTTTATGTTGAGTATAAAATAAAATAAGTGAATTGCTCATCTGTAACTTTCGGTACGTTAGCGTCATCCCTATTGTTTTATACTAGTTTCGATTTTCAATGACTAGGACTTTTAAAGTAGACTTATGTTACGTACAACTGTAAAAACCTTATATGGTATCTGGTGCTAAGAATTTCTAATGTCAAAAGGACGACATTTTAGTAATTTTCAAACAAGAATTGAACTGTCGAAACACAGTTTTGACAGCTCCTTTTTGGTTCGAGTCACCAAGGTCTGGAATGAACTGCCTGCGTCTATTTTTCAAGACAGTTATAATCCTGGAACCTTCAAGAGTAGAGTGAATAGGTTTCTCTCGGATAAGCGTGTACTATCTTCGTCTTCATTATATCAGGTGAGTTGGAAGACAAACGCCTATTCCATTACACAATAAAAATAGAAGTTCACTTAACTTCTTCGTGCGTTTATTTTTTCTATCCGGTCTTTTACCTATTTGGACAATACCGGTGAATGTACAAAGGGAACAAATAATTTATGATGATTAGCACATTATTACAATTGATTTACCGTGAGAGTGTATAGGGTATTAAAGGTATACAAATGTGGTAAATGAAGGTTCACTTATGCCCGGTTTTGACAGACGGTAAAATTACATTGAATTTTACCGTCCGTAAGCAAAACGAATCGTTTCTTGATTATAGGAAACGGGCATTAATCAAAAAGGGTACATAAATTCAGTAGTAAACAGTAAATAAAATTTGCTTGTAGAAACATGATTTTATTTGATACCAACAGACCCGGCACACGTTTTAATATCTAAATACAAACTAAACTTTTCAGTTGGTTCAGTTATCTCTGAATTTTTCTATTTCCTTTTAACTGCAACTTTTCCTTAAAACATAATTAAATTTAAATGTTTTTGAGCATTCAAAAATAACAAAATTGGTTCAGTACATCTGATGTACGTAAGCGTCAAGATGTTGAATATTTAAAGGAGAAGCAACAATTAACCAAGTTAATTCGACAGACGTGGGAATTTTGTGTAAATAGCATTTACATGTGTGAACTAATAATTCCTTCTCTAAGGTACGTGAAACTCGTGCTCGATGAGCGCACAAAAGTTTGTAATTAATTTTAATACACAGTGTGTGATGGAAGCGACTGTCTATCAAAACCTATTCTCAGGTGAACTGTCAACATTTGAACGTTTTTAGTACATACTGCGTAGTCTACAGTTTCGACAAGAATGTTTGTAAGTTCTGCGATGTTTTTGCATTACATAATCAATAAATACAATCCAAGAAGTTGGGTACATGCTTATACTTAAAATAAATTATTTTGCAAAGTCAAGCAATGGAATAAGTAAGTGAAATACTGTGAAAATTTAAGTTTTTATTTTATAATCGTCAAATTAACTTTAAAAGTGATTGACATTGTGATGATTTGACAACTGATGACTGACGTCACACCATAAAAATAACTTAAAAAAACTAAAGAAAATAATAATAATTAACTAAACAGATATTGATTTGACTTGACAGTCATCTACCCTATTCAATAAACAACAGTATTTCCTTAACTTCGAATTTAAATGTAAAATCTCGCTTGCGAGGAAACTACAGTGGCATGGAGGAGTTGGTGTGATGTATCTCGAACAAAAAGGGAGGATCCTCTGACCAAGTTGCAAGGTCATGAATGGCCGTGGCGTAATTGTCGATGTTGAAGTTGTAGACATGAGCGCCAGTGACTGTCGGTGGAGCTGATTCTAAGCGGTATGGATACTACTATTAGCATCTAAACCGTTTAAAATGCATTTAGTCTACGTAGTTCCTGAAAACCGAACGCAAGATGAGTTCACAATACATATAATGCAGTTTGTCTATAAAGAACCAGGAAAAGTATTGCAAAAAGGAGAGGAGGCTTTGCCTTGCATCGGAAACGATGAATAAATATGACCTTTTAACTTAAGTTGAAGACAAAGTACTGTGCTAAGGGAAATCCCTGTAGTTAGTAGATAAATACATATTTCATTGACTGTTTTGTTAATGTGTAGAACTTACGCTAACCAACGCTGAACTCCAATGGAGGAACACTTATAATATTAAATTTCACTTTTAATTTAACTTCTTACAATCTTGTCACTGTCAGTAGTCTTGTTTATAACATTGCCGTTAGAGCGCCGTCACTGACAATGATACTATCAATTTATATTTTTTCTACTACTGAAGATTTTAAATAGAACTCACGTCAATACCATATTTTTATTTAAAACATATATCTTATTCTTTGTCTTTGAAGATATATTCTTTTTAAGCTTTGAATACGAAAAGCATTTTACTTACTAGTACCTACGTCACATCCTTTGTAAGATAACTCTTTTGACATGTAAATGTTACACTAAAATGTGTTCCTATGTCGACTACACCTTTAGGTGCATGAATATGTATTAAGATTACTTTTTTACTTACAAGTAAAGAAAAAGTACAACAACATTTTAAATTCCAATCCCACTAATATTATAAATGTGAAAGTTTGGATGGATGGATGTTTGTTACTCTTTCACGCAAAAACCACTGAACCGATTGCGATAAAACTTGGTAAGTAGATAGCTGGAAACCTGGATTAACGCATAGGCTACTTTTTATCCCGATATTCAAACGGAATTGGGACTTATGCGGGTTAAACTGCGGGGCGCTGCTAGTTGATCATATTAGTACAAGTCCGCATTCACACTTTTGACATTTTTGCAATAAAGTAATGAAATGTCTACGGGTTTTAGAGTTTGTTTAATAACTCTGTTCTAAAGAAAGACTATGCTTAGACAAACACCAGCCGCAGACAACTATTGTTGCGCTCTCTAATTATAACGTGAATACAACATTGGACAAGTAAAGATAAGTCACATTGCTATTAAAATCAACTGGGGTATTCAAGATGGCCAACATAAGAATAACTGACCATTTTTTAAAGTTGTGTCTGTCTGTTGTTGCCTCGTCACGTAATTGAAAAAATATTTAAGAAACTATTAACCTGTTTTCAACTATTAAATAATATTAATAATTTACTTCTTTATTGTACAGCAGGAACATTAAAAAGCAAAATTAATAAAAATTGCGGTTTATACAATTGGCGGCCTTATCGTTCTATTGCAATCTCTTACAGGCAACCATGAGATGGAAAAAATGGAAATAAATTTAGGGCAGTATGGTGCACGTTTAGTACATTATTTAGTTACGTAAAATATCTTACTAGTATACATACAAGTAAACTATAAACATATAAATACATAAGACATGTAGAAATATAAACGATACGAAGGATATTTAATAAACAATACGGCGGCACAGCGGCTTTAACGAAAGGGCAAAAGGGAAATTATGTGTTGACATCTCCTAGTGATAGATGATGATAGATAGTGGTCCTTGACTAGTTTTTTAAAAATAGGTAGTGATTGTGCGCGTCTAATTTCCACTGGTAGGGCGTTCTAAAGCCGAACCGCTTTAACAGAGTAGGAATTATCCATGAACTTAGTGGAGCGCCCAGGCATTTTTAATCTCAGGTTCGCTGACGATCTCAAAGATCTAGAATGCGTATCGCGCAAGAAATTAAACCGTTGTTTAAGGTAAGGTGGAAATAAGGAGTTAAACAGAATATTATATAACAATGAAAGGATGTGTGTGTTCCGGCGAAGACGTACAGGTAATCACTTGAGCTTTTTTGATATTTAGAAACATGATCATATTTGGTAGTCCAAATACAAATCGTAAACATAGATTTTGCAGTCTCTTAAGCTTATTAAGTTGATCGTCGGTGAGATCTAGATAGCTGGCATCAGCCTAAGGAAGTATGGGGAAAAGATGGGATTACCCTCAGACCGTACGAATTACTCCAATTGCATATAAATTCTAAATCTGCATTGACTAAGGTAATAGCTTCCGTCAGTTTATCTGGTTTAGCCTTAGAATAAAATGTTTATCTTTTTAAACGGTTTTATTTAACTTGCCGCGTTATGAAAACGAATCATCGAAGAAAAGGAATGTGTACATTTCCTTTTCCTATTTCTATTCGAATTTCGTGGAAGAGCCATGCTTCGGCACCTATGGGCTGGCTCAACCGGAGAGATACCACGGCCTCACAAAAAACCGGCAGTGAAGCAATGTTTGCATTGCTTTTCGCCGAGTAAGTAAGGTTACCGGAGGCCCTAACCCTCCCCTCTCGCCCTCTCTCTTCTTCTCCCCCTCTTCCCCCTTCTCCTACTCCTACCTTAAAGGCCGGCAACGCACTTGTGACTCTTAAGTTGCAGGGGGCGGTCGTAGTCACTTACCATTAGGTGACCCGTCTGCTCGTTTGCCCCCCTATACCATAAAAAAGAACATCCTGCTTGTAAAAACGACATTTAGGTTTTGCGAATTTTAGTCGTGTAATTTAAATTCCGTTATGTAATCACCAGAGATCGGAGTAGGTAGATTGATTTTTGCTACTTGTATCAAAACGTCTATATTAATATGGACATTCTTTCGGTATTCCGGAAGTGGTTATTTCGGAAATTAAAAATTCGTAGTACTTAGATAAATAGATTTTTAGTATTGGATTTGTTTTAGTTTTACTGAATTAAAAATTATAAGGTTACAAAGATGTTAATGATCGATATTAGATAAATATATCAACGAAGAATTATGTCTTCATCGATATATTTATCTAAGTAGTATCTGACGTCACCTATAAAAAACGTAAGTGCAACAGAGAACATGGCGTGCACCGTCTCATTGCAAAGTTTTTTTTGCACCGTTTGCGACATGCCAGATGTATGACGTTGCCTATAAACAATGTAAGTGCGATAGAGAACAAAATATGCGCCGTCTCATTTAAACATTTTTTTTGTACGTGTGCTACGAGTTTTGCTCTTGCGACATTCCTGATGTATGACGTCACCTATAAACAATGTAAGTGCGACAGAGAACAAGACATGCACCGTCTCATTTTAACGGTGACATGCGAGATAGTACATCTAGATCGCTTACTTGCTTACTTCGGTTCGTTGAGTGCACATCTTTGTTTGTTGCTGTGTTGTGAATACCTTTTTTGACCCTGGCTTGTGTTCATACGGGCTTCTGGAACTGCTCAAAACGACAATTTGGCTCGGATATAGGATCTGGACTTTTCAATATTGAATTGGATTTAGTTACGTCAAGTTTTGGTAAGTAATACACATTTAACTTCTTATAAAATTGGATAATTTTTTTTGTCTTGTTTAAGTTTGCTTTACTGTTATCCATACCATGGATTGTAAAATCGTATAAGCTTTAATAGAATATCAAACTTAGTGTGAAATAAAAATATGATATTCTTGAATGTAGTTAGTATTCAGTCAGCTCTATTTTTGCCCACATTTTTAGCATGATTTCATATATCATGTTTATGTATTAAGTATAATCCATGTTCCGTGACCTGTGTCCACATATATAGAAATAATCTTGCTCCATTCGTAAATATTAACGACAAACAGACTAACTTTTAAACTGTCTCTGATTTTTCTTTTTTCCCTTTAACTCTCTATAACGTTAAACTATGCACAGTCCCTTGAGTGGTTTTATACAGTATTTACACAATTTCTAAAATAGTGAATAGTAAATCTGTCTTTCTTTTAATCGAGCCATGAAACATTTGAAAGCAAAATTATTATAGGTGTTTTTTTATCTCTTTGTTAAAGGTGTCTTACGAAGTTTCTTCTATCCAAAAGAGTTAAAATATGGCGAATGTGAAGGCTACTACTGTAGAAAAATGGATATCCGGTCATCCCGAACTAATTTACGATCACTCTAGTGGTATAATATACTGTTCGAAATGTGAAAGCCATTTGAAAAGCATTAATAAATGCAACATTAAAAGACATATCGAAGGAGCAGTACACCGAGGCATGTTTAAGCGGCCCAAAGAGGAATTTTATTTTGACCTTATAAAATTTCTCATTTTGTGCAATATTCCATGGTCTCAGATGAAAATTGCTACCTTTCAAGAATTCTTTAATAAATATATGTGTAGCGCTTGTTGTTGTACGTGTACTAATCGTAAACTGCCAGATGAATCTCAGTTACGTAAAATATACTTGGACAAGTTTTATAAGAATAAAATGGAGAATCCATTATATTATATTGATTTGACATCCTCAGATGTGGAACGATCTTTTTCCACATATAAATGGATTTTAGATGTGAAAAGAAATAGACTAAGAATAGAAAATATAGAAAAAGTCATGGTTATTTATTTTAATTGTATAGAACACGATTACCAGGATGCTGAAAGTGTAAACGATGAAGATTAAAAATATGATTTTAATCTTCATCGGTATAGAATACAGAATTGTATATACTTCTACTTAATATTAAAAAACGTTGATTTTATATATACCTTGTTTTATTCAACGCGTAATCTTAATGATTACCATGCTATTGTTAAGTATTTGCAAAAACTAGTCCTAATAAAGTAAAGTAAAGTACTAGGCATAAATTATACGGAACAGAAAACGATGAGGGCGGAGATGCACTTCATTTCAATTTATTATTCAAGTGGTAAATGAAAACAAGCTTAAATAGTTTTGATATCTTACTATAGTTTTGTATTGAGTAGGTACTAATAATATCATTACTAACAAAAACATTTGTTATTTGAAATCGGAAATACCGGAAGAAATTCCTATATTGCGCTTATCCATGTTATTCTTTCGGTGACCAGTTATGATATAAGTAGCAAAAATCAATCTACCTACTCCGATCTCTGGTAATCACACAATAATTTGATATTTTAATTATTGTGTAACATTGGTAACTCCATCCTTAATAATTGTGTCATACTATCTGTCCGTGCACGAAATTACGTTAATTATTATTAATCCTACATACACATTCTACTTCTTAATAAGCTTTTAACGTTTGTGATTTTTGTCGAATTACCTCTTTATTTATTTATTTATATTAATCTCTGAATGTTTAACTATTTAGGAAGCGTGTGAAGCTTAATTATAAAGATCACTGTAGTAATTAAAACAAATATCAAATGAATGAAGCTCACATAAGACTGAGATTACTTTTTGACCGAATTAAAGTTAAAAAAAGTCATCCAAACCTGTAATAAAAGTAAATTTAAATGACCTGTTGGTCTGGTGGTTAGCGATCCTGACTGCTGAACCAGAGGTTGTGGGTTCGATTCCCACCCAGACCAAATAATTGTGTGATGAGCACGATCATTGTTTTGTGTTTGGGTGTAATTTATCTATAAAATGTACGTACTTAGAAATATAACTATAAGTATGTTTATCGGCATTCTGGTTACTATACTGCCTAGTTTAGGATCAGACGGCCGTGTGTGAGATGTGTCAAGTTAAAAAAAAATTTGAAACTGAACGTGAGATTTTTAAATGCGAATATAATGCAAGTGTCAGTCAGTCAAAGACTTACAGCTTCGATTTAACGTGGAGTGTCAAAAAAGTACAATTATTTTCTTCTTACCGATATTTTATGGTAAATTATTTTAATAAATTAAAATTTTCCAAGAATTATAAAATTACATAAGGGTTGACCTATGAACTTGCTCCGGTTTTTCATCGGTTAAAAATATCCTTGAGATCCACTTACTGAAGTCTAACAGATCTAGGTCGTAACTGCAGACCCTGCCTGGCGCAATAAAAGTGTTCTCACCTATTATACATTATGTGTAATGTAATTATGTATCTATGTGCGGAAGACGGAGGACCGGGTACTATGGCGCACATTGGAAGAGGCCTATGTCCAGCATTGGACTAGAATAGGCTAATTGATTGATACATTATGTGTATAATTTACCAACATCAAACATTGGGCCATGGTTCTCCAGCCATAATCAGGGTTGGTCGGAGGATCCTGTCTTTGTGTCAGAGTCGTTCCTCTAAACATTGTTAAAAAATAGCCATTAATTTTATCTACCATTATGTTATCTTTATTTAACTATTCAAACGTAACGTTTCCTAAATATACAGTAAGTTTATAAATCATAAATCTAATAAATAATTTGACAAGAGTAACTAATTTCTGAAAAGCCAACGTCTGTCTCCAGCATTAAGTGCGGTAAAATTCAAGTAAAATTGTTCAACCGTAAAATTTTAGGTACTTTAAAATCTTTTCAAAATTTAAAATAGAATATTATTTCTAGCAGAATAAATAACTTTCGACGCTGAAATTAAATCTGTAATTAAAGGATTATTCAGTGGAGCGTGGTTGAAGATGGTATTGTTTTGGCACAGAAAATATTTTGAGAAGAAAAGTTTTCATAGATACTGTGTTAAAACAACAATAATTTTGTTTCTTAAAATGTATCATATGGCTTTCGGAATGTTAGCTTCTTGAAGACTCCTATAATATGCGCTCATTGTTGCACGCATATTATACACATAATGTTATCTTAGGTGTCAAAACCAACCAACCAACAATCAAGCAATATTTTAGCACATAATATGACGAAAATCCTCTAGAAAAACTAAATTTACATTTGTACTTTCTTCATACTCGTTTTCTCTGTAAAATCCTGGTGTACAAAGAAAGTATAATCTATCTAAAAAAAATATCACATATGTACGTTACAAAAAACTAACCAAATTTCAAAGCTTTTTAAAAAACTTAGCTTTATCATACTGTTTTGTTCTTGTTAAAAATGTAATTTCAAAGCCGAACTCTATAACAACTTTTAATCTATGCACAATCAAGATAAGAGCCTCTTTAAACAAGCTGTATTTGTTATTTCTTTTTTAATTATCAAAAGAAATAATAGCTATATAGTAGCTGAAATAATCTAACCTAATTGACATATTAAATTGTAGGAAACTTGACGCATTTAATGATCTCCAGCTAGTGAAAGATGTATGTAATTCATTGCTCCAATCAAATTTTTTATGTGGCGTAGTAGGCATATATATCCAAGTCAATTGTACCTCCATAAATCAGTTCTGCGGTGGAAAGACGAGGGTTTGTGAAACACGCGTGCTAGCTCCGTAACAAGGCAAAAAATGTTGAGCTGATAAATTTACTGGAATAGTCGCACTTAAGAAAAAAATGTCATTGTTTTATTTTTTTCCTTCTTTCATTATTTGTGTCTATTGTCAGGCCTATGTCACTAGATGTACTTGCGCGCGCTAAATACCTACCGGCCGCTTTTCCGCCGGCGGACCTTATACCTAGTCTTGTGCAGTGGGTTGCCGACAGCTGCATCACGTGCACACGCTTTTATTTTTAAAGTACAAAAAACGTAATTCGAGATCGTATTGATATATTTCTTAAATACTGTGAAATTCATAGTGAAAGTTGATATGGTTGTTTATGTTCAATATAAGAATGTAGATAAAGTAAGAGAAAAAGCCCGGCAGTGCTATTTATGAAATTATAAAAAATGATCCTTTTAATCTTATTTGCCCTTATTTATTTATTTATTTTTACACAAATATAGAACATATGTAGGATATTTGTATACTAAAACTTTGGAAATGAAAAGTAAGCGTTAAGTACTTTAACATACCAATTATATTATATAAAAATATAGTATATTGAAGAGGCACCCCTACACACATTTTGAAAGCCCGGAAAGAGTAGGCAACATATTATCCTAATGCAAAACCAATTGAAGCTAAGTTTCGTTAGTTTTTCGGCTGACCGAGAGTTCTCAGGCTTATTTCTTGTAGTTTTCGGACAGACCATTATAAGATGTACTGATGAACATAATCGTGAAGATGTGAACTAGTGTACTCTACAAGTCTCGGTCATCTAAGAAAGAGCTTGTCTATCATCATGTGCAGTTCTATACTATATGAGTAATTGTTGTCTGGCACAACGGCACTTGGTTGGTTTGCATATTTCGGTGACTCAAAACACCGTCTTGCTCAGCTCGTTTACAAGAAATGCAATAAACGCAGTCAGTAGGTCATCAGCAACACCTTGTTACAATGACAGTCAATATTACGCTGCATTCCACATTGCAGGTGAAGCGACAGTGATACCTAAGTAAACAGTTCAAATTACTAAGAGGCACTTAGCAGCTCTTATCTAGATATCCGTGGGACACTCAGTAAATTTAGCAAATTTTAAAAAAATAGTTTTTGGACACAATTTTATTCAATGAATCTTTTCAAATAACTCTCCACCAGAATTTATGCAAAATTGCATGCATTTAAATAAATTTTCAATACACTCCGACAATGCGCCTGTAATGTCTGTCTGCCTGTCCTCCACATTAGCGATAGCGGTGATGAATACTTTAATTTAGGGAAAAAAGAAGTCAAACTGTCAAAGCATGGTGAACACACTGTCAAAGCAGGGCTGTTGATGTGGCATATGGCATGACACAGATGTTTGACCAGTGTGCTGTCCAGGAAGTCCCTCGTTTTGAGTGCCGAGTGTGCGGGCGCGTGATTGTGGTGAAGCACCAGCCCGCAGAGTCCTATATTCCGTCGCTTGGTACTGGCAGTAGTGAACGCTTCTTACAAGCATTTGGTAGTATCAATCGGTATTAATACTACTTTGATCCCGTAAAGGTATTGACACCAGAAATCCTGTGAATGTACTGGATCTTTCTATATGTGACTATTGTTGAAGTTTATGTGAAATCTGTCCTACGCAAACCTTACATTTTTCTGGGATAAAAAGTAGCCTATGCGCTATTCCAGACTATAATTAAAATTTTTCTCTGTGCCAAATTTCATCCAGAGCCATTGAGCCTGTTTGCGTAAAAGAGTAACATCCATCCATCCATCCACTCATCCATCCTCACAAACTTTCGCCTTTATAATATTATTAATATTCGCCAATTCTCTTCATCGGACAAAGATTTCCGACCTCGCTTAAATTCGCTGAAAAATCGGTACACAGTTACCTTAGAAGGGGCTTCGTCTACCAATGCAATTTAAAGTCTATCAAACGATTCTTCCGGTTTAAGACCTGAAGTGGTAAAATATCATCACGCGAAAATGTTCTCAATAGTGATTTTTCTCGATATTCCATTTTTGAATGAGACATGGTAATTACATTTAGTGCGACTTTTGTATTATTTTTTTATAAATGATCACATTTTTTAAATAAAGCACATTCTGCTAGTGTTGCATACATAAAAACTCTTTTTCGCAAAACTTTCTGAGTGGCCTGGTAAAATGCATACATTAGCATAGATATTATCCATTCTGTTCCTAACCACTTCACTTATGCGGGTTATGTTTCCTCATGTAAACAATTGTAACGACGAATTCAGTCGTATCAGGTTCGTATACGTTCGTTCGTATTTATTCTTGCTTTTGGTAAACCAAATAAAAAACCAACATCCAAGGATTCATTAGAGCAACGCTAACTATATCTTTTGAAGATGTTCCACTAGTTTGTTTTGAATACAATTATAATAAAAGCTAATGCCAATATTTTCATGATATCATAAAATTATGGTTTTGCAAACGCTATTTAATTACGGGCTTAGTATGAATAAAATTTATTAAACATACAAATAAAGAGTAAAACTCTGTACCTCTGTACTGTTTAGATAAGTCTTATATGATTTTAATATTGTTTTTTGGTGAGGAAGATTCTATCTTGCTCGAAGGCGTATTCATCCGTTTGTCATTGATGTTCAGCAAATTACAAATTCTGAGTTTACATTACATTACAGTTACTTTTTCAAGAATGTTTTTCTTGCGTATTTAAATATACTAAGTCTTTAAAAAAATTGTAACCAAATCGACGTTGTTTTTGAGATGTTTCTTTAATTATCATCAAATTAAAATTTAAACAGGTATTTCGCAGAAAGTGAGTTTTCTATCATAATTAGGATAAAAATAATCTATCCGTTGACGTAGGTAGAATATCAATAGCTATTTTTGGAGTAGCAAATAAACATTCAAGTTATAAACCTTCAGCTCATGCCACAGCATTATGTAAATTTAACGCCACTTGACACCGAGCAGGGAGTGCTTTAAGTCTTATTACCTTCCCCAAAAAATGGAATAGATATTACTTACGTAACCACACTTTATTTGTTCAGTATGAACAATAATTTACTCATGGAGTTAAAATCAAATTCAAAGCAACATATATAACCAGAGAAAATTCTTTAAAATTTAACCAATCCAAAAAAGTCCAAGACTGCAAATTGCGTGAAGATCTCCTATTGTACTACTGTAAATGTTCCTTGTATTTCCCGTTTGCATCCTTTGTATGTAATAGAGATGGACTTCGGTAAACTAGGTTTTAAAGCATCTATGTTGATCTGTAGTATGATTGGATTCACAGGAACAAAATTTATCGTTACATACACCGAAAAAATTGTGTACCATGACCAAGTCTAACCTAAGTACTATTTTCTACTTTTCACTTACAATGTTAATTGTTGACCGCTTTATGTACTTTGAATTTCTAATCATTATCATAATGTATTTATTAACCTAATATAAACTGAGCATTATCATCAACCCAACTTCTAAATGGCTCAAAATTTCTTTCGCTTCTCCCTTAATAGCCAATTTCGGTAAAATTACGCAAATAATATTGAGAATTTTCAACAAAGTAAGCTTTAATCTTAAATAAACAACCATTACGAATAATTGAAAACTAAGAAAAGTTCCAAATAACCATTTTCTCTAATGTGATACTATTATATTAATAGGTTTAAACTGGAAAGTCGATGTAACACAGTACTGTGTGCGTCAAGTCAACCTTTATTTTTCCTAGCGATTTAATAAAATGTTATTACATAGTAGCAGCAGCAGTATTGAATGTCTTATTAATGTCTACTTCACAAAAATACATCGCATAAAAAAGTAATAAAATTGATACACTGATAAATGTCATTGATATGGCTGGTAAAAATCTTGTAATTAACTTTTTTCCTTTGGATTATCGATTTATTCATCATTATGCAAGGTTCGTTACGTCACGTCAGGTCACGTTTAATACAACTCCAGGGCCTGCTATATTTTCCCGTTATAAAAAACGTTACACAGCAGATCAACGCCCATGAGCTCATAGTTTATTCATGCGTAAGTAGAAAAATTGGTCGAATAAACGTCCCTTGTTGATCTAAAAAATAAGGTCTCATCGAAAAATAGCACGCTCCGTTTATTTGGTCAAACAAATGATGTATCATTAATAACGTTTTATGAGGAAAGCAAATGGAATACAAATTTTATTCTATTTAAAGTTTTATTTCTAAATAGAAGTACCTAATTCAATAAAAAATACAACAATTAAATAAAACTTAAAATTACGAAATAACAATAATAAATTTTATTTATACACTAAATTAAACAACAAAAACCGGACAAGTGCGTGCACCAAGGGTTCCGTAAAAACTTGTCTATGTTTAGACATTCGATCAGCAGCTTGAGAATTACGAAGATTTTTTTATTTTTTTATTCCCGTATATTTAGAGGCTTTTTTTTACCTTAGTAAGGTACGACAGCCTGATTGTGCCCTAAACATAATAAACAACAAATTTTATTTATAAACTTAACTTACAGCGTTGGTACTAGAAAAAGATAGTCATGCAGCAACCATATCGTATAGCATTAAAGCGTTATCTGAATTAGGCGAAAATTTTGCCACCACATCATATTTATTTATTTTTAAGTTTTGCGTCGCTAGCTCTCTCTCTCTCCGATTTTTTCATACTCCATCAGAATGTGTTATATGTGATGGAACCCATTGCAACCTCAAGTTAACATCCCTTAATCAGTGTACTTGTCTGAAATTTGAAAACACCGACCTTAATTTTTTTTTAAAGATTACCATTTTGTTGTTTAATTTTGTGTTTAAATAAAATATATCATTATTAGTTCATAATTTTTGGGTTAAATTTTTTCATACTGGAGAAGCGCACGCCACCATTGTGGTGGTAAGACCCATCATGGAGGATTGGCTGAAGAGGCGACATGGGAGCCTCTCCTACCGGTTGACGCAGGTACGGACACGGCTGCTCAATAAGTACTTGTGTCGCATGCCGAGAGCAATGCCTACGTGCCACCCCTGCGGAGGCTGTCGCGAGTACACTGCATTCTATACTTTGGTGGAGTGCTCAGCGTGGACGCAGCAGCGAAACGACCTCGCGACAGCTATTGGTGTGGAAGCCTCTTGTTACTGACCATGGTTCTGTCCATGGTCCAAAGTGAGAGTGCGTGGGATTCCGCCATCTCATTTTGCGGGGAGGTGATGTTGGCCTAAGAGGTGGCGGAACGGGTACGGGAGAGGACAAGCACTCTCCCATCCCGCAGAAGACGCACTAGGCGCTGGAGAGCGCAGAATGATCTCCGGTCTCCATGAGCGCTGGCCTGGGGGTAGCGGGTCGAGCTCACCGTTACCCTTGCAGAAGCAGGCCCAAAATGGTGGCGCGACGTGTTTCACGCGCGCCTCTCTGATCTGGAGGAGAGTAAGACCCCCGTACTCCATGGTGTGGTCACCTGCTGCAGGCGGCCAAGGTCTGCAGGGGTTTCCGGAGGTTTCCTTCTTAGGGTATACCCGGGTGGTTTCCCTGCAATAAACCCACTTGTGACGGAACACCGTATGAAATGGGACATATTTGCGAAGAAAGCTTAGCGAGCACGAATGGAACTTTTTTTTATCATGTGGGAACCTCATGATAAAAACAAACTTGCTACTGTACTATAGGCCAGATACACCCGTTACCCCTAGATCAGCTTTCATGGAGGTAGAAGATCATTCTGCGCTTTCCAGCGTCTGGTGCGTCTTCTGCGGGATGGGAGAGTATTGGTCCTTTTGCAGTTCTGCAACTCAAGAGTCACAATTGCGTTGCCGGCCTTTGAGATATCGGTCCGGGAATATCGCATTTTTATTTTTATTCTGACATTCCACATTTCTGTTCTGAAGTTAGGTGTGTGACGCTAATTCAATATTTCACTTAAATGCCACCAAATTTTGTGAATAAATATGATAAAATATTTTGAACGTACAATATTTTCCTATATATATACCAATTTTTAATTATTCAAACCGAACAAGAACATTCTACGCCTTTGAAGTTTCGATATAAAGAACCTTAGACATATTTCCAAACGTTATAGTAGACGTGAAGCTTGTGCATGATTTATTAGTTAACTTTTATCCATTAATGATATTTCCTATTTTTGTTTATTTTTATAGGCTCAAAAACGCAATAGTATGAGAGATAGAGAGAGAGGCTCTGGGAAAACTCGAATAAACCGTTTTCAGATTATTTATTAGAGGTGGCCTTGGTCTGAAAATGAGATCAACTACGATGGGATGAGGATATTTCGAGGCCGCGGGAACGAACACCTACATAAATTAACCAGAATGACCACGGTATCGTTAATACATCTTAGGCTCGCTTTGTTAAAACTCTGGGGATTTCTATACGAAAAAAAAAAACTCTGGAATTTTTATTTAATGTTTTCGATTCTCTCAAGACTACATACCTAGCTAACGTTGGCTGCCACTTCACTGTTGTTATTAGTTATTATTTCTTGATTTGATTCTTTGTATGATTGATGGATAAAATGAGCATGATGATGATCTAGATGTAAAAAACGATGAAAATAGTTTTAAGTTAATAACCATAAAAAGGATATCAACTCTTATTATCCATATATCGTGGTACACATTATAATGTAACAAGGTATGTAATGGTACAAGTATAAATAACAATGGGTATATTTTCTAGCGTTTCTCTTTTGAAAGTGCT
This sequence comes from Euplagia quadripunctaria, assembly GCA_963859945.1. NCBI lineage: Eukaryota > Metazoa > Arthropoda > Insecta > Lepidoptera > Erebidae > Euplagia > Euplagia quadripunctaria. Next base: position 15,514,529 of record OY982577.1, on the reverse strand, counting down.
GGTAAGTGTAAAATGCAGAATCTAGATCACGGTTCAGTGTGTGCAATTAAAATAAAAACGACAAAGAAGACTGGTATTGCATATATTATGTTTTATTTGTAGCCGCAGTGCTTTGATTTGTACATTAATCCTCATTAGACTTTTATCTGTAAATTCTTAAAGCAACTTCCTTGATGGTCTATGTAAAAAAAAAAATAATAAATTCTTGTCTCTGTTATCCAGACTGATAACCTTAGGGAAAAGGGAACCCGCATACAACCTAAATAAATGAACGTTTTGCAGAGGTTTGTGTGACGAATCACTAAAGGGTCACCCTTTATCTAAAAGAAAGGCCCCAAAGATTCGAAATGTCGTATTATTATAAGCTATTTGGGGAACAAATGTAACAGTGGGAATTCCATGTTATTTCCGTTCTAAGAAAGACGGTCTTACGGAATTTGGATTAATATATTGTGTATACATTTTCTATACAGAGTGTTACAGAAATATGTGGTCATATTTTAGGGTCGTATAGTAAACTTCATAAATAACGTAAAGCTCTAAGCGAAATAATTTCGTGATTCAGAAATCTTATTTTGAAACTGACCATTTATTAATAATATTTTAGTCACGCCAAAATATAAAGTACATAGTTTCTTCAACAATGACATTTTTGAAGTGAAAACTTCTTTAGCGGCGTTGTGCACTTTTTGGGATGGGTAAAAAATGTTAAACTCGCGTCAGGACACATGACCTGATCGAAAATTCGTAAGACGGAGCCGAGTTTCTTATATTTAAAAAAATATAACATTCGAAATTCAAACATTTATGAGCTGCCAGAACTTCCAGTGTACCCTATGTATACATGTAGATATGTTATTACCTACTTTTTATTTTTAACCTAATTATATATATACAGATGTGTATGTGTGTGTGTATGTATATGCAAATACATTGTGAAGTTATGTTTTCACTTCTGACGTGCAGTCCTACGGCTGACTGCAATGTAGTAAGGCTCTAGTACCCATGGTAAGATTTAACTCGTGTAATGGGTACCAGTCTCTCTCTCAATTCTCTCATTTAAAACTAAATTATGTACATATTTCTTTTTAACATGGTTAGTCGTGCGTGTGAGTGTGCGTGCATGTGTGATTGTTTGTGTGTAAGTGTGGGGGTTGTGTATGAATGTGTAAGTGGCGGGGTTGTGTATGAGTGTGTGGGTGTAAGTATTATAGAATTGTAAGTTTAAGTAAATTTTCGATTCATCATAATCTTGACCGAGTAGCCAATTAGTCACTTTAATTTTACATTCGAATTTGAAGAGGTTATATATCCTACAATGCTTATTTAAGATGTTGTAGAGATGTCCTGCGATAATCCGAAAATGACGCTTGGCGAGAGCGCTTCTGAGAGTAACAGCAGGGCAGATTTTTGGATCATATTTTAGGGTGTTGTGTTTACGTAGCACTGTTTGGAGCACAAAGATTTTACGAACGGTAAGAATTTTGCATTAATTGTATAACAAAGTGGTGGGATATCTAGAGGGTTTACACGTCATGACTTTTGAAACTGTTCTTTGTGCTCGTTCAAGCTGCAGTAAGACCGTCTTGGCAGCACCTCCCCAAATGTATTTACAGTATGCCACAATGGTCTGGCAGAGTGAGTAATAGACCATTTTAAGAATGTCAGGTTCTGCTGAGTGACAAAGTTTTTTAAAGACGCATATGAGCCTGCGGACACGGGAGGTCAGATTATTTATATACGCATGCCAGTTTATATGGTTGTCAATAATTACGCCAAGGTATTTAATGTTATCGGTCCTATTTAGGGTTGAACAATTACAAGATAAATTACGGGTATGTTGACAATTGTGAGCCTTTAACATAAATGATTCCGAATTAGGCTACGTGCTAGTGGTGGGTGTGAAAGCCAGGTATATCGTCTTATTTACATTAAAGGTTATAAGATTATTCGAGAGCCATACCATCACCTTCATAGGGCAGACTCGGCTAAAGAGAATATCTCAGGCCAGTTAGGGCCGTGAGCAAGAAGAGCTGTATCGTCGGCGTAGGTTTAGATAGAACAGTTTGGTATGGAAAGGTTACATGGTGAGTTAGTATAGTATAGATTAGAAAGAGTGTTGGGCCATGAATTGAGCCTTGAGGAACGCCGTAACTAAGGGGAACACACTTACTAATTGAGAAACCTATCTTAACACACTGAGTTCAATTACTGAGATAATTCTTGAAAATTTGCAGAGTATACCCTCGAATGCCCATTTTATCCATTTTAGTAATTAGGAGGGAAATAGAGACAGTGTCAAATGCTTTGGCGAGGCCGTGGAAGATGCCAATACTGTTTACTATCCATCCTATCAATTACATTGTCTATAAGAGATGCTACGACATCTTCTGTAGATTTCACATTTCTAAAGCCTATGGCTGGTTACTCGCTAAGATATTCTGACTTATTAAGAAGCTCGTCAGTCTTATATTTAATATTTTTTCTAAGACCTTCGGCAAAGAAGACTGGACAGATATGGGTCTATAGTTGTTGACGCTGGCTTTACCTCCTTTCTTAAATATGGAGTGCAAGAGTGCCTTTTTAAAGATTGTTGGAAAAACACCAGTTTCAATAGCAATGTTACATAAATGAGTTATAGGATAGACTAAAGTGTGAGAGCACATTTGGATTTAAAGTTGAAAAATCAACAATATATTTCATATAAGAGACGGTTGACATGAATTAAACTATGGGTACTTAAAACCAAAGATGTTGATGGAATGTCCAGATTTTTCTAAAATGTCTCAATAAAAAAATAAAGAAATGAAATCATTGAAATTTACATGAAAATTCATAATATATTATTCAGAAATGTGCACCTACAGTAGGAAAAACAATTTCCGATTTTTTTTAATTCTATAATTTTTTCAAGCTAATTCATCTATTTGTCAGTCACACATAACGCTCCTTAAATTTGACCACACCTTTCTAAATCACCTGTATACCCGTATCTTGTGATATGTGTTATTTACATCCCTCGTTAAAATGTTCGGTTTATACTCCAATTTCAATAAAATCAGAGACTCTTGTGCGTAATACAAACAGCACGTAATTTACTATTTTATTAACTATTTACGGTTCAAGTTCGACCCGGTCACGTACCATTGACTTTTTTTGTTTATCTCACTGTTAGAAGTCTTAATGTGAAATTGGAGATAGTTCAGTAGAAAAATGTCCAATAAAGTTCTATACGAAATATAACCTTTTCATAGCTTTGTATATCAATAAAGTAAATCTTAGTAGAACTTATAACGGGCACAAGGTTAGCTTTAGAACTTATTATGTATTAATGTTGAGTCATGGAAATTTATAAGAAGTATCGACGTATGTAAGAAACCGTTAGGAATAAATAGGTTTCAAAGTTACTGTAAATAACAAGTCAATACATAATAAGTATGTTACACTTTCGAATAAAAAATATTGAAATGTTCTTTGAAACAGTGATCCATTGTTTTGCCAATAGTGTAAGGAAATAAAATGTTCACTGTCCCAAATATTGTTTTGGCTAGGATTCTGAAAAATGAGAATGTTACTGTGTATAATCACAACGACTTATTTTTGACACGATGTATGAATATATAGATATTTATAAGATACAGAAATAATAATAATAAGGTTTATTTCTATTTAGTTACATTTATATACACTTTTACTGTGCCACACTAGGTACAGCCTGTATCGTGGCGATCTAATAATACGAAATTATTATGCCTAGGACTTAATCAATACGAACAAAACATGTACATTATTTGTGAGCGAGTATGTATTTCTGTGTGTGGGGCAATTGAAGCAGCTAGTGCGGTCTATCAAATCATAGATTAAATAGTTTTTCCGTTTCCTGGTAATTTATTTATTTATTTACACTTTATGCACATTTGGTACATTCTATACATATATATACCACATACATACATACATATACACACATATTCATATATATACATATACGCATATAGATACTTATAACAACAATAGATGACAAATTATGGGCAAGTTGATTCTGTCAATTGTTTGGAGAGATACTCTTTTACTTTAAATAAGTTGGTGGCCATCCTGATTTTAAGGGTAAGCTCATTCCAAAGAAGAACGGACTGAACGAAAAAAGATGAGCCGAAGAAGAAGATTATTGGTGGAATGAAGGTTTCTTTCGTGATTAATACATAAAAGTTGGAAGTAGGAAGCTAAATACGTAAATTTAGGCTTGTGACAAAGATTTTAACTTTAATTTCAGCTTCATGCATATTGCAGTGTTTAATATCGCACTTTTTGCCTATTTTATTATACAAATAGGTAAACATTTATTTCTGGAACCTTTGAGCATACGCAGTTTTATATTTTGTGATAGGCAAATTATAAGCTTATGCATGTCGATGACCGCATTTCCTCCCCAGACGCCTTAACAATATGTGAGGATAGATTAGCCGAGTGAGATGTACACAGTTTTAAGAAGTTCGATCCTAGCGACGTCTCTAAGTAAAGTACTTCTACTGCACTACTGCAATCATTACGTACGTAGATTAACTTGCTGCATCTCGCTGAGAGGATAGTTATGTGCCTACCGGTGATAAAGCACTAGTTTTATGGAAGCAGAGGAACTAGATTAGTTGGTATTTAAAGTTAAAAGGTTATTATTAAGCCACCTCGTTCTGCTTTCAGTAGACACTTGCTCCAAGTTGAGTCATTGAAAATGATTGCAGTGTCTGCATAACAGACGATTTTACCGGCATTTAACTCTAAGGAAGCTAAATCTTTAAGATACAGAAGGAATAGCGTCGAACCGAGCACACTACCTTGAGGTATGCCGTAATCAGTTTCTATTGGGTTACTGAGCCAGGAATCCACCCTGACTCACTGTTTTCTCCCTATTAACTAGTTTCGGAACCAGTCGAGTGCAACGCACGGGGCGTTGCACTCGACTGGTCCTAATGCATTCCAATTTTCTCAATAAAATTGGAATTGCCACAGTATCGAATGGTTTTGCTATATCGGGAAAAACTCCGACGCATGCAAATAAAGATACTATAATTAGTAAACCCATTAATTACACGTTACTGCGGAAACACATCATTGGCCTTACCGTACCGTCAAGGTTTTCCGTAATTATACATATCGGCATATAAGGCTTCCTGTTTTTGTGTTCATAATTCTAGCCTGCCCTGTTAGCAGCATATTACAAACGCTAAATTAAAATATGTAATAAATATTTCGCATGCACGCATTCTGCATTTAACGCTATATTTAAAATGTATCTAACGTCAGTGTGTCAATATATTTTATTTAAGTGGCAACAATAAAAACATATATTTGTGCATTGATAACCCTCGTCACGGCAGTCGAGGTCCCTTGGTGATAAATTGCCTACTATATTAAGGAGCACCAGGACAGGGTAATGTTATCTATATCCTTGAAATAATTACCTACAACCGCGCGGAACGTAAACACGCGAAAGGGCTGCCCGCGTACAGCATTTTTATTTCATCTACCTATCTACTTGAGTTTCTTTCTAGTTTTGTGATTGTAAATGCATATTATAATATATTTTTAATTTAAAAAAAATTAATTCGTTGTTGATGAAATAGGAAGAATTCAATAAAATACTTGTTGTGTTTTTTTATTGGTAGATTTAATAAAAAACCATCGTTATAAATTTGAAACTGAAAAATATTTGCGCCTCGACTAAGACATGCGAAAAGCTTTATTGTTAAATTTAATAGAATTAAAAATTCATTGCAATATTAAGTAAGTACATGTACTTATTTCAATCAAATACACAAATTGCACGCTTACTATATATATATTATGAGAAACAGAGCGACACAAAGTGTGGCCTCGGCTTCCGCAAGACACTAGTCTGAAGCAGCAGCGGGGAGGATTCTTAAACAGAATCTGTTTTGTAAAAAATTCTTATATGTAAACCATCATTCTTTAAAATTGGACGTGTAACAAAATATATGAGAATTTTATTGCAAGGAAACGAATTTTTACAAAACAAAATTCTATAATTGAAGAAACGTAAGATAAACTCATTCGCATCACTTTTAGTCGTTATGTAGCTAATTACTTGACTCCTGAATCGCATTATCTGTGTACTATATCTAATAGCATCCTAGCGTAAAGTCGTCATAGAATATTCAAGGAAAATTGCGACGGGAGTCAGCGTTACATTTTATATGAACACAAATGGCAAATTGTCCGCTTCGGTTGGTATGGTTCGACGCGGTTAAATGGAACGCTTGAATAGAGTACTCATTGTCAGTGTGTACAAATTTTGTATGAGAAAGGAAATTTTGAGTTCACATGTTCACCTGAGAGAAGGTGCTGAAGTAATATAAAGTACTAAAACCAATACATTCATACATTTTCTATAAGGGATTGCAGTACAAGTCATAGTATTAAATTAGGGATTCATTCAGTAATTATTTTTACATACATTATAATCGATATTTACATATACAGTTTTCGATGGACATAGGCCTAACCAGCTGCTGCTAAATCTACACTTTACATAAACGCCCACTTTCTAGATTTCAGAACCGTTAATCTGATAGTCGATTATCGTAAATTCGAAATAATACATTTATCCAATAAATTTTGTATTAAACAATAACTTCACATGGACAAAAGTGTAGGGCAACTATACAAGTACTCAATATTAGCCTATAAGATGTAGAAATCTTGAGGCGGGATATATTTTCTCCTTTACTTTAGTATTTTAAAAAGACACTAATAGTAAGTTAATTCACCTCTCACTTTCAAACAACGAAAATAAAAGGATAATTACAGCTTGTAATAAAAAATAAAATTTGTAGTAGAGCGCCTGGGGATTTTCACCTCGGATTTTTATTGAATCAATGCTATGGTCGAGATGCGATCTTGTTTTTTATGCTATTAACTACAAAGTTTACACATTTTGGTTTTCTGTGCTCTTGATTTTTTCATTATAATACAAAAAACTTTAAAAAATTTATATTGGAGATTATAATTTTATTTGAAATGTTATATGTTTTTATGTATACTTTGAATTTCTCCTTAATAAACTTAGAGAATATCTTGCAAAGATACCTGAATGTAGGCATCTTGAACAGTAGTAAAACATGGAGGAGAAAACGATAGCGGCAGCTGCAATGTGCAATACAAGTAACCGAAATTTTTCTATCTAGTTTAGTTATTATATAGAAACGTGTTCTGTTAATACGCGTATATTTACCAGTGCAAAATTGTGTGATTTTACGAGAAATTCTTGTATGCCAGCGGAGCCCGCTACCTATTTCGTTCGATTAAATGTTGAAGAACAATATGTAACTTATAACATATGTTTCACCTTCTCCTGAAAGCTCCGTTTCCCGTTTCCAGATTCTCCAACCGCTTCTTCTTCTTAAAAAATACGCTTCTCTCTTTCATTAATAGAACCACCTGGGGCGTACACAACAATATTATTATGAACTTGACGATCTAATACGCAAAAGAACGACATAGCAGCCAATACATTCAATGAGGTTTACCCCTTGAATCGGATAATGTCTGTCTCTGAGCTTTGTTAATAGTCATGACTGACATATAGGTATACATACGCTGACTGGGAATTACACACGTTTGTAACCGAATGAAACTGATCCGTAATGTAACTTCATCGGGTCCACAACCTTTCTTATTTTTCGGCTTAAACGACATTTTGTTGGAGATTTGTGGCTTTCAGCCAAGTGTCATTGCAAAGTTTGAGAGAACTAATGTTCGCTCGATGACCGCGCTCAATCTTAAACCTCTTGAGAATTTATTGTTGTCGCTAGGTAACTGAGAGAGGCTCAAAAAGTTCATTTGCAAAGCCAAGAACTATATAAACTCCTGATGTGAAGTAAGAGAATGACATACATAGGTTCTCCACTTTAATAATTTTAGTGTCGTCATGCCCCGTGGTATGATGACGATGGTAAAATTATTGTAGATGCTAAACAGCCTGCAGTTTTAATAGTAAATTGGAGAACTAGAAGTATTCTAATAACATGTTCATCGTAATAACAATGAATCATATTATTTTCTAATTGTAAAAAGGGATTTAGATTTGTTTTAGTGAATGCTGAAAGAATGGCTTATGGAATGTATACAGAACAGGAAAAATAGTTGGTTCCATGTCTATCGATCAGTCAAATAAATGTCGAAAGAAATATTTAATACTAGCAACCCGCCCCGGCTTCGCACGGGTACAAATTATACACCTAAACCTTCCTCATGAATCACTCTGTCTATTAGTGAAAACCGCATGAAAATCCGTTCAGTAGTTTTTCAATTTATCGCCAACAGACAGACAGACCGGCGGGGGACTTTGTTTTATAATATGTAGTGATATGTAGTGAACATTTTTATAATATGATTTTTATTCATCATTAGCTCAGCTTCATGATATGATGATGATTCTAAACGCAAAAACCTCATAAAGTAATGAAAAGTAAATAGAAACACTATTCGTTCCTACAATTTTCGAGGGTTTCTCTCAATTTTATCAGGATCCCATCATCAGATCCTGACTTCCTTGACATGGGACCACCCTTGAGGTTCCCTATCTAACAAAAAGAATAATCAAAATCGGTTCGGCCCGCCAGCCGCTCTGCCCCCGCTTTTTAAATCTCTGATATCTTCTAAGATATTCATTTTAATAATATGCTGTAAAGGGCAATTTCGATGTATATGAAATGCACAACGTATCTAATGTATTTAATTGGATAAGGAATAATACTATATTGTTTAAAATAGTTTGATAAATAACCCATAATTTTTTTGCAATATGTAAAAGATAAAAATGGTTACTGTGGGTTATTCTTAGGAGATAAACATATACCATCGAGGACTTTTTTATTGATCTTTTTAAGATATACAATTCCGTAGCACATTAATTTGATCTATCTCGTAAGGTTTAGCCAGCGTTTGCAATGTAAGCGCACAAAAATATGTTTGTTACGACATGACATTACAAATCTTTAAATTTCTCGACTTTTCTCTATAATAATATGCATGTATACTACATATAAACCTTCCTCTTGAATCACTCTGTCCATTGGTGAAAACCGCATGAAAATCCGTTCAGTAGTTTTTCCGTGTATCGCGAACAGACAGACAGACGCGGCGGGGGACTTTGTTTTATAATATGTAGTAATAATTGTTATTTGCCTCGCTAGATTAAATCTGTAATATCTTCGAAAATATTCATTTAAATTGCATGCTGTAAAGGGCCATATTGATCTATATTAAATGTACAATGTATTGGATAAAGATTAATGCAGTATTGCTTAAAATCGCTTCGTGAATAAACCATTATTTCTCGTAAAAAGTAAAGGATATAAAATGGTTATTGTGGGTTATCCCTAAGAGATAGACATATACCATCGCGAATTTTTTTGTAGACCTTTTTTATGTGTACAATACTGTAGTACATTATTTTGATCTATTTGGTTCAGCCAGCGTTTGGAATATAAGCGCAAAAAAATGTGTTTATTTACGACATCACATTAGAAACCTCTAAAATTATCAGTTTTTCTCTACTATATTATGCATGTATTATACATATAAACCTTCCCCTTGAATCACTCTATCTAATAAAAAAAACTGCATCAAAGTCCGTTGCGTAGTTTTAAAAATCTAAGCATACATAGAGACAGACGGACAGCGGGAAGCGACTTTGTTTTATACTATGTAGTAATGAACAAAATTGCAACCTATTTAATATTTTATTAAAAAAAAAATATATATTTTATTGTCATTACTTTACTTCTTTTGCCGATTATATATATTTTGTTTATTTGTAAGGCTTTTACGCTTTAACTACTAAACCGATCATCGTAAATTTTGCAAACACGTAGTCAGAAAAGGATATCGAGTAAAATCAATCAATTTTTTTTTTCTATTGAACCAATCATAGGTAATTTTCAATTGTTAGGAGTAGTAGTCACTTAGACTAAATCAGTCGTGAAGCTAGTGGCTTGTTGCAATACGTAGACCCTACGTAAAACAACAGGCAAGAAACTCCAAGAACACTCTTATTCAGAGAGCGTAGGATATACCGTTATTTTTTTAAGTTTTTTTGTATTTTTTTTTGTTTTAAATATATTTATTAATTTAAGTTTGATGTAAAAAAATATGAAATATATTCTACAACCTAATTTTGTATTATACTATTTGAGTTATTGCATTTATCTTTATTTAACTAAACTAGATCGTCATTTTTGAATAGGTAATCTTTTTATAAATCCTATTAGCAACATTCAAATTGAATGTTTAAATTTTAGTCACTATTACTGAAATCCGAGGTTTTATTTTTTAAATGTCCTAGGTGGTCTTCTATTGATAAAGGGGCCCCGTCGAAAACGAAACTAGAGGACCATCTAAGGCATCCATTTGAATTCAATTCCAAAGCGAAGTAATCGATATGAAAATGTTCCAACAATTTTTTAAATTTTATTATGATTACTGAAATATAGTAAGTTTTTCATTTCTTTTTTGTCTATAGTGGTCAACTACTAGGTCTCGTCGTGCGACCCTTGTCACCGAGCCGGGTACAAAACAACTGTAAAAATGTCTAATAAAATTCATTCATTTAAGGAAAATGGAAGTAAACTTTCGGTTTGTATTTTAAGTTCAATCCAATTTGTAAGATTTCACTAGTCTGTGTTCGAGGGATTTTTGCCTCAAAATTAAGTTTATTTACCCCAACGGAAGTTACTTTTTTATTTCAATTTATAAAATCAAATTACGCATTACTTTATCTTAATAGGTAATACATGCATGATTCTCTATTCTAATTAAATAGCATACATATTGTTGTAACTGAGAGGAAAGCTGGTATCGGGATTATAGGATCTGTGCTATGGGGAGAATAAGTAAAAGATCATGCAGGCAACACAGTAGCTCTACTTTAACTCCAAATTACAATGATACTTGATTATAACATTAAATAAAATAACGAATTAATATATCTTGCGGTTCCGTGCTTTCAGCACCACGTCTGCCATCCGACTCTCAGACGATTGTCCTTTCTTTCTTGATTCCAAATTAATGTATTTTAAATACGAATTTAAGTAAAGTGCCGCCAGCCAGACTCAGCGCGCCATTTCCAAAGAGTTCTTAATCCAATCACAGACTTCACAAGTAGGCGCGGGGAGTCCGTCTCAACAACATATAGTTGATAAATCTTAAATAATTTCAAAAGTACATCGTAGTTGGTCTGTAATTAAGCACACTTGTTTTATTTCCTTCGTGAAAATAGAGTTGATGATTTATTTCTTGAATATTTACTAAAACCCAAGATTGTTTTATGTATCTCTACAATACTTAGTATTTCTATGCCTCAAATATACTGTTTCGTATGGAAGTTTTATAAACATTCCAGATAATTTTGTTCGAAATTATAACAATTAAGCTTACAGTACTCACACACATTTTAACAGACTCAAATAAAATACATAGTACATTACATTTGGGTCTGTTAAATGTGATTATTGTTTTAATTTTCTACGATAAATTTCATATCATCTTTAATTAATTTTTTTTTTTTAATTCGCTTTAGGGTTTAGTGTTGCAATATTTTTGAGAATGAGACAAGAATACTCAGAATTTGGGAATATCGTAGGTAATTTGATTTATATGGTCTTCTCACTGTAAAATTTATAAAGTAGTTTCATTTTTAATGGTATTGGGGGCAAACGAGCTATCGGGTCACCTGATGGTAAGTGATTACCGCCGCCCATGGGCACCTGCAACTCAAGAGTCACGTGTGCGTTGCCGGGATTTAAAGTAGGGGTAGGGGAAGGTGGAAAGAGGTAGAGGGGGTGGGAGAAGGGGGGGAAGGGTTAGGGTCTTCGGTAACTTTACTAACTTTGGTGAAAAGCAATGAAATCATTGCTTCACTGCCGGTTTTCTGTGAGGTCGTGGTATCCCTTCGGTCGAGCCGGCCCATACGTGCCGAAGCATGGCTCTCCCATAGCTGGCTTACTACTTACTTTTGTTTTGCTGGGGCGCTTTACTGGCTAGTCAGCGGTTACAAGCCTCGACCCCGCAATATTCACATCATTTCATATTTATATAAAATTGAGCAGACTCGATTGTTAAATCTTTCATTAAATTCGTATTATACAGTCATGTTATAAGTTGTACCTAGTGTTTTATTTCAATTAACAAATTTTATTACTTTATTATTTCTTTTAATACCACCTGCGATAAGGTAAAAAAAGTATGGGTTTTCATGTAATCAAACTCAAAATAATTCAATAATGTCTTGATGTATTGTAATAAGGGTTGCCACATTGAGTTTAAATTGTAGAATAATTTTGATCTATTTCCCTCCCTCTCTCATTCATAGAAAAGAATTGAAATACAAGACATCCTACTGACCGGCAATGCGCTGGCGGAGCGTTTGATGGTACAAGGCAATTACCATTCTCGACACGTTTCTGGCACTGAGCTTGTACTTGCTATCCCTCAGCTGTTAGCTACTGAATTTTCTAAACGAATGCACAATTCTGTAAAAGTAATTTCTACTACCGCAAAAGGTCTGTTTCCGTTATCATGAATATTAAATGTTTTGGCCAAGCAATAACTTGTTTTTGGTTTGATTATGGGCTTGACTCCGAACATTGTGTAATGATGTTTTCGATATAAAGGCAATGCGAAAACTAATTGGTTGCTAATGGTCAATTTTAAATTGTTGATTTCCTTTAATCCTATGTACATATTTGCTACGGCCTTCTTATTTATTTGTTAAAGGACAACCCCCATTTTGGGTCCCACGATACACAAATCCAATATATGCTAAAACACGCCTCTATTTTACTTGATTATCTCAAAATAAAACAATCGTTATTTGCAATATGCAAAAAATCTTTATTTTTATAATTATGTATTTATGCGGAAATTAACACGATCACGAAAAGGTATTACATACCTCTGAATTGCCTGACGTTTCCGTTCGTTTCGTTAATTCCCGTATAAATACATAATTATATCATGGAACGCGAAAGTTTAAAAGTTAGTATAATCTTTATTTTTCGTTATTACATTAATTAACTAACCTAAGAAACGCTTCTAATTACACACGTTTTCTTTATGGCATTACTAGCAACCCGCCCCGGCTTCGCACGAGTAACAGAGGCATCTTCAACAATCATCAAATTTCAATCAATTTACACAAAATCTTAACAATTATACACCTAAACCTTCTACATGAATCACTCTGTCTACTAGTGAAAACCGCATGAAAATCCGTTTAGTAGTTTTTCAGTTTGTCGCGAACAGACAGACAGAAAGACGCAGCGGGGGACTTTGTTTTATAATATGTAGGGATTAGATTGGGTGTTTAATCGAATTTCGTAAGAATCGGTAATTTACATTTATATTTTTTAATTAGAAAGTAGTCGTTTATGTTTTTTTTACAAAGTTACCTATGACTTCTCTATTCTTTTGCCACGAAAGTAATCGATCGATTCGATTCTACAAAATAAAACGACAGATTATACTCGATACATACATCACTTGATTTATTTTCATTCATTCTAGTTTCTGTTGTTAATTTAGTTGTCAACATATTCAGGTATCAACTGTCAACTTGTCGTTCTGATCGCTTCACACTCTCGCGCAAATGAATCAATGTACCGATTCCTGTGATTTATCTCCACTTATTTAGTACTGCTCCCTGAACAGCCGTATTTTAGCTATTCATTTTTGTTCCCTGTTTATTAAACATTGTTTTTTTCTCCAAATTAATAAGTAGATCTTTCAGGTAAATTCAAATCACTTCATCTATGAAGTTTACTGACATCTTACACGTAGTGCATTCCGCGAAGGCAACATACCAAACCACCGTTGACAGGGACACCGTTGACTGTGTGCACTTTGTGTACGCTCTGTTCTAAGAAGATCTGAAACTCAACCGTTCAACAATCATACACAATCCCAGGAAACACAACAGTATAAAGGAATGGATTATACCACGAACAGTAAAATCTTTTCCTTTTCATATAATTTAGTTTTTCATTTCACTTTTTAATAACATAATACAAAATTGAATTTCTTGGAATCTAACCCTGAATTTAAGAATAAATAGTAAGAAGAATTACGCTTTCATTGTTAATGAAAGCCTAATTATTCTTATTATATTTATTCAAGTACCAATGATAATATCTGTAGCTAATGTGTAGATTTGTAAGCCTGTAATATATGTATTTTCAGATGGAGGCTTTATGTTTTGTACGTCACTTTCTTTATCGGTAAGAGCCAATAGAACCTCACACAACACTTCCATTTGGGACCTTCAACATCTGCATTATCTTCATCATCTGTTTAGTGAACGTCAAGAAGAACAACAAGAAGAATAGGAACTTTCAACAAGCCAATCACGACAACCTCTGCCCCCCCAACCTGTACCTAGGTTACTTCCAGTCCTGGAGTAGAGGAGTTGGTACATAAATTATTTTAGATTTTATTTTATATTATAGGGGGCAAACGAGCAGACGGGTCATCTGATGGTAAATGACTACGACCACCCATGAACACTTGCAACTCAAGAGCCACAAGTGCGTTGCTTGCCTTTAAGGTGGGAATAGGGGAAGGGGGGAAGAGGGGTAGAGGAGGGAAGAGGGAAAGCTTAGGGCCTCTGGTAACCTCACTCACTCGGCGAAAAGCAATGCAACATTGCTTCACTGCCGGTTTTCTGTTATATATTATTCTGACTCGCGCATGAAGCACGCAGACTATAAGCCAAAAAAATACGTCTCTAGTAGGGGAGCTCTCTTTAATTTTTCATTTATTTTTATTTTTATTATTTGTTGTTAGAGCGGCAACAGATATACACATTCTGTGAAAATTTCAACTGCCTACCTATTACGAATCCTGAGAGACAGCCTGGTGACAGACGGACAGACAGACGGACGGACAGCGGAGTTTTAGTAGTAGGGTTCCATTTTTACCCTTTGGGTACGGAACCCTAAAAATAGTGGAAAACCTTATTATAATTAGTTACAGTACAACTTTGTATTTCACTGATACGACAGTACCTACACTATTATGATATTCTTTATAAGTTTATAGTACGTTTAGATAATCGCTAACATTGTATCTGCGCGTACATTATGCGGTGTTCACTGGTTGTTAGAGACAGACTTGTGTATCCCGAATCACAGGTTCCAATACAGATATCATTCCAGCACGAATATAATGTAAAGTGCATAATGATAAATTTTAAGTATCTTGGTATTTTTTTGTTTTATGTGTTACTTTTGTATGTCTTTATAAACACTTCATTTATTACTTTTGTGTAATTAGTTTGTAAGTACAATGCATTTGTAAGCATACTTTTAAACTTAAAATTGTATTTTATTTCATTTTCTTTTATCGGGAAGATGTAGGGGATAATAATGTACACCAAATATGAAACGCATTCAATACTCGAATCTTGGACGTTTCACTTGTCTTTCACAATCCTTAAAATAGAAATACTGTATTAGAAAAATTGACTTCAACAATAAAGTGATCAGATAGTTTTCTAAACTATGCAAGATACTATGACGTCATAGCGATATTATTATTAATATTTTCGTAGGTGATTCTGTTATTCGATCAAGTGGTGGCGGATTCGAGTCCCAGTACACTGCCGACGTGAACTCACTTCTCACACAATCATTTAGCTTACTTGAAGGGATTAACAAGAATACTTGTAAGATGTGGCTCATAGCCCTAGTATTATTTTACGATAAACAAAAAAATACGCATAGCGTTACGTTACCTTTAAATCACGTAATGTCGCTACAAGTAATACATAGAACGGCATATACACACACGTATTGTTTTACGCCTCAATGTGTCTTTATATAATATAGAACCACACAGGCACTTTTATTTTGAAAATAAACCTATATAAATTGACTGATTGAAATTTGAAATCCAATTCGAGTACGAACATAGTAAAAGCGTTACTCAGTGCCACGTTCCGTGTCTATATTCAGATGTACGCACCACATAGGGGAACATTCCCGCAGTGCATATTTGATTTATCCTCCACAGAGCGTTTAACGCGTCGTTGTTTTTGAAAAGCATCAGCGTGTCAGTTCACCGCGATTCAATTTTAGTTTCGATACAGATCTACTATCTGTATTGAATTCTTTAATTTTTTGTATCTATATATATATATAATAATGAATCCCTATTTCCCTTGGTCACGGCATCACGCGTGGCGGCTGGACCGATTACGCATTTTTTTTTTTGTATTTGTAATTGTCAGGAGAAGGTTCTTATGGAAGAAAAAATTAAGAAAGTTACGCACAAAATCAGAAAATTTAAGAAAAGTTAACGAGGGACTTACGCGGGTGAAACCGCGGGGCGCAGCTAGTACAAAATAATAATATAACGAGCAACGTGGGTTACACTTTACTAGAATTCTTGTTAACCCCTGCAGCTAAGCTAGAAGTAAAAATTTAAACCCCCGATACAAAAATCCCTTCAACGGTTAAAAAACAGCTGATAATCTTCGAACGCCTGAACAGATTGCCTTGAACTATAGAAATAACACTCTCGATCAAGAATTAAAAAAAAAAACTGTCAGTCGTAGGACTGCACGTCAGAAGTGAAAACACACACACATCTGTATTATATGTATCTGAACGTGACGGTCACGTGAGTTCAGGGTTTTTTACTAAAACCAAAAGTGTCCAACGTGGCTAAAGACATTTTTATACACATCGGTATATATATATTTGAGCGCGACGGTCACGCGAGTTCACTGGTTTTTTCCCATACCAAATGTGCCCAACGTGCCTAAAGAAGTTTTCACACACATCGGTATATTATCTGGGCAAGACGGTCACGCGAGTTTAGTGTTTTTTCCCCGTACCAAAAGTGCCCGACGTGCCTAAAGAAGTTTTCACTTCAAAAACATTCGAATTAAGAAGTTCCTCTTTTTCGAAATAAAAAAAAAAATATGGTAACAGATATTTAAGAAAAAAGTTTTGTGAGAAGCTTACATCGTAAGAATATACGATTTTTACGATATTCATCAGCATGTGAAAACAAATAATGTAAAACGTTATCGTCGTGGAACATTGCGGTCTCTTCCTACATCCTTTCCTTTATCCCTCTTCCGTTCCTTCCTTCAAGGAAAAAAATACCTGTGCATCTCTCAATTGTATTGAGTAATGGCCGCGTTATCCCGAATCTTTCAAAGAATCGGTCTTTATTCGAACGATTTGAATAACAACGTCCTACGTTTGCCAATTTGATTTATTTTATTCGTCTTGTTTTTTTCTTTATGGCCAATTGTATGTTTAAATCTAATAACATTGTATGTTATGCATACGCGATGTTGTATTGAAAGTTGGAACGTTGACATGTTCGAGCTATTACTTATTCCTCACTCAAGTATAAGCATTATTCTATTCCTTCCATTGCCTTTCAGTATACATTCTGTCAAAAAAGCATCGGGAATTGATAATTTAATCCTAATTCCAAATTCAATTAAAATAATTATTTTTTCTGGTTAAGTTGGCACAACTGTTGTTATTGGTCATGAGACATGGGTTTACGAGTTTGACATGCAAACTAGTCATCAAGCTTCGGAATGGCAACTTCCAACTGAACCGAAACCGAAAAAACTACGAAGTCGATCAAAAGTCAAGGTCATGTTGACTGTTCTTTGACTATAGAGGTGTTGTGCACTAGGAATTTTTACCAGAAGGTCAGACTGTTAATAACGCATATCGTTTAAGCGTTATGCGGCCTTTAAGAGAGCAAATTCATCGAAAAAGGCCACGTTTGTATTTTTTTTTTGTTTGCACTTGCACAATTGCTCCACGACAACGCACAAGGCCATCATTATGAACAAATTTTGACCAAAAACTCAACAAATACCATTGAACAACCACAGTATTCACCGGACATGGCTCCGGCCAATTTTTTTCTCTTTCCAAAACTGAAATTAGCACTTCGAGGTACCCATTTTTCCCCTTTCAGTCGATAGAACATATCAGAGAATTCGCGGCAAGAACTGAAGTCGATTCCGGAAAATGCACTTAAAAATGTTTTGATAGCTAAATTATTCGTTACTTTGTTGTTATATCATAAAAAAAAACGGTTTTGTGATTACAAAGTTATATTTTGCGGTTGGAAAGTTGACTTTGTCGTAATACGATGTTTGGGCGAGTATTTTTGAAACTGCAAAATTAAGTTGGTCTTTCGGAAAAAATGGGTACAAGCCCTCTAGAATTGATTCCCGAGATCGACTTACTATCTACATACAAGATTATTTGCTTACGGAACCCTCGGTACGCGAGTCAGACTCGCACTTGCCCGTTTTTTATTTATATATCGATGTGCCCAAAAGAAGAGTTTTTGGTCATGTTTTACACAGCAAATTAAAATTATCAAAATACTTGACTGCTGGTCTATTGGTTAGTGATCCTGACTGCTGAAAGTGCTGAGCCAGACATCATAGGTTCAATTTCCACACAGGACAAATAATTGTGTGTCTGAGTGTATTTCATCTATAACATTTAGAAATATGTACGTATGTATATCAGCAGTCTGTTTGCCATAGTACAGGCTCTGCCTAGCTTTTCCGGATGTCTTAATAAAAGCTGTTCCCGGATCCCTCCTACTTAAGGCGCAGTATGGCACACCGTGCGGTTTTAGTCGGTTCGATTCCGACACACCGCCCCACCGAAAACCCCGGTGGGGTGACGGCCCGAGGGGGTTTCCACACACACAAAAAAAAGGCTCTGCCTAGCTTGGGATCAGACGGCCATGTATGAGATGTGTCAAGTTATGATTATTATTACATAACATACATACCTGAAGCCATTTAATCCTCGTAATATTCTCCTCCGTGACGGTAAGGGCTCTGCGTTCTTCGAGCTTGTAGGATTCGTCATAATAGGTATACTCCGTAAATGTTAATCCACCAGTAGTATACTGTTGGGTGAAGTATATCGATATAGTTCCATTGACTATGTCATGTTCTATTATCCATTTGCATTTGATGGGGACTGGGAAAGCGTTGGGAAAGTGCGGAGTCTGTATGATTCCCACGGGCCCCTTGAGACGTCCCCCGCAAGTCTGTGGTCCCTGGTGTTCTTTACCTCTGTCGTGTGCCAATACTTCTGCCGTGACGGTGATGATTGTGATGCATAGTAGACGTTGCATTATTAGCCTGAAACAAAAGTTAACCTTGTGAGTTAGATGTAGAATATTAAATTTAAATATCAATAGACTACCTAACGTATAAATATCGTCATAAGTCTAAGTTGTAAAGGGGCCATCCATAAATTACGACACACGTTAACGGATTGGAGGGGGTCAACGAAGTGTGACATTGTGGGACAAGGGATGGGTTGGTCATAAGCTTCGTGACGTCACATGTCAAAATCTAAAAGCACTACTAAAGTAGTAGTACTAGTAAAAACATTACTTATTAGATGTGTAACTTGGGACTTCATCGCAATAATATTTATAAGGTACCATACCTACTATACTTCTAATATGTATCAAAGTTGCGAAAGTTTAAAAACAATTGAAACATTACCTATAGACGAAAGACTACATAAGTTACTACACTAAAAAAAAAATTTAGAGCTGCTCTTTTCAGTTCTTGGTGTAAAATTGCAAAATATGTGATTTCACACCAGGGACCACAAATGCGACCACATGTGACAAGGACGGGAGGGGAGGCTTAGGTATCCAAAAATCATGAATTTCAAAATTCGTGTGACGTAATTTATGGATGGCCCCAAATAAGTGGAGCAAAACCCTGAAGAACAAGTAATAGCAATTCTTAATTGTATAGACGACAATGTGAGTTGGGACCCGTGTTACACACATACATACCCACGCCTGTATCCCCGGAAGGGTACCAACCCACATCTTGCCTACTAAAGTTTGGTCAGACTTACGTAATAGAAGGCAAGCCTATTACCTCCAACAGGTCCCTTTGGGAATTAAAGAAAGGAAAGTTAGGAGCATACTGAAAGAGGAAAGTAAGTAGAAATGGTAGGTAATGGTAATGGTAGGATAAGTGATATTGCTCATACGGATAGATTGAGGAGTGTAAACTGAAGTGAAGACTGGCCTGTTGGTCTAGTGGTTAGTGACCCTGACCGCTATGCTTATAGGTCGTGGGTTCGATTTCCACCTTAGTCTGGGTGTTCTTTGTATCCGTTGTTTCTATGTTTATAAAGTCCCCCGCGACACAGGAGTAATTCCTAATGCGGGAGTTGTCTTTAAAAAAAAAAAAAAAAAAACTATAACTCGAACCGCCGCGAAGTAAGAACTTTTTCACAAAATGAACAGTTACAAAATCTATTGTAAGTGTGTTTTGTGAAATCTCTAATGGGGGAACAGCCCATTAGAGATTTCACAATATTATATTATAATAAAGAAACTATTACTTTTGCTTAAGGACGGTAAAATTCTTTCGTTCGTTGAATTTTTAACGAAAATTTGACCGTCCGTAAGCAAAGCGAATCGTTTCTTGATTATAGGAACCAGGCATTAGATATTTAAACAAAACCCATTTTATGTTATATTTAACTGCAAAGTTAAATAGTTTAGAAATGATTCAAGGAGTGGAGATCGTTTTAAAAATATTCGAGGATTATATTTTTATGTTACATCGTGTATTTAAGACAATTTAAAAAAAAAAGTGTGGAATTTAAAAATTTCAAATCACTGTGTTCCTTTTTCAAAATCTTAATATTTTAATAACTTTTATACGGCAGTAGACTATCGAGTGAAATAAGTGTCTTTTCGTTAAATGTCAAAACGATACGTTCTGTAGAAACTTGGTTTATGACGTCAAACCCCCCTAATATCAAATCATTTACTTTTAATGTTTAAGTTAAAAATAATGACAAACTTCAAAATAATAACTAATCTAATTTTTTTAAACTCTTATCATAGATTGTTAAAAATGTATTTTATTCACAGACAACTACCCTTTGGCTTAGGTGTGAACATAGTCATACATTGACATAATGTTCACACAAAAACAAATTATTGAATTTTCAATTCGATTTTTGTAATTTTTTGCACTATTTCTATTTACTTTTTATTTTTACCTGTCTTGAAAACGTGTCAATTAGATAAATTGACACGTTTTCAAGACGTTAATATATATCAAGGGCGACAAAGGTTGTTTGGATTTACAATAGTAGAAATTGAAAGCTTTTACAACAAAACCACCGTCATTATTCTCTGGAAAAACTTATTGCAGTGAACAAACAATTCGGTAAAGTCATTTGTTAGATGTCCCTTCTCACGTACTTTCTCTGTCCTGCGTGTGATTGATGTTCATACTTAACGTTTTTGCCCCAATGTACGAACTGATCCGATAGAAAGCTAATATTGTTTCATTTTCAATACACACATATTCGTTGGTTTAAAGTTTGTTTTTTTTTTTTTTTTCAGCTTACGTAATCATCATCTTTATCGTGGGCCTTTCACTGCTAAACATACCTGAAGACTTTCAGAAACTTCTTACATATATAATTTTAGTATCAGTCAATTACTAGGCAACTTAATCATTAGTAATCAATTTAATTCGAGTAATTTTGTCAGTGCGACGTGCGACACCGCCGTTTCACTCCTTGAAAAAGGACTCCCGCCGCCGGATCCGAAATTAGACAGGCATTCCTGAAATACACATGTGAGTAATCTTTAATAAATACGAAATATCCACTAATTCCATTCGTTGTTTAGGTAAGTTTATTGATATCAGAGGATTGGCCTTGGAATTTTAAATGAAGCAATGTTAGTTAGTTATTCAACTGTCGTTATGTATACAATAGTTGAATAGTAAGAATAAGAAGATAATACCATGTGTTTGCAAAAGAAGAGCGCTTTGATTACTGCACAAATCAGACGATAAACTTTTCTGCAGCAAGCGTGTCATCAGCAGTGCATCGGAGACGTCATTGATATCGTGAACGTCAGAATTACATCAGGAGCCGTAGCTGCCATAGTAGGGGTTTACAGGACTGAATGGTTGAACAATTTGATGTTATCAATTCTGGTTCAACAGATAAATAAGACTTGTAATAATGTCAATATTTTGTGGATAATACTGTGTATAAAAATGTATAATAAGTTAACAAATATCTAGTACTTATTAAATTAATGATTTGAGAATAGGCCATATTTTTTACGCCTGTACCGATGGACATATCTCAGTGGGGGACCAATTTAAATATCTTGGGTGCGGTTCAAAGATGTTTGTGCTATTTTAGCAACGGTGACTCTCAACGTGTTCCGCCACAACTGCATATTTATAACAATAGAAAATTACTGCATAATTAAAATTGTTGTAATTGTTAGATAGGACCAGGGTACATTATTTTTTAAATTTTGAAGTTATTGTTATTGATTTCACATAGGCCTGCCATCACTTAAATGGCCGACGCCGGACAAAAACTTAAAAAATCCCGGACACATGGGTGAAATCGATATTCGGGTAAAACCCGGACACTTTTTGAAAACCCCGCCCGGACGCTCCCCGCCCTTTAAACTAGGAAAAATCCGGTTAAACCCGGACGGATGGTAGCCCTAATTTCACACCAAGATTTTTTTTATTATTTAACTTTAAATTTTAAATTCGATGTCGATATATTTATTCAACTAATTTTAGTTACAACGTACCTACTTTCTGTTTTATCTAGAATGCCTTAGGCATTATGCGCATATGTACCAGATGTGCATAAAGTGTAAATACGTTTTCTGCTTTAAAGAAATACATAATTAATGGATTGGGTAACATTTTGAATTAATGTTTTTCTTTCGTTGTACAAACCGAAACAGTTGGTAAAGTAATTACTCCAGATGTTTCTATTGTTTCATAAAATAACTTACATATTAGATAAGGAAATGAATCACAGTAATTTAATATATAGATAACAGAAAATATCCTTATTCGTATGCAGAATACGTTTAATGGTAACATTTTAGTTTGGGTGGATTTTGTAGTATACAAACAGTACGTTTGCCCCCGAGGACGTCAAACGATTCTACGGTAGTTAAACAACTTTCGCACATTTATGTTAGCACGTGCAGTGATTCTGTAATTTGTTTTCAGCTAGATATTTTTATCTACCTATCTATAGTAGGTCAGGTCTAAATTCATTGCATAAATATTGGGTCATTTAAGTCATATCCGATTTGATATGATGCGATCTTTCAACCTTAAAATAATTTTGAATAGATTTCCATCTTGATTTGACAACAATAGAATTTATTTTAAAACGATATTTATTTGTGTCATTGAACTCACGATGAACATTTTGTGTACCTACTTTTAAGTTACTATCGTGGGAGAGCCATGCTTCGGAACGTATGGGCCGGCTCGACAGGAGTGATACCACGGCCTCACAGAAAAGCGACAGTGAAGCAATGATTGCATTGCTTTTCACCGAGTGAGTGAAGTCACCGGAGGCCCTAACCCTTCCCTCCACCCTCCCACTTCCCCTACTCCACCTTAAAGGCCAGCAACGCACTTGTGGCTCTTGAGTTGCAGGTGCCCATGGGCGGCGGTAGTCATTTACCAGGTGAACCGTCTGCACGTTTGCCCCCTAAATCATAAAAAAAACTATTCTCAGAACTAAGCCAGTACTGCCTAATACGTGATACCTTGAAACCGGTCTATTTATAAATTCCCTTTCTTTCATAGAGCAAATCTCTGTGGATTATTTACTCGGCTGTAACTATTTGTGATAATATTTTTTCAATGATAGAACACTGACAATATATTTTAGAGATGAAACGAATATCCGGTAAGTATCCGGTATCCGGCCTAAATTTACTATCCGGATACTGGATAATAAGCAAGTAACCGGCCGGACACCGGATATCAAATTTATGTATTTATAAGTCACATAAATATAAACGTCATATTTTCATTTAAATAAATTGTGCTTTTACACCACTAAAGACAAATTATGGTGAATACACATTTCAGTTAAATTAATGTCACTTTATTGAAAATGATACTGTGTTTACCCATATTTAATTAATTCCAAATTAATATTTTATCTAAACGAGCAATTCTTGTATACATGTATATATATATAAAATCTGAATCTCGGCAACGACTCCAACGATTTTGATGAAATTTTGTATCCAGATACCGTTTTGCATTTTAAGTTCAACTGCATATTTGTATTTCCTGTAAAAATGCAGTTTTACAAAAAAAAATACGCTTTTACAAAACCTACCGAGCTTTTGCTCGGTCTCCCAGGTACTAGTTATATTATGTACGATAGATGACAGATCGCAACACAAATTTGTAACTATCTTAAATAAGTTTTATGTATATCTGTTTGTTTGTTCTCAAATAAATAAATTTATCTACCTTAAGAACAAACGGTTCCGGTTATCTCCATAGACAAGGCCAGCTTCACACGTGTCCGCTGTATACAATGGGTTATTCAAGCTGCAGCGCGAAAACTTATTTTATATTTACTTTTTTTAAAGTCATACAACAAAAAATAATAGAGATAAATTATTATTAGATACATTTTAAAACAAATATCTTGAAAGTGGCCTCCATTTTGGTCATTGGGAGAGTCTTAATCCGAAGGTTGATCCATATTGTCCAACTTGTCTGCGTTGATTTTTGCAATGGCAGCACGAATAATTGTAGCTAAAGAAATGAGTAGTAAATGCGAGATATGCAAATATATGGGAAACAATAAAAGCATTTAATTTGCATGTTTTAATAAATTCAGATAAATTTAATTCATTTTTTAAGCTACGGTAGCGAAGCGATAATTTAATATAAAATATTTAATTATCTTTTCATCCAAAACAGTGCATAATTTAATTTATTAATATTACTAAAATGCCTGCAAGGTAAATTTGAGATCAATTTTATATCGACATAATATTGCCCTATTATTTTTCAGAAGTCTAAAACCTCTACCTATAAAATTAATTGAATAAAAAATCAAATAAGTGCTTTACAAATTGGCTTTATTAGTTAATTACCTATAATTAATTGAGGTGGAGAGACCCGATATAATAGAATTAGCCAACACAAACAGGTCCTTCGTCTCGTAACTTAATTAAAACTACTTCTATTGTGTAATTTATGTGGGTTTCTATTTAATCATTACAATATTCAGTTATGTACATCAAAGGCACTGTAGATAATAAAAATTGTACTGATATAATTATAAGTTAATAATGCGATATGGCAATAATAAATAAATTTTTATACACCTTGAGCAAAGAATTTTGCAAAAAAATTATAGTAATTAAAAATAGTAATAGTAATGAAAATTAAAGTAATTAAATCTGATGAGATTTCTAGATTCTTCAGGATTCTACTAAAATTATTTGGCCTGTAATGGCTCCAATAAATTGTTAATTACCTAAAGTATCGTGTGTGAGAAAAGATGGCCACAAAATATAGTCATTTTCAAATTGGAATTTGGCAATATTATGTCTGTCTGTGTAATTACCACAACGGGGCATTTAATAATCTATCATTAAATGCATAATGGACGTACCGAAAAAAGTGGTTTTAGCTCGGCTCACTAGATACAGCGTGTAGCTTCCAGGGGAACCAAGGTTAAGGGACGAAAAAAACTAAAGATGGACTGACTTCTATTTTGATAACTCCTGACTACTTCCGACCTAGTATTGGATCGAAGGCCAAAGGGGAGTATAATATTCGCTATCACATATTGCTTGAATCCAACCATGTCTACTATGACGTAAATCGGTATCGTCCTAATAATACGTCGGGAAGGAAACCAAATATTAAATTTTTATCGGTTATGGAGGTGATATCATGAATGATGTGCTATGCTGTAACAATGTTTGATACATTAACAAAAATCAACATTAAATACAGAAACGGCAGGCGCCTATGACTTCATTTAAGGTCAGCACTCATTATAACTTCAACACTCCAGCCCGTAATATAATTTGTTAATTAAATAAAGATTTTAAGCCTTGTTTTAAGTTTTTTTTTTATAATATCAAGAGAAATTACTAAGCAGCTTATTGAAAGAGCGCTAACCCTCTCCCGTTATGATGCGCCGCAAGAGATCAGACCGCGTGTTTTGAGGTGTGGGTACTGTACAAAGCGCGCGGTCTCGGTCTGGCTACGCCGGGCCACCCGTGCATGATTTCCCACCCTTTCTTTTTGTCATTTTTTCCTTATATACGTTATTCTGACTTTAGCAACCAAAATATGCCTTTCCGATGCGATACCGTGCCATAAATAGTAGCCTGGTTCCCATAGTACGGGCTCTGCCTAGTTTGGGATCAGACGGCCATGTGTGAGATGTGCAAAGTTATTATTATTCTCTTTGTTCATCTTTAAACCATATAAATTACATTTTAAATATGTACATAAAATATATATATCTTTAAAAATATAAAAAAAATAGTAGACCACCGATATTCGGTACAGGGACCAAGATACCGGTGGTTAGGATCAGGTTTATTCGCAACAATAGTTCTGTCAGTGAAGATAGATCGATACCAATACAATGTGGCTCGACCATTTTAATAATAAGATCTGCAATCTGACTATTATTATAAGTGCGCTAAAGCGACAGGTTTGTTTGTCATTTATGACTTTTCAATGACGGCAGAAAAGATACATAACAAATAAGCATAGAATATTGATTTCTATTCGAATAGCAGGGGCCAGATGTCACATAGGCTGGCAACCCAAAATATAAACAAACATCGGTGCTTCAAAGAACCAAACGCAGCCAATTAATATTGTGTTTGAATCACGCTAAACAATTTTTAATAAGGTAATATATAAAGTAACACGGCTTAATAGCCTCGGCGGACTTACTTTCTTCTCTTTTTACAAGTAATTTAATTAGAAGCATCGCAAAATATATAAGTAGGTATAATCTTTTCACAAAATCTGACACAATATTAATTAAACGTAATTAGTTGATAAGTGATTATTTTATCGTAAAAAAATCCTTGAATGAAATGAAATTAAATATTTTATTACTTTACTTTTTGAACCACCGTTTTAACTCACGGTACAAAGTTTCCTACATACACCCTTACAGTATCGTTTACGAAGTAACTATTTTTTTATCTGTGGTATCGTGTACGGAAATCTTAGACGATCGGACACAAAATCCTACTAATATTATAAATGTGAAAGTTTGTGAGGATGTATGGATGTATGGATGTTTGTTACTCTTTCACGCAAAAACTATTGAACGGATTGCAATGAAACTCGGTATGTAGATACCGCTTTTTGTCCCCATATTCCAACGGGATCGGTACTTACGCGGGTGAAACCGCGGGGCTAGAACTATATAAATGATACGCTTAGATTTATACCACCTCTAACGGGGTCGACAGAATTCAAAATAATTGTACTACCTTATTACATATTGAATTCCTCAATTCATTATCAATTCGTAGGATAAAAATTATAATGATCTAATAAGTTTATAACCCGGAGAAGTATATTGTACTACACACCTAATAAAAATATAATTTACACCATTTACTTATCGAACGATTCTCTTCAGACGCTCGGTAGCCGGCCGGCTAACCGGATAAAAGTGTTAGCGCAACGAAAAATGCTGACCGCAAGTTGATTTCTGTTATTTTACGCCATCTGTGGATTCTGCGCTATACTACTGTAATATCTTGTATACTAATTATCCATATATTCGTTTGTGCAACTATCACAGATGGCGCGATTTTAATTTCGAGTTTTACAATATTTTTACTTTGTTTTGATACAATTTATTCATCATACTCCGTCCTCCGCGCCGTTTGCCAACTAAGTTGGGGTCGGCTTTCAGTCTAACTACGATACGGCCGAACTTTGATATTTTATGTGAAGCGACTGCCATCAGACCTCCACAACCCAAGAACTAGGCGATATCGAAGTTCTGTAGTTAGACCAAGTTGTCGGACTTTTTAGGGCTCCAACTACCCGTAAAGAATGCCACAGATGTTTGTATGACAACCGAGACCGACAGCTTAACGTGCTCTCCGAGGCACGGAGGGGTCTCAATGTGTTAAGAATGGTCACCCATCCTAGACAGACCTGACTAGCGTTTCTTAACGTTGTATTCATTCATTCCAGTCCGTCCATTCAGAGACACGCAGAAAGTCCGAGACTAATGTTTGTATACTTTTAAACGGATTTGGATTATGTACTTTTAGTCATTTATTTACAGGTACATTTGCAGTTTAGCGAATATGATTAGAACATTGCCCCTTTTATTAGACTGAAGCAAATAAAAAAAGTGAAAAATGTGTGTACCTATGTACGCACGTAAGAAGTTATACTTTTATATAGTTAAATAAAGTTTATTTAAATATCATTATAAATAATACATACCGTCAACTAACCTCAAATTCTACAAACGTACTCAAAGTAATATGTAAAAACCATTTTTATCATTATCGTGAAGTTGGTAACTTTTTTGTAGAACTAAAATGTTGACTAGCTAACTTCAGGGTGTCGATTTTTCGTGACAGTGTGCGCGCGCATCGTAAAAATTTACTCTCATCATTTTTCCATAACGCGCCAAAAGAAGCATAACTTCAAAAATGACATATTATTAAATAAGTACACTTTGTACTTCTACCTATCTTGTCCAACGAAGCTAGTGGAACATGAATGGATGTATACATATACAGTTATTTTATCTTATTAAAAAGAAGTAAACTCTATTATATTTAAGGCAATACATAAACCGGCTATGCATAACCTTTTTCTTTCTTTCTTCTATATTTTAAAACTAATTTCAGTTTAGTAAGAATGTAATAACTGAAGTAAATTGTTATTTATATAATGCAGTAAATTAACAATTAACTGCAAGGCTAAATTAAAACCAAGATTATAGCATATAAACTAGCGATTAGATTACTGTAAATGTGGATATTTAAACATATATAATAAATTTACATTTCGATAGATGAATAAGATCTAATAGATTTCCAATAAAGTTATTTTCTCTTTATTAAAATCCTTTGACCTATAAAGCGGTATTACAAATTACAATATCGCGTTCACCGCCGCAATATGCCACCGTATGTGTGATTGTATGTAAGTACATTTCCGTGAACCGGCTCGCATGAGCGTCCGACGCGACTAATAATAACCCCGCATGCTAAATACTTCAATAAACTATATTTATATTTAACATTTGTAATATGCAATAAATTTTTAGTGCAATGATCTTGTTAAAGCATGTTAACGTGTAAAATTTAACAAAAGAATTCATATAAGAGCTTCAATCTTTAGAACTGAAGCTGTATAACTTAACTAAACTAACATTATTATATATTATATATGTCGTTGAGAACGACTTACATTAACACCTTATATTGTATTTAAATAATGAGATGATTTTGCGGATAATTTGAGAAATAAAGGGAAAACGCCGTGAGTGACTTCTGGAAGAAAAAAGGATGGAGGCACGTGGAAACAGTCGCGTCAGTGCAACGAAACTGTTGGTTTATTAACCCCCGACGCAAAAAGAGGGGTGTTAGAAGGTTGACGTCGATGTCTCTGTGTGTGTGTTTGTGTGTGTGTGTCTGTGGCATCGTAGCTCTCAAACGGGTGGACAGATTTCGATGCGGTTTTTTTCATTTGAAAGCCACTTTCCTTGCGGTGGTTCTTAGCTATGTTTGTTTAATATCGGTCCAGCAGTGTAAGAGTATCAGCTCTTTTCCATAATGATGTAAGGCATTTTGTAATCGTTGAAGGGATTTTCGAGCCGGGGGTGTTTTAAATTTATCAATTATCTTATTGTTGTGAGAATTAAATATTGTAACTAATTTATTGTGAAATAATTATTGTTTAAGAGGAGATATTGATTTTTATTACAATGAATATGATAGCACTGAGCCCGAACGTTGACTGTTCTACTATTCAGCCATCACTGACGCCGAGTACGGTCATTAAGAGTATGGTTTACCGTTAGGTTATACTTGTACTGGATTATATGATGACCGCGGCTGGATTATATATACATCATAAATATAAATTACACGACTAATAATGGCTGATAATGTAGTGAGATCTTTACAGTCCAAACGGTGCGGTTAAAAGACAGAACCGAAGTATCTTTAAAAGAAATGAAAGCGAAAGAAAAAGCGCACACGGACAACATGCAGCGGATTCTACTATTCAAGTTGGAGAAAAAGTTTTAAGTATAAGTTAAGAAAATATAGGACTGTACCCACCGAGTTGGGCAAGCGGTAGGTGAGATGGACAAGAAATGAATTATTTTCTGTTAGTTTCAATGTGTTTTTTTAAATAAAAATAATGGAATAGGCGTTTGTCTTTCAAGTCACCTGATGGAAAGTGACGATGAAGACGAAGATAGTATAATTGTGTAGAAAAATAAACGCAGACAGATAATTCCAGATCTTGGCAACTCGACCCAAAAAGGAGCTGTTAAAGAGTTTAGTTCAACTTTTTAGTGTTTCGACAGTGAAATGACGTAACCTTTGTTTGCATCTAGTAAAATACGAATGAGTGAACATGTGAAGCGACTGTAGTTATTCATTTCTATAATTGTTTAAAATGTTTATTGTCAGAACATGCTTCTTCAATTACAACTGACTTAAAAATAATAGTTTCTTGATGCATTTTAAATGAATAGTTCTTGTCTGAGATTATCTTGGATGAGTTGCAAATGAATGTTAAGATAATTCCAAGGCTCGATGTTAAATATTAATCGGTCATTGTATTCAAAGCACGTTGTAGTTTTGTCTTCCGTTTACCTTAATACTATTGTATCAACAATTCCAAAGTAGGTATATTGGCCACTCAGTGACGTAGAAATTGTTATTTGCACAATTTTAAGACTTACGATATGTACTTGAAATTTAATTACTAGCTTTGTTATTAGTTAACATATATGTACTTAATAACTCAAATATAAAAAAGTAGGCAGTCATGGGACTGCCGACAGAAGTGAAAACTTAAAACGACTCTTTCTCACCCACACACCTACACACCTACACATCCACACACACCCACAAACCCACACACCAACACACCCACACATTAATTAGTAAGGAGCCGACAAAACTCAATATTTAGATTAGCGCCCTCTAGTGGATCTATTTAGTGTTCTACCCCATAGCATAAGTACACAAACGTGCCTAAGGAAGTTTTCACTTAAAAAATAAAATATTTAGTCCCTTTCGAACCTCCAATAATACCAACAACAATTTAAAGTATTACCTGTAGCACAGGTTACTAAGTAGTTGTTTAATAAGTAATCATTTTATCATTTTTTATATATTTTGTAATATGCTAACCTACTCGGTTACCACTTAGCCACGATATAATTTATTAAATCCATCAAATATTTGTATATATAGCGAAAGGAATTCGTTCTATCCGGCTGTCTCAAAGACACCTCGCGCGTTTTTAACTATTGAACGAGCACAGCGAGCACTCCTAAAAGTAGTATTTCGCCTACCTTTTCGTTTTCCTACACAACTATTGTATAAAAAATGCAACGTTTTAACTGTCCCCTGTAACCTGTATGATACCTGTACACTGTATTAAAACAACACACGACTCTAACATATAACACTAACCTTACTAACACAAAGAGAAGGAAAAATATTGTCTGTACCACACTTTCGGAATCGAGGTTTGTATTCACAATTAGATTTTTTGCATTTTTGGGTCCTTTTCTTTACAACAGGATAAATAAAAAAACATCCATATACGACCTCAACTATTTTAAAGCAAAAGAATCTTGTTGGTCAGTATCTGCAAAGTTTATACTAGAACCAGACTGAAGATTTAATTACTGTTGTTAAATAAATAATAATATCATAATGTTAATGTTCCTATGTTGTTATATACTACATAAATAAGTCTATTTGTAGACATATATGTTTCATTAATATTGTTACGATTAAATAACTCCATAATGTAGTCTGTAGATGCACTTACCGCCTGTGGCACAGGTTCACTCTAGTACAGGCACCCATATATTTTAAACTAATTAATGTTACATAAGATCTGTAATAATGTGTACCAACTATAAATTAATAAATGAATTATTATTATTATTATTATATTATATACATATTTAACATTATTACTATCTGATGAATAAATTTATTACATTTTTCAATACACTCTTGTAAAGTGTAAAAAAGCAATCAATAAAAGTAAGCACCTTGGATACCCAGAACGCAAAGTATTGACGATTGAAGTCGAGAATTGCGAGTAACTGCCAATAAAAAAGGTTTATGAGGCTCAGAAGCTGAATATTTGATACTTTTACCATGTTTGCATTCGAAATCACACGAGAGGTGTGAACTTTTTTCAAAATAATTCTGAAAAGTATTGGAGGCCCAAAAAAAAACAATGAACTAAAACATTGAGTGAGCTAAAAAAAGATTCAAAATTTCAAACCGAAATTTCACATTGTTAGTATGCTCGATTACTTTTATTAAGACTGCATGATGTGTTCTCTTATAATAGTAGAAGCACCAGATTTACAAAAAGAACAAAGAATGTTTATAAACATGTTACGTGTATTCTCCGTTAGAGATCCTAATAAATAAATAAAACCTATGTATGTGATAGGTTCAGTGATTACACTTTCGGTGATTTCTGTACTAAAACTTTTTTTTTAAATTTGACAAGGCACATAAAATTATACAGGCCTTGCCTAATCCTATTACTGAAAACCACGAGATAGTACTGGTAACTGATGATACGTAACTTTTATTTAGGTTAAAACAACAACGAACATCTGTTAATGACATAAACGCGACCGTTTCGTAAGAAGTTCACTGGTTTAATGTTAACAAACTATTTTGAATGGTTAAAGACAAAATGTACCTAACTTCTAAAGTGAAACAAGTGAACAACACATTAGAAGTAAAGTATGGTAGGATGGACTTTGTGGACACTACAGAATTCTTAGGGATCCCTATAATTTCTAATTTACAGTGGTGCACACATTCCTGAGTTATCAAATAGACAGCACCGAAACATTGTCAAAAATATTTGCCAACCGATTGACGTGAAAGTGGCAAGGCTAGGATACTATTTTTACAGTGTTATGTCGTACTGTATTCCATTGGGGGAGAATGCTGGTGAGAAGTAAAGTGGAACCATCTTTAACAATGAAGTACTGCAGAGGGCTCCTCGAGAAATAAAATGTTGAAGTTTTCGATATCCACTAACTGAAAAATTTAAGACATTGTTTAATACCTGTATCATTCATCATAGCAATGAATTAATATAGTTTAGAGAAATATAACTTTATTCGGTAAGATATTCAGTATGAATTAATATACCAGTGTAAATACACGTAATGACGATAAACTTCTTCTACAAACACTTCATAATTAAAACAGCTTTTTGAGAAGTCAGTGTGTTATTTTTGACAACAAAATGCGTAGTAGACAATAAAAGAAGCAATTCTGTTTTGGGAGGTTTACTCTGTCCTGAGTAGTAGATTGTTATTCTACTATGAAATAGAGAAAGAATTCAGAATAACTTAATAATCTACGTGATACAAAGGAACAAATATTCAATCAATAACATTTAATTAAGCCGATGGCAAAGTGATGTTTATGAGGTACCTTTGATGGAGAGCATTTTTCCTCATTGATATAAGTTTACCAAAAATCAATAGTAAATAATTGACTCACTCACACTAACTCACAAGTCTTAGTCGATCTTAATCAACAAGGACGTTTGAGCGAGACGAGCTTTCCTTTTTATTATATATTTTATCACATTTTCCTCAGCTGGTACAATTTACTGAATGCTCGTCGCGTCTGTGTGTCCGTCACGTTAGCTGTGCTAATCAAATTGCCGACGGCAGAAAGTAATCAGGGAGGCAATGAAGATAACTCGGGAGTGCGAAGTAAACATTACGTGGTATTAAACGCCTTCATTAAGCCTCCGTCTGGCTGCGATGCGAGTTGCTAAGCAGCTTTAAATATAAACAGTTTTAGTTACTAATAAACAAATCAAGAAGAACAACATTTTGCGAACTTATTTGCTACTTAATGATCCATGGATTTATTTGAATCAGCAACGACTTTGTTTTAGAAATTAAATATTGTTTTAGTCATCTCTATATTATTTCGTACTACTGGTAAAATTGTTAATCTAAACACGAGTTTTAATAAGTGAGGAGAATTTATTATTTGCATGCACTTTTTAAGCAAACGCGCACGGAAGGAATGTAAAAGGAATACCTACCCAAATTTCATATGTAGAAAAATTGCAGAAAGCTAAAAAAATTTAACAATATGTGCTATGAAGTTAAAAATTATATAAAAAAACCGGCCAAGTGCGAGTCGGACTCGCGCATAAAGGAGAACCCTTTATGCGCGAGTCCAACTCCTTACTCTTAGCACCATCGTATAAGATGTAATACTACAAGCCAAAAAAAATACCTCTCTAATAGGGGAGCCCCCTTTAATTTTTAATTTATTTTTATTATTTGTTGTTAAAGCGGCAACAGATATACACATTTTGTGAAAATTTCAACTAGACAGTTGAAATTTTAGAATCCGTAATGGGTAGACCCTATTACGGGTCTTGAGATACAGCCTGGTGACAGACGGACAGTGGAGTCTTAGTAATAGTGTTCCATTTTTACCCTCTGGGTACGGAACCATAAAAACGGCTACATTAAGCTATACACTTGTCATGGTACCAAAGTCAAGACCAAAGAAATAAAACAAGACATTCAAAACGGTCGAAATCCGACCGCCGCGCACATGCGAAAAATCGATAAAAGTTGGCATAAACCTCATTTATATAATAGTATATTTTCATTGATAAATGGTTAAAAGTAACAGATTATATCATTAGGTAAGTGATATGTATAAAATAAAACTAAAAAATCTATAAAATTCCTAAAAAAATCTATAAGTACACAAAATTGATTAACCAATTTAAAAAATTTACTTAAAAATGTCATCTATAAAGCAGAGAAATGAGTAATTTTTTTTCGTCAGACGATATTTCGTTTTGAAACTTTTATTTATATTGGGAATGAGTCCCCGATCCGTCACATCCACATTTGGAGATAAGACACAAGTATTGCCTCGAATCGTTACTCAAGGGACATCTTTAAGAGAAAGCAACATTCTTACAGAAGTGTTATTTAAAAGATTTTGAAGAAATACTTCAGCTTTTATTTGTAAGTGGAAATCAGTTTGCTTAAAACAGTATTCATCTTCTATATCTTGATAGTTCTGGCACTCTTAGGATGTTAGCAACCTTGTTACATAAGTAATGACTGGCCTGATGGTCTAGTGATTAGTGACCCTGACTGATAAGCCAGAGGTCGTGGGTTCGATTCCCACCCAGGACAAATAGTTGTGTGATGAGCATGATCAGTTGTTCTATGTCTGGGTGTAATTTATCTATAATATGTATGTATTTAGAAATATATAAGTATGTTTATCAGTTAGTAGTCTGGTTACCATAGCATAGGCTCTGCCTAGTTTGGGATCAGACGGCCGTGTGTGATGTGTACTCTCGGTAATAGCCCATGAGAGTTATTCTCCTGACACATATTTCTTCACAGATCATTCTACATTGATCCTGGAAAGATAAATTAAATGGTTAAAAACTACTTCAGTCAGTTTAATATTATTTTCGATTTTAAAGCAGATTGAGCTGTCTATGAGAAAAAAATTGCTGAGCTATCACGACATAACTATCGCCTCTAGAAAGCTTACTTAACTGGCACTGCCTATGTCGTTCCATTTACGAGAAAGTGGTTTTTTAATAAATTATTCCTCTCAGCATTTTTGCTCAGCTATTCCTGAGCAAAGCACTTCCGCTGTTTAACAATTCAAACTGTGAACTAAGATAGTGTCCATTTGGTGACTCTTATCATGGTGGCGCGGGCACAGGTAGCTAGATAATTTTATTGATAAGTAGGATACAACAAAGAGGACTGGTTTTGGGACATTTTTGGATTTTAAGTTTATGCCAACTTTTCGCCTGTGCGTGCCGTTCAGATCCACTCTCTAGTTAAATTAAAACTGTACAGTAGCTTGCCCTACAAAAAATGCTCCCCCCCCCCCCCCGGGCTAAAAGCTGAAGTGAACTGAAATGAGCTTGACTTGTATTCAAAATTATAAAAAAAATATAAAAATATGGACAAAATACTGTTAGACAACACCTTTAAAATTAAGTATTATAATGATTCCACTCATGTTATTATGAGCTGTCGACTGTACAACAGCATTCGATTATTCTTTTAAAATGCAAGCCTTAAAATGGATCTTTAAAGTGTGGACTGTCAGCAGTAACAGACTTTTTTGCTTAAAATGCAATTTTAAAACTAAAAGCACTTAAAATACGGAAAAGCTGTTTATCAGCTCTGAAGTGCGTTGCACTGAAACAGAATAAATTATAAGAGCATTTTGTTGTCATTATGATACCATTATATAACGCAAAGTATTAAACTTAATTTGACTTACTTTCTTTTAAGAGCTTACATAGACTTTTACTTTCTACATAAGTTCATAATTTACTCTACTCAAGTAGACATTATAATTGTCACTTTAAAGTATCTAAACTCTAGAATATTTAGATGGCTCTAAAGCCATGCTGAGCAACTTTATTTATTAACTACTAGCAACCCGCGACGGCTTCGCACGGGTAGCAGAGACATCTTCAACAATCATCAACATATTTCAATCAATTTGCACAAAATGTTAACAAATTATAAACCTAAACCTTCCTCATGAATCACTCTGTCTAATAGTCAAAACCGCATGAAAATCCGTTCTGTAGTATTTCAGTTTATCGGGGGACTTTCTTGCATAATATTTATTGATATTATATTTAATAAAACAAAATTTTATTGGCCCAACATCAGGGTAGACTTTCCTTTGAGCGGATAATGGACAACCATAAAAAAGGCAGGGCACTTTTTCAAATTTCATTGTCAATTCCAATTCAGAAACGTAATAAAATAAAAAAATTGTATGGTAAATGAATAGTAGGTCTCACAAAATTAAATTAAATATAAATTACGACCCTTACGGTTCTCAGAATATACAATTTTTGCCCTAAACATAAAAAACTTCAAAGTAAAGTGAAACGAAACAAACAACAGTAAAATGACAAAAATGAAAATGTTTAAATTCCTTCGTTAGACTCGCTAATACTTCTATCGTCCTTAAACTTTTTTTAATAAAAACCGCCAAATAATAAGCGCACACGTAAAAACTGCAGTGCAAAGTAATCCAAAGATAAGCTTTCTTGTTTGTTAACAAAACATTAACTTTGATTACGTGAATTGCATTGACGGTTCATACAAGCAACGGTTAAAGGAAAACTTCGTCCGAGAATAGCAAGCAGTTTGAAAGTAACTGCTTTGAGTAAATACTTTTAACTCCAACAGCGTTTTACTTAGGGACGTAGTTGCATTCTAACTTGAGCTTAATTAATTAAAACTAGAACACGAAGACAGCTATTGAGGTACTTCATTTATTTGTTAAACTATACAACATAATAAGTTGATTTATATTCAACGAAGTACGAGTAAAATAAAAAATAAACTATATTTTTTTCTTTTGAACATGCACATTTCTAAATAACGTTTTATCAAGATGTTTTTCAATTCATGTTTTGTTTGTTTGTTACTGGCACTATTAGAACTGATGTCATGTTTCTTTGACTTTTGTCTTTGTTTCTTTTAAAGTATATAATCGACAATAGGGTATGTAGGTACCTGTTAAGAAATAATATGTTTTAATTCATAATTCATTTATTCATTTGCGAACATGGGTACATAAATGTTGATACAATAGGCGGTAGGTTTCTTCCACAGTAAACTATTATAATACCTACTTACTAATCCACGACGTCAACAATGAATATGACACTCTGAAATGATCACCATATCATTGCCATTTTAATGGAAGGCGCTCATAACCGGTAGGCGGGCATCAAGCGCATATCACACCGCAGGCACATGACCGCCATCCACCGATACGACTGAACATTTGCTGTTATTGGCACTTCGCACCTGTACTAAGCGCTATCATAGAAGATTCGATTCAGTAAAATAGTCTAGATATAAAATAGTTAGTACTTAAGAAATGATATGTTTTAGCATCATTTGAAATATGTTGGAAAAATTGTTTGATGTTAATGGATGATTGGCACACACCATATCTAAGCAAAACCTTAATCTAAGATCTAGTAACTATTATATTTTTGTTACACAAGGATTGTTCCACATCTTTATACTATACATAGGCAGACTTAATATCATAAGCATTCTCAAACAGTTATCCTAAGTAAACAGATATGAAAGATTGTAAGTGCATTAAAAATTCTTTAGGTTACTTCAGAAGCTAAAAATCTTATATAACAAAGTTATAGACTATGTTTTATATATCGCAATGAGCTATAAAGAATATTACTACCTTAAGATGAGAACTATCTTTACATCAACTGGTTATGCTGAATAACTAAAAATTATAAAATTTTGCTAATTTAATAAAAAAGTAAAGCCATAATGTCTGAAGCAATTCACCTTTTACTTCTTATTCCGCATTCGGTTTTCTCCGTATTCGCAACAATCCTAAAATCCAACTTAGAGTCTATGCTGATCCTAAAGATTGCCTAATGTCCGGGGCCATAACTATCTGAAAAGAAATTACCATAATACTGGCAAATACAGTCCCTCAATTGCTTTTTATTATACCCTCATGGTTCGAAGAGGGGACCAACCGAAGTTTGGAATAAAATTGAGTCACGTCGCGCATGTTAGCGTGATTTGTGCAGATATGTGCGTGGGACTTAAATGCCATTAATGTTTTTTTGGGAATGTGTTTTCCAACTTCCATCTTTACGCGTATAAAGTTCGTTTTATTGCTTCATAATCATGAACCAAATTACCAGTATTACCGGCGTGTTATAAATGTAAACTAAAAAGGAAATGTTTGCATCCTTGACAGGCCTTGGCATCCTGTCGGAATGCAAGCGCTTTTCAATTGGCGTGCCGATAGCTTTTTTACCACCCATTTCCCCCTAGAAGCTGGTGCAAGCATGGACCATGCTCTGACTTCACAAGAATTTCATTCTTGTTCTGCTCTAGCGCCCTCCTATCCTTTTCGGACTTTACCCATCAAACAGGTAAACATCAGTATATCTGAGGTCTACCTGCCATTTTTTTGCAATAATGTCTTCTTGAACTTAAATTATGTTGAGTATAAATCATATAAACCGTCAGCAAACCAATCAATATAAGAAAAAAATAACAATATCTGTCATGGATGTTTAATTATTCACCTGTTTTATGTTAACACGAATGCATAATAACACGTGTATGTACAAATTTCATTGACTACACATGTCTGAACATGAATCATTTAACACCTCAGTTACAATGTACATGGCTTGTTATGTATGTATTAAGTAGTTTTCCTAGGTAAGAAAGAAATTATCCCTTCTATCTTTTTTAATAGGAATTTACTAGATTTGTGTTTAAAATATATAAAATCTAACGCTTGTTTTATACTTGTAACTATATGGTTAGCGATTCTTCTCATCACCTTCCCACCCTATTCCCAAATTTATTTGGGGTCGGTGCAATGTGTTTTCTTCTTCCATTCTACTCTGTCATTCGTCATCCGTCAAGTTCCTTAAATAAAACTCTCTTCACCGCATTTAGCTCATTTCTCCACCTCTACATCACATCACAAGCGTTTCATGTGAAGTAGTTTGTCATGTACTTGTCGTAACTTTATTACTTGTGAAGCCTTTCCCTGACTTGAGCCCCTTAGTAAGGCGCTTACCTTTATTAAATTAAGTACATCAAGAATATTAATAACTCATAGATAATATTTATCTTAGTAGAGAATTAAGAATCCTAAGTAATGCGCTTTGTGCACATTAACATAATTTAACTTCATTATGCTAGGATAAAAAATCTTAACATTATTAAATTTTTACGAACCATGTTCGCGGGAGAGCCATACTTCGGCACGTATGGGCCGGCTCGGACCGGAGTGATACCACGGCCTCACAGAAAATCGACAGTGAAGCCATGATTGCATTGCTTTTCGCCTCATGAGTGAGGTTACTGGAGGCCCTAACCCTTTCCTCTCCCCCCTCTCCCCTATTCCCGCCCTTCCCCTCTCTCCCCCTATTCCCGCCTTAAAGGGCGGCAACGCACTTGTGACTCTTGAGTTGCAGGTGCCCATGGGCGGCGGTAGTCATTTACCATCAGGTGACTCGTCTGCTCGTTCGCCCCCTACAAGACAAAAAAAAACGTGAAACGATGAACGATGTTTTAACTAAATTTGATGTTTTATTAAATTTTATATGTACGGTTTGTTTATGTTATTTTGCTACAACTATTCAATTTCAGCCGGCAAAAATATGAAAGAAACGTTTGGCATGCATATTATTAATGCTATCTGGTAATCAATATGGGATTGTTGGGCAATATCAGCTTGTATTTTTCCTACAAGTTGCAA
Source organism: Euplagia quadripunctaria (assembly GCA_963859945.1). Lineage (NCBI taxonomy): Eukaryota > Metazoa > Arthropoda > Insecta > Lepidoptera > Erebidae > Euplagia > Euplagia quadripunctaria. The sequence continues at coordinate 15,474,008 of OY982577.1, read as the reverse complement.
GATCTAGCCAATTCCGTTTTAACAAAGCAATAGCCAATCAATCATTATATACGTCTTTAAACTGCGTTTCGCTACTTTACGTATTCATAAATTAAAATTACTAACTGTACTTAAAGAACAAAATAGAAATGGCGGCCACGACACGGGATTATTTTATAATATATTCGTTGGGACTTACATACACCTCCGTTTTACTGTTATATTGTATATCCTCATTATGTACGTAATGAAGTACACTCCAACCCTTGTTTCCTTAATAATATCTGCGCGGCCTTATGTTTTAATCTGTACATACGTTTTGTTTTAATTAAATCCGAAATAAACATAACTCTGCCATGTAGCTTTTGTATTCGCGACTGAAATAATAGACACTTGTGAAATATTAGATAGGTATTTTTATGAATGCATTGTTATTTATAACAGTTATCACTTGTTTTTATGAAAGTTGACCAAATTGGATAAAACATAACAAATGTTGAAAAAAATGTTTAATATGTTCATAATAATTATAATATTTTTTTATGACGTTATAATATATAGACGTTATATATATAAAAAACTCACGAAAAATTGAGAACTGCAACCAACCATTTACTATTTAACGTATTTTTTTAACGTTTTATAACCCGTCAAATTGGGAACCTTCCCTGATTGGTTGGTCTTTGCGTTAGCTGTTCTGTAAACGTCAAAGTAAGTAAAGTCAAATAAGAAAATTCACAATGAATTGATTAATATGAAGTTAAATTATTTATTTTTTAGAATAATAACTATGTCACGTGTAGTAAAAAAATAGACTAACGTCCAACCAATCAACGTGCAAGGTGATTTCCGTCGTCTGTCACTTCGATATCAGTTCACAATTAGACGATTTCACATTGATAAAATATTATATTAACTAATGAGAACTAATGCTTTAATTTGTAAATGGTATTATATCGCGCGATTGCTTATAAACTAACGTTATTCACAATCAAACGGTAACATCTATAATCTTTCGAAGTCAAGGACTTGAACATAAACCGGTTTTCCACCTAAGCCGTAATCCTGATCGACAACGGATGGGATTAATGGGATCGGTGGTTCCTTCTTGGGACTACGAGGAAGGAAACTTCCAGGGGTGGTGTGATTCGGCTATCTCTCGATTCATTCGTAAGCACCGGACACAGTCTTCCGCAGATCTCGACCCGGCCAAGACGTAACACTGATTTGACGAACGAATACTAATCTATAGCAAATTAAGCTACTATTCAAAGCTTACGTCAAATATCTACTGAATGTGTAACTGAATAATCATACGGGTGAATCTCCAAACAATGTGGTTTGAGGTAGCTGTTAAGCCTACAATTATTTTGTCAAAAGGTACACTCACGTTACGAATAACCATCATAGAATTAATTAAGGAGATTTATTATCTCTATGAAGCGAGGTTTGATGAATCTTATCTTTAAGTGACTTTAAAGTGAATGAGATTTTTGATTTGTTTGAAGGTAGTTCTTGTCAAACATTCGGTTTAAGTGTAAGTTCCTAACTTGCTTGTTCCGTATTAGTTTGATTTGATAACCATAAATAGTGAGTATGTTATTCCGTACAGAATAAGCAATGTCCTTAGACAGGTACTGCTTAAATGCTTGCAATAATCAAAGTATAAAGCAGCTTGTTTGTCTCTCCACCTTTTCTGAATATATGTAAAATACTAGCAACTTGGCCACGCGTTGCTATGGCTAGACAATATGGGCTTAAAAATAAAAAAAAATATCTCAAGTTGGACCAAACTGCACACATTGTGCAAAATTTCATTGCCTACCAACAATATGACACGAAATTTATATAGTAAATGTATCGATTTATAAAAATCTTTACCTGAAGGATGATTACATTTACTTATGAAATTTCATATACATACCTCGTAATAGCATTGGATGCGTCAAAGTCGTTTTTATAGTTTAGATTTTTAAGAAGAGTCATTAGATATACAATAAATACCTCTTGTTTACCCGGTGTTTCGATTGAGTTGCACTGATCGTGACCATGGTATTGTACTTTTTAAATATTATCGCGAAAGGTAAAAAAGAAAATAGTCATTAGTTTATAATTATGTGTATTTCTGTTTCTAATGTGGTCTGCAATAAAGAATGTTCTATCTATCTATATTTTTAACCCAAGACGTGAAAACGAGAGGTTTTATAAGTTTAACATGTGTATCTGTGTATTTGTGTGTCTATCTCCTTAACGGATGGACCGATTTATATTTAGCGTTTTGTTTGAAAGGTTACTCGATTGAGAGTGCTCTTAGCTATAATTCAAGAAAAGCTGTTCAGCCGTTCGAAGATCATCAGCTCTTTTCTATATATTTTTTTTAATTTATGTTATTGTTGCTTATAGGTCGTGGGTTCGATTCCCACCTGAGTCTGGGTGTTCTTTGTGTCCGTTGTTTCTATGTTTGTAAAGTCCCCCGCGACACAGGAGTAATTCCTAATGCGGGAGTTGTCTTTTTTAAATGACAAAAAAAATGACGCTTGACATCGTCGCGGCAGGACGCTTCACTCCTTGAAAAAGGGCCCCCTTCGGGTCCGAAACTAGTCGGGCATCCCCGAAATACAAACGTGAGTAAAACCGTATAGTCTTTAATAAAAAAAAATCAAATAGAATGTCTTTATACGAAACTATTCTTCCTTATTTAAAAAAAATGATTTTCGTTTTAGACTGTTGTTTTTGAAGAACACGGCACACGGCCAGCTAGTTTAATTACATACTTAACGGTCTCTTTCTTTCAACATTGTATCTGGATATAGTAAAGCTTTAGTTGCTTGCAGTACCTAACCATCAGCGGAATTTTACGGCCAACAATTCAATTCAATTCGACGAGTCTGTTGGTCTAGTGGTCCTGACTGCTAAGCCAAAAGTTGTGGTTTTGATTTCCACCCAGGATTAATAATTGTGTGATGAGCAGAATCGTTTGTTCTATATCTGGGTGTAGTTTATTGTTGTGTAATATATGTGTGTTATCAGCTGTCTGGTTAAAATAGCTCTGTCTAGTTTGGAATTTGACCGTGTGTGAGATATCTGAAGCTATTATTATTATTCTCATTATTACTCTTAAAACATATAAATTACATTTTCAAATATGTACATTAAAAATCAAATATTTAAAAATAGTAGACCACCAACATCGGGTACAGGGACCAAGACACCGGCGGTTGGGGCTCCAAAGACAGGCTAACTATAATAGGGGCCGTGTCGAGGAGAAATGCCTTCTGCATCAGCCCCTTGATTCAGCCGTCTCATTTTAGCCTCTTTAGGTGTTGATCGAGGCTCTTATTATTATTCTTTTTATTCATCTTAAAACCATATACATTATATTTTCAAATATGTACATAAAAATACATGTTTAAAAATATAAACAATAGACAACCGATAGGACTTGGTCCTATCGGTTGTCTATTGTGTATATCGGTTGTCTGTTGTTATACCGGTGGTCAGGGCTCCAAAGACAGGAACCTATTCACTATACGAGCCGTTATTATTTTTAATAATTGCTCTACCTCAAAGTAACCAAGCGTATTTGTGTAAATATTAATATTCTTCGTACCCTATATGATTGGAACAGCGTAGTGGGTACTACGTTGCTCGAAGCATATAGTACCCCGCTGAATAATTTAAACTAATAAAACTATTGTTCAATGTCGTTGGATATAATAAATTTGAAATCAAAACACAGGCAAAGTAAACGTATTGAAGTTAACACCTGTTTCGTAAACCAACATTATACAATATTCCACCAATATTGAACTAGTACTTGTACTAGTTTTGTTTTGTTCGGAGTCAATTTAGTCTAAAGATTTCTTAAAATCTTTATACTAAATTGACTCAAAACTTTATTGTTTAGCTGCTACCTAAACTAAAATTGACTCAAAACTTTATTGTTTAGCTGTTACCTAAACTTTACTGAAATGTTATGTAAACATATCTGTTTACATAACATAAAATTCAAATGAAATTATAACTACTTACAAAAACTGAAACAGCTCTTACAATAGCTATAGATACAGCTCTAACAATAATAGCTGTTATATAGAAAAATACTATTTTAATTTTATATAAATACTACACCGTCACATGTGCGTTCAAATCCCTATCCCACCTTCATTGAAGACCTTATCTAAAAAAATAACACTACGTTGATAATAGTGCTGACTAACTACTATCTTCTGTAGGCCTGTTAAAAGTTGACAAAAAATAACAAATTTACAAACATTGAAAGTTAAATAAAAGTTTTAACAAGAGATCAACTTAATTTCTTTTTTTTTTTAAAGACATCTCCCGCATTAAGAGTTACTCCTGTGTCGCGGGGGACTTTACAGACATACAAATAACGGACACAAAGAACACCCAGACTCGGGTGGGAATCGAACCCACGACCTATGGCATAGCAGTCAGGGTCACTAACCACTAGGCCAACAGGCCAGTCAGCCAAATGACAACTTCCAGAGGTCAAGTGTATGAAATCAAAACTACAGCACAACACTGCTGTGCTGTGTGTTTGTGTTGTGCACTGCACAACACAAACTCAATACCATGTTATTGAAAAAAGAAAAAGGTCTGTTGTGTTTTTCTCTTAAAAGTTACCTTAGGTAGTTGTAGTAAGTTAGTTATACTAATATCATAAAACTGAAAAGTTTTTTTTTATATTTTTCAGGGATTAAAAGTACCCTATGTGCTATTTCAGACTATAATCTATCTCTGTGCCAAATTTCATCCAGATCGGCTTAGCCATTTTTGCGTGAAAGAGTATAAAAAACATATATTTCCATCCATCCTCACAAACTTTCGCCTTTATAATATTAATAAGGTTCAGGAATATTGAGGCAGGTTATAGAGGCTATGCAGCAGAGCAGATTCCATTAACGCGGTTGAATCTGGAGAAAACGGCTAGTAAACTATAATTAAATTAAAATTAGTCTCAGTTAGTCTCAGTTTAAAAAAGCTATAATCCCGAATACCCTTCAAATATAGTCTTCACCATCAACATAACGAGGGAGAAACCATACACAAAGTTATTATACTGTGGTCAAAAATAAACTAAGATGAATAAAAATTCTTAAGGAGAATAATACAGATCATTGATTATACTTAACTCTTGTCGCCACATTAACAACTCGTATTTATTTTATTTAAAATATCGGCAATTTATAATCACTACATCACTATCACTATCACTATATATTATGAAACAAAGTCCCCCGCTGCGTCTGTCTGTTCGCGATAAACTAAAAAACTACTAAACGGATTTTCATACGGTTTTCACCAATAGACAGAGTGATTCATGAGGAAGGTTTAGGTATATAATTTGTTAACGTTTTATGTAAATTGGTTGAAATACGATGATGATTGTTCAAGATGTCTCTACTACCCGTGTGAAGCCGGGGCGGGTTGCTAGTAGAAAATAAAACAATTCACTATTTAATAAAAATTAGTTAATGGACAGTATTATGACTAGTTATACTGGTAGCTGACGCCATTGGTCGGCCTGAAATTGGTGGGGTGATAACTATGGGTGATAAGAAGCTAGGCATGCATGATAAGTTGATAACGATGACTTGAGTGCTGATTGAGGTAAGAACAACATAGTAAGTAATTTGTAAGGTTATAGCAATAGTGGTGAGCTTTTGCCAACATAACTCTATTTTGAGCTGTAACTTTAAACTAAAAACATTTTCAAGTAGATTTTTTAATAATACCCACGGTGTGTTTCATGTTATCAGAAGTCAATACTCATTAAAGATTAAGTGCTATAAATGTTTCCCTTTTAGGGTCTAGCATTGAAATTCGGCACTAATAAACGTTGATCCTGAGAACGGTCAAGCCTGTGTTTAATTCCAAGCCTGGCTAATTGCCTACTGGTTGCGGGTAGTCGTAAAATGTGGGATGTAATTCATGAGCCATGAGTTAACGCATCTGTAAGATATTTCTAGACTTGTATCCTTGATATATGTACATTTTCATTGCTGATTTGCCGAGTTGTGGTCAGAATATAAAATAGTTTTCTAGATTAGTTTCTATTATACTTAGTTATGTTCTAGGAGGGATCACAGGTCATTCGTGGGTGCAGGCCGCTTTCAACCGGTGTTCCTGGTAGGCATTACGGGAGGCCTATGTTCAACAGTGGACGTCCTATGGCTGAAATTATGATAATGATTATGAAATCGTAGCAGAGCCATGCTTCGGCACGTGTAGACCAGCTCGACCGGAGTGATACCACGGCCTCACAAAAAGTCGGCAGTGAAGTAATGCGTGCATTGCTTTTCGCCGAGTGAGTGAGGTTACCGGAGACCCTAACCCTTCCCCTCTTCTAACCTTCCCTCCTCCCCTCCCCCGTTTCCACCCCTCCCTCCTTCCACCCTTCCCTACTCCCTTCTTAAAGACCGACAACGCACTTGTGACTCTTGAGTTGCAGGTGCCCATGGGCCGCGGTAGTTACCATCCATTTACCATCAGGTGACCTGCTCTCAGCATGGGTCTGCTAGTTTGCGCCAAATACTATAAAAAAAGGCTCACATTTTACACAACCTTCATTATTAAATCTTTGTTTTATACATTCATAGCTTATACCCGCGGCTTCGATCGCGTAAAAGTTATTTTCGTGTCCCTAGAGAAAAGTACTTTTTTTCTGGAGCGAAGGTCCTTTTATGTACCTCTGGCATCGTGAATGCAAAATTTCATGAGGATCGGTTGAGTACTTAAAGCGTAACAAACAAACAAAAGATAAAACTCACATTCACAATTATATATTTTTTTTTAAACAGTAAAGTTTTGCTTCACTACCGGGTGTCTGTGAGGCCGTGGTATCACTCCGGCCGAGCCATACTTCGGCACGTATGGGACGTGTCGAAGTATGGCTCTCCCACAAAAGAGTATTTATTATTACCATATTAGTCAGGATTTGTAATTAGACTTTAAAGAAGACAGAAAAAGACGAAAAATACTTTAAAGAATATTTTAATCAATGAATTAACTGTCGATTCTTCGAATATAACCTAGCTTGTAAGTGCTGGGCAGCGGATATTACAAGCTAGGTTATATTTTACTAGCTGAACCACGCAACTTCGTCCGCGTTTGTAAATTTTCCCCGTTTTCGTAACATTTTTCATTGATGCTCCGTTTCTATTGGTTGTAGGGTGAAGTTATAGCTTTTCTCGTTAAATGGGCTATCCAACACGAATTTTTTTTTTAATTCGAACCAGTAGTTCCTTAGATTAACGCGTTCAACCAAACAAACACACTCTTCAGCTTTATAATATAAAGTAGATACCTACTACTCAATTAATTGTCATATCGAAAATTAATTTAGATTATATTAGACCAGCTGCACCCCGCGGTTTTACCAGCGTAAGTCCCGATGCCGTGAGAATATCGGAATAAAAAGGAGTCTATGTGTTAATCCAGGTGTCCAGCTATCTACATACCAAGTTTCATCGCAATCGGTTTATTGGTTTTTGCGTGAAAAAGCAACAAAAATCCATACATCCTCACAAACTTTCACGTTTAAAATATCAGTAGGATAGATAGATAACACTTTATTTATACACCATTGTTAAAGTGGAAGTCATTTACATAATGATGTAAAACAGATAATGTACAAACGGTGGCCTTATTGCTAGATGCAATCTCTTTCAGGCAACCTTAGGATGTATCAAAATGATTCGGAGAGACAGTGGTTGTAATTTCTAACAAGTATAAAAAATATACAGATATTCTATCATCATCATCGCGTAGAGTCCCGGTTACAACCGAAGCTTCCGCTTCGGTGCCCGGGGTCCGCTTTCCTACTTTTTCTTCTCCACTTCGCACGATCTTCGGCATCCCTGATAGTAAGTCCATTGGCACGCATATCACCCCTTACGACGTCAAGCCAGCACTTTTTTGGTCTATCCCTCCTGCCGGGGCCCGGCGGATGCGGCATGGCCAGACATTTGTTCCCCACGTAAGTATCCGGTTGCCGTAAAACGTGGCCATACCAGCGGAGGCGACACTTTATCGGAATGTCACACATACATATTCGGTATACCTTAAGTGACATACAGAGTGTACTACACTGTCAGGTTGCTGTATAAGTAAGTAAGTAATGCTTGCGCATTGTACAACATCCCTGAATACCAACTTATTATAGCTATTTATTACATAGATCATTAATCAAAATATTGCACAAAGTATCTAAAATTGCGTAACAACAAACAATCGTAAAATGCTTATTTGGCAAAGTTATATCAAAAAGCTATAAAATTGATAACGATCATAATTAACAACTTGACAGCAAAAAGAGATGCTGGCATTTTTATAGCATTGATGTATAATATTAACGGGGCATTTAATTGTTTTACAACAATGAACAAATCGCATTTCATTATAAACACATTTCACAACAATCTTTGCATTGGAAACAAGGTCTTTTAACTAATTATAACTAAATAGTTACTTATATTCTGATGGAAGTGGAGAAGATAATTCAAATTCCCTGTTGTCTTTTTATTTTTTGAAGTGAAAACTTCTTTAGGCACGTTTGTGCACTTTTGCTATGGGAAAAAAGCACTTAACTCGTGACCGTCACGCTAATAATACATATATAGATCCACTATATTTCGTCGCTAATCTAAACATTGAGTTCTGTCAGCTCCTTATTATTTATGTCACCAACCTGCTAATGTGACGTTTTAAGTTCGTCGTTTCGATTAAATTTTCACTTCTGTCGGCAGTCCCATGACTGCCTATTTTTCTTTATGGTGCAACGGTTTGTCTTGCTACTCTCCTGATAGAAAGTGACAAGAGAAACCTATTCGGTATACACTAGAACGTTCCGGGATTATAATTGACTGAAAAAATAGACTACTTTAGAGTAAACTACACTTCAGCAATCTGTTCACAGAAGAAATTTCTTCCGTGATGATAACATTAAAACATTTGGAGCAAGTATTGCAGAGTAAATAAAGACATCGCTTACAAAGTCAACTTAACTCGTGAAAAATGCAGGAATTATGTCGCTTAAATAAATTGTGACGCACTTTCGTAAAATACTCAGCGAAAGAGAATAATTGTTAAGAAAATGTTTGTTCAGTCGCGCGTCTCTGTACAGTATTTCGAGTATAATGAAGTACTTATTTTTGAAGAAAGCAAGCAAGGCGATCAGGAACAAAGGAGCTGAATGTTTATTATTTGTTTAAGTTGTAAATATTGCTGCTATTTTTTGAGTAAGTTAGTAAATATAGGGGTAATGTACAAATTATCCATTAATCTAATTGTTTTTAAACTTTCGCGACTTTGATACATTTGGATGTGTAACTCGGTACTTAATCGCGTTAATATATATAAGGTACAATAAGTAAGGTACAAAAAACCCGACGTTTCGATCGAATTGCACTGATCGTGGCCCCGAGTGATTCGGGTAACCAAAAAGGTATTGTACCTTATAAATATTATTAAGTCTAATATTCATTTATCTATTGTACGTATAAGTAAGTCATATTGTAAATTACTGTGTGAATAAAGGAATAATATATAATCAAAACGCACAATACACATTATCTCAGATTGGGTTTTTCTTAAATGATCTACTGTGACGCTTTCTTGAAAATTCGTCGTGAAGTTGGCGACGATCTTGGCTGAAGTAGACTAAATTTAATCCATTGAGTTTAACAGCCCTCCTAAATATTGGTTTCTTGTGTTGCGGATTGTCACACTGGCGAAGATGTGGGGGAATGTTTCATCTTTACTGCAACAAAACCTGCAAAACGGCTGTGTCTGAGAGCTCCGTTCTCTTGAAATGTTTGTTTATTGTTATGTTTGTAGTTTGCAGTTCCCAATGACGATTTAAGTAAATATTTTAACTCGGCTGCATATTATTATTTCTTGTATAATTTTTGTGCAAGTTTAAAAAAGTTATTTATTCTGAAAATAGTCAAGTATCTTAGAACACCCTAATTATAATAGATTGTGTGATCTGCTTCCCTGCGTAGATACTGGTAACAAAAATATTTTAGTAGAAGGTAAGATTATATAGAACTAGTAACCCGCCCCAAATTATATACCTAAACCTTCCTCATGAATCACTCTATCTATTAGTGAAAACCGCATGAAAATCCGTTCAGTAGTTTTTCAGTTTATCGCGATCAGACAGACAGACAGACGCGGCGGGGGACTTTGTTTTATAATATGTAGTGACAAGTAAAAATAAGATACGTTCCTTTATATTGTAATGTCTGAAATTAATCCTGCGATTGCATTGAGAGTGCTGTTACGATAAAAATAATGGTATCATCGATTTTGGTACTTCAGATTTTATACTTCCAATATAAACAATTATGACCTAATTGGTCAGTTAGTTAGTTAGTTTGTTAGTTGAAAAGGTTTAGAAGAATATTAGAAGTGGTTTCATATCTTACTATATCGTCTATTCATCTAAATCGAGTCTTATAATTAGTATCCAGAAATATGTTACAGTTACCGGCACGAGTCGTGAGCACACTTTTTAATGGTCGTAACTAACTCGTAAGTCGATGTTTATTGGGTTCGCACGTATCATTCGGCTACCGTATACTTAAGTGCAATTTTAGTGACAACTTTTTAACTAGATTATTTTAAAAAAATTGTGCTCACGGTGCCGGTATCTGTAAAAGAAATTTGACCCACTTTATTTTTTAGTTTTAGCGCCACACACGTTGATATCACTTTTGTTTGTTTCTGTTTAAAAAACAAGACTTCCGTAGTAGAACATTGTTGCGGGGATTTCACAAAATATGAATATGATTAGCACGAATAGCGCAATGGTTAAAGTGATCGCCTCGCCACTTCGCCACGCCAAGTGTTGAGGTTTCGATTCCAACTTGGTGTGATCCACAAATAGTTGATCCGAGTCTGCGTGTTCTTTGTGTCCGTTATTTCAAAGTTTGTGGAGTTTCCCTAGACAAAGGAATCTTTTTTTTTTTAAATAAAAGCCAGTGAACAAAAGTCAGCTAGATTCAAAAGAATTATACTGCGAACTGTGAATCAGCCAAATAATTGTCCTAGGGATCGAACTCTGACGACTCCACGCTATGGTAGCTGGAAGGGTTCCTTGTGTAGTGGCGCTTTGCCACTACACCTATGTAATCATTGTTAGAATCTAGTCTAGTATATTTCAAAGCTTTGTTAGAAATCCATGACAAATTTTAAATTTAAATTGGGATTTAGAAAGTTATAAACAGCTAATAAATGAAATCACAAAGAACATTGAACACGAAATTGATGCTGCTGAATTGCTCCTTGAAGGCTGCTTCCAATCACGTCCGACATACCTCTGTGAAGGGTCGGATGTTATATTCCTGGAAAACAAAAGGAGGATCTACCTACCAGGCTAGGTGAGCATGCCTGGTGAACCACGGCCCAACTGTTGGTGTTGGGAAGTTCTATATACAATGAATCTCTGCATAAAAGAAATAATAAATATCGTGGGAGAGCCATGCTTCGGCACGTATAGACTGGCTGGACCGGAGTGATACCACAGCCTCACAGAAAACCGGCAGTGAAGCAATGAGTGCATTGCTTTTTGCCGAGTGAGTGAGGTTACCGGAGGCCCTAACCCTTCCCTCCCCTCCCTTCCCCCTCTTCCACTCTTCCCCTACTCCCACCTTAAAGGCCGGCAACACACTTGTGACTCTTGAGTTGCAGGTGCCCATGGCCGGTGGTAGTCATTTACCATCAAGTGACCCGCCTACTCGTTTGCCCCCTACACCATAAAAAAACAAGATCATTGAAATTCACATGGAATTTCATGTGTTGTACAAGCCGTGCAGTACGTGATAGGAGACACGGCCCATATACTGTATCACAGTAATTTAGCTTGGACAATACCAGACTATCTACCAGTTGCTTCCTGATTGGTATACTGAGGAAGTTTCTAATATTGTACAATATTTTAAGGCGGTAAAAACAGTTACTCAGAATCCTGCCAATGTGAGCCTCAAAACGCAACTCCGGGTCCATAGTTAACCCCAGGTTGCAAACACTATCTGCTCTATGAATTTCTTTGTTCATGATTAGTATTCTGGCTTAGCAGAAAGTATTCTGGCTTAGCAGAAAGTATGTCCCGGATTTTTTGTCTGCTACCCAGCACTTTGATTTATGGGGGTTCAGAACTAGCGAGTTTAGCTTTGACCACTCTGTAACTCTTTGTAGGTCTTCATTCAGTTTCTGAGCAGCTGATGACATTGCGTCAGGTTTAAAGGAGAGATACACTTGCAAGTCATCAGCATATATGTGGTATCTACAGTTCCTGAAGGACTGAGCTACATCAGCACTGTAAATTAAGTACAATAGAGGCCCAAGTATTGAGCCCTGAGGCACCCCTCTATGAACAATACGCGGCCCTGAAGTCTTAACACCGCCATGAATTTCGACAAAATGGGTTCTGTTTGATAGATAGCTATCGAACCACTTTACGGTTTCCACTGAGAACCCATAGTAGGAAAGTTTCGAGAGCAGCAAGGTAAGATTTATCGAGTCAAAAGCCCTGGAGTAGTCCAGCATGATCAAAATTGTACCTTCCCCCCTATCACGAGCCTCAAGTATATTTCCCACAACGTCACAGAGAGCTGTAGCAGTTCCCCGCTTTTTACGGAAACCTGACTGTAAGTCAGGGAGGAGGTTTTTGTCCTCTAGGAATGACATTACAATAGAGCTTGTTTAATCCGTGATAAGTTACCTGTTGTGTCGATTTCATAGTAAGCGCACCATACAATTAAAATAAAAAAGAATCCAATTAAAATAACATGTAACAAGCGGGTGATGTGACACTTCAAAAATTTGTAGGAGAACAATGACGACACTTAGCGCGCCATGACGAGCTAACAAAAGAGTTCAATTAAAGTTGCAATTGCTACATGAGGAACCATGTGATCGTCAGATTTACGAATACAGTTAATCCTATCTTAATTAAAAAAAGGCATAATGATATATAAATGTGTTCTTTACAGCAGTGTTGAGTTACTGAACATTAATTCCATTCAGATTTTGGTTGATTGAAAAGCATACCATTTCAGCTAAGTGCAGGCGTCCCTCATCCGTTCTCTTTGTGGGCCAACTTTCAGATGGTTTATAGTAATTAATTAGTAGTAAAAATTTACAAGGATATATTCATAAACTTTTTATTAAAAGAACAGGGGATTAACATTACATGACGTATGCCCGGTTCCTATAATTAAGAAACGATTCGTTTTGCTCACGGACGGTAAAATTTTCGTTAAAAATTCAACGTAATTTTAAGCAAAACGAATCATTTCTTGATTATAGGAACCGGGCATTAGTGAAAAAGTGAAATGATAGATAATAAACTAAATTACAGTATATCTAGACCAAGGTCTGTGAATTCAGAGAACAGCAATGATAACTATTATTAAACCATATCGTGAAATTCAAACCAGCTATAAATAACTAGTCTGGAAATCAGAGTATTTTCGGAGTGCAGTAGTAATAACTTTAAATATTCATTTGATGATAATATTGAACCATTTCTTAGTTACCTATATCTAACAATAATGAAAGAAATCTTTTAAAAATTAAAATACCCACGACTCAGAAACCTGATTTTCTTGAATTCTTGCTAAGAACACTCTTGTAAAAGGTCCATTCTTTTATTAGCTATGATACCACAGACAGATACACACTTTAAACTTATAACACCCATCCTTTTTGTGGCCAAATCATTGTTTATTATAGTAATATATTTTAAGTCAGTAAATTTCCCAAAAAATAGTTACTATATCAGATTTAAATTTCCTTATTTAGTATTTCATTTATCAAACTGTTCTTGTGAGAGATTTCTTCAATTATTATATCTAAGTACCAGTTAGCATGTTTACACTGCACTTAGATTACAAGTATGACGTGTCTAAAGACATTTCTGGCAAAGTCTCTCATACAAAAAAGTTAATTATTAGAATCTCAGAATAGATTAATAATAAGTATTGTTTAAATATCAATGGCCTCTTCGAATAAACGTGCAAGTGAAAAAAAAAACAATTTAGCAGGAGACAATAAAAACATTTCTAAACGATTTAGAGGATTTTTGTTCACAAGAAATATTAACTGCTGATCAGCATAGTTTGCATAAATATTAATTGCTGATCTTCATAGCAGTAGTTTGATTGAAATCATTATTATTCAAGCAACTCATGAAAAGCTATTTTATTTTTATACTTATGAAATGGCACATTAATAAAACCGTGTGAGACATCATACGTTTATTCGTGGTGAAATGTACACATTACAAAAAAATAGTGCAATATTAGGCCTTTTATGAGTGAGTAACTACACTTAACTCTTATTCCCGTCATGATATAGGAAATAATCTTACTAATATTTAATACTTCGGATATTGTATCCGAAGTATTAAATATTAGTAAGATTACTAACGCGATACTAACGCGTTCCGGGTGTTGATGGGGCTGCCCCGGTATTGCAGCGCATCAGCGATGTTTGCTGAGGCTCGCGTGGACTGTTGTTATACAACGATGCGTAAGAGATGCACATCCCTGGTGAACTGTGTGCAGGCCAGCCCCAACAACATTTTACGCTGCATTGCCAGCAGACTTGACTATGTGTATGTGAACCGCTGCTGCTTTCTACCTCGGTAGTGAACCTGTGGTAGTGGTTCATATGCATACGTTGTGTAATTATAGGTATAAATTTACATAGTTTGTAAGAATATTATTGTTTCTAACCAAATGAGTCAAATGTTACTTGAATAAACAATTTATTAATATTAATATTTTTATATAATCAGTCGATCGGAGTGCTACCACAGCCTCACAGAAAACCGGCAGTGAAGCAGTGCTTGCATTACTTTTCGGCGAGTGAGTGAGGTTGCCCTAACCCTTCCCTCTCCCTTTCTTCTCTTCTCCCCTTCTCTCCCTCCCCTCTCTTCCCCCTTCCACTATTCCTACCTTAAAGGCCGGCAATGCACTTGTGACTCTTGAGTTGCAGGTGGCCATGGGCCCATGTAAGTATTTTTATTTATTTCCTTTTTTTTTGGTGTACAATAAAGAGTATTTATTTATTATTATTATTATAAAGTAATCATAATGAAAATAACAATAGTTTGTTAGGACATCCATTCATTTATCTCTTATCTAAGTTCTCCTTAAATGTACCCTGTAAGTCAATCCGTTTTAACCCACCTTTACAAATATCAAATATTTCTACAAATTATTGTCCAAATACCTATTATTTGAGAGCACGTACAAACTTTAACAGGTTATGTAAACAGTGCGATATTGGCCCTTTTTTGACCAGTTTGCCCGGGGCAAGAAGATGTATGAGCATTTTTCAAACCCGCAAACTGATATTATGCTTCATTGTGAAGAATTTATTTTATATATGTGATATATTGTGATTAATTAATGATATATTTCAGTTCGTGAGCGTTATACGTGATGATGAGTTTGTTCACATAAATATTCTTTGGTACCCAATTACTAGGTAAAGACTTGTTATTGGCTCTCTGATAACTAAATTAATTTCGACACTTTTTTTACTATTTCTATTCTATTTTTACATAGCTGGAAGTCTTCCATGCATTAAATAAATTTATTTAAAGTTAGGTAAGTAATGAAACTTTCTTACAAAATCACGGATGATCTACATAAGCACCACGGATGTACGATATGTACAAAAGTACTTCAAATTATTATATTAAAGGTTTTATAGTTTACTACTGTACATAACTACCTCCTCTTGTTGGGCGAGAACGCAAAATTGTAAGGCCTCGCTTGGCTTGAGAGGTTTTGAGATTGGGTGTTGATGTAAGAGATCAATTGAAAAAGGCTCTAGAATAACTGGCGTATATTGGAAACTGAATTTACTACGTTTAAAATTACAACTTCATCGATTTGGTACGGCAACTTGACAGCCGTCCACTCTGACTGCTCGCTGAAGCGCTTCTCCTTTTTTCAGTATAATGTATTTTAGTTTATGTCTCCTTTCTTTCTACTGATTCTGTACATATTCAAATCATTTTAGAAATTATTTAAATACCAGCCAGCTTCCCGCAACACTCGAAAGAGGTTCGGGTGTCACAATATGCAGATTCTGTCGAGAGGCAGAAGAAACTGCAATGCATATTCTATGCTTCTGTGGCCCACTAATACAGTACCGCAGGAAATACAAACAATCACTGCTGATAGGGTTTGGAAGTTTCTCGAAGCCATAAATCCGAGCAGTGATCTATAAAGGAAGAGTGCGCTACAAAAGACCAGAAATGGCCGAGGTAGCACTAAAAGGTAAGGTAGCAATAAATAACTACCTCCAATTTATAGTGTCGTGCGATTTGACTACAAAAAAAAAATTGTTAAATCAAATCGTGCCAACTCGCCCCATCACGTAACCTTGTTCAGGTGAGATGGTGAATTAACAGAATCAATTAATAATAAATAACTCGAGCGTAAACAAAAACAGAATCAAATTCGAGACACCTCGGACGCTCATACAATAGGAATTACCATCCGTTACTTTACTATTAAACCATCTTGTCACACACATCTTGTACACCAAATTATAACAACATGTTATTCACATCAGACATAACCGAAAATAGCACATATTTCTATTTACTAAAAGCACCTACAGTCTTTTAGTCAACAAAAGTAACAAAGTTATTTATTTGAAAAATCGTGTAATACGCAGTACACTAATTTATTATTTGACACAAATATCAAACGTTTGAATGTTTGGCACTGTATAAGTATTCGTGTGACATTTTAATGAAATGAATAATGCAACTTTTGCTTATGTTATTTTTCGTGTGGTCACACGAATAATAATTCAAACAATCGTATTTTTTCGTACAAAAATTGCCCCATTGTTTAGTACTGTCGCATTTTGGACAAAAAATCAGTGAAAAAATGAGATAGGTGTCGGATTGGTTGCAGAGAAAAAATTGTTTGGGTAAAATTACTTGGACGTATATTCGATGGGGCAATCGATATACTAATCAAAGTTACTGAAAGGGTCTCAACAGCTTGCACGAATAGGTTCTAGATTCTGATAATTTTTCACATCAAGCAAGAATTGAATCTTATCAATTAATAAATCTATCTGTCACGGATTCTATCGCGATTTATTTGGTGTTATTTTACTATCTATATTGATCCCGACGTTTCAGTTGCTTTTCAGCAGCCATGGTCACGGGTAGACTAAGATGATGGTCGTCTCATGTATCGAAGTGCAAAGTTATCTCAAAGTACCCGAAGTTTGTTGATTGTTGGTGTTACTATTTACGCAGAATGAGCTCAAAGTGTCTTGAAGCCTTGCTGTGTTTTGTATTTTCTTGGGTGTGAGTAAGTGAATAACCGGATCCCAAGCTGGTGGTACGTTCCAACCATCATCTCTATTAAAATTAGGGTGTTTTTTAATTTCAATAGCCTCACGGAGCATCCTTGGCAGGAATCGATGTTCTTTCGCGAGTACCTGTGGTTTATCGAAACGCAGGTAATGGTTGGTCCCTTGTTGCACGTGTTCACACACAGCAGACTTCAACGAGCGTTGGTGTTTTATGTCACAGCCCACAGTCACAGTCTGTTTTATAGACCCCTGCATCTTGTAGAGGTACTTGGCACTTGACAGATGGTAAAAATTGACTTTTCTTCGTTGGCGGCTTGTAGTATGTATTGATTGAAGCTCGCTTCAAGATGTAGCCAATCTTGTCAGTAACTCCTCGTACATACGGTAGAATGGCAGGCTAGCGCTCGACAGTGGCTGGCTTTTCTTGGGATCTGTGATGGAGGCGCGGTAGTGGGAGCTTGTTGTCTTGCAGTACGTGCTTGACATGTGCAGTAAGTTTTATTTCAATGTGTAACATTCGCGTAAACTTTCGACAATATCAAATCTATCTGTTTTTACATAAATACAAAAATTGTATTCGATACCTACACAATCCCAAAATGTTTTGTGTGAACCAGAAATAATTGTTATTGAATACTCTTTGGGAATTGTGTTGAGAACACAAGTCCCTTTAGTATATGTACATTTAGATTGATTTATTCATCTATAAAAGTTTTGAATTAATATTTAAAATTTGAAATTTTAATGTGAAATAAAAGTAAAGGTAGTGCTTTTGGCATTTCTTGTATGTTGTATTTTTATTTTAATAAACTGCATAAAATTAAGTGTCACCTAAATCATGCTTAGTGAAAAATGGTATACGGACTTTTATTTAAATGGCTGAATCCTTTTATTACAATCACTTGTCGCCGCTTTGAAAACGCGCGCTCATGTGAACCAATGTACAGAAAACCAATGATCTCAAAGCGAGCGTCGCCGCCATGGGCGGTGCCGCCGCGTCAAGCAAGCGTCGGATCAAAACGCGCGGCGGCATGTGAACAATTTGAACAAAATGCGTGTTCTTGTTGACGCGCGTCAACGCGCGGTAGCAAAACGCGCGCCCGACGCACGTCATGGGAACGTGGCCTAGGCTTAGCTTATTTAGATCTAAATACTGAGGATCCTTGACCTGCATTGTGTTTACTTATTACTATCAATTGAATGTTATACAGTCTATATACTATTGGATGTTTCAAGAGGCAGTGCGTGAGATGACAACAACGTATTGAACTTACAGTCAGATTAACTTTTGCCCGCGGTTTTGCTTACCTCATGTCTTTTTCTGTACTCCTGACAAAGCGTGACAAACAAAGAAGCTTGCATTTATAATATTAAGGATTGACGACGATGCGATGATATAATGTAGTGTTTTAAAGATCTTATAATAATTAAACATCACAATCGCAAACTATAACAGTAAACACCATAAAACATTATACTATTTGTGTGGTAGCATAAAACCTAAACTATTTGTCCTTTATGTGAGGGACGGTGATAATTACTGGCAGACAATATCCAAGTTCCATACTGCAATTAGGGAACTCGTCCAAAAGCCGCAGTAATCCAAAACTCCTGAAATATTTAGGAGTCACACAAAGTCACGCAACACTAAACCTTATGCTTTCAAATACATATCAACATAGTCTTGCGATCGACATGAAAAGTTAGTAACAATGCTTAGTATATTTCCTTTGGAAACCAATGGAGATCATCAAATTGCTGGAAGTCACAAAACACTCCGGGTCGCGTATATGGGAATCCTACTTCAGGACGTCCCCGCGGTTAAGACGAACTGAATTAGTATTTAATTTATGTATTTATACGGGAATTACCGCGATCACCTGCCTGACGTTTTGACCAGGTTCGTATTAAACCGTAATTAAGTATATTATAAATTTATAATGAAACACGAAAGTTTAAAAGTTAGTGAATTAGTATTTACGGTAAAGTGAGGTAATTTAAATAATTACTGTTATCTAATATTTTTTTAATCATTCAAAATTAAAAAAGTAATATTGTATACATGTGACACCTAAGTGTGCAGTGACTGAACAAATAAGTTTGAAAGTACAATGAAATATTTTTTTTAATATTATTAAAATTTATTAAACCACTGATGTAAAATTTCAAAAGACTAGTATTATATAGTATGTGTATCAGAGGTCTTCGTTTACTATGGACCATACAAGTACAGCAAGCCAACCATAGTCTTGCTTGCTGCATGGCTTGCTGTACTTGGACGGCAGCTGGGAGTGGTAGCCGTAAACCGATAAGCCTGGATTTATTTAAGCAAACATATTTACGTATACGAGTGTTTATAAATACTTTTATAAGGTTACGTATATTCCTACTCATACGCATTATAAATATTTACAAAATTTGTTTACGCAATTACCGACTAAGGTATTTGACAATTTTACATTTCTAAGTATCGTCAGAGATGAAATATGAATTACAATGTACTAAACTCGTAATAAATTGTGCTTTTATAGGTAAGATTGATAGTGTAGTTTTTTTATAGAACCATGTTGGCAGTGCTATTAAGCGCGGATTTCTGCAGGATTAGTGTCTCTAGTATATCTTATTACATACTGATTTAGAAACCCTACTGCAGTACGATACATTGTGCTTTAATAGGTAAAATTGAATGACAGTGTAGTTTTTAGAGAACCATGTTGGTAGTGCTATTAACCGCGGATTTCTGCAGGATTAGTGTCTCTAGTACATCTTATTACATACTGTTTTAGAAACCCTACTGCAGTACGATACATTGTGCTTTAATAGGTAAAATTGAATGACAGTGTAGTTTTTATAGAACCATGTTGGTAGTGCTATTAACCGCGGATTTCTGCAGGATTAGTGTCTCTAGTACATCTTATTACATACTGATTTAGAAACCCTACTGCAGTACGATACATTGTGCTTTAATAGGTAAAATTGAATGACAGGGTAGTTTTTATAGAACCATGTTGGTAGTGCTATCAACCGCGGATTTCTGCAGGATTAATGTTTCTAGTACATCTAAATGCGTAATGACTTAGAAACTCTACTGCACTACGTCACCGTTGGAGATGTATCGGAGTAGCATTTACGCGTGTTTATCGTCTGGAAATACTAATTCAGTCCGTCTCGGCCTACGGGGATTTACTGAAGTAGCGTTTTCATGAACGCCTCCGAGTCAGATTTGATGACTTACAACTTATTATGTGTATCCCTATCAAATTCAAGACTTTGATAGGGTTACAAAAGATAAGGATTGAATTAGGTTAGTAAAAATAATGGTTTAGTAAAACTATTAAACACGCTTTATTCACTATCCACCTCCTCCTCAGACCATCGGTACCAAGCCCAAACTGTTGGACTCGTCTAAACGAATCGTATGAGCCTAAACTCCAGAAGATTACTAGTAGCCACTGAAGAGTTCCACTATCCACCTCCAAGTTCCATCATCAAATCAGTCAGTTCATTTCGATAAGACAATTAGAAGTGGGTTAAAATTGATTTCCAAGACAAGAGAAGCTTATTACGTATGTAACCCTAACGGAAATCGCTGAAGTAAAATATTAGAATATCGCATATAACCGAACTGTCGACGCAGCGGTCAGCGTGCACTAACTCACCAGTGACGTCAATCGCGGTACGAGGCGCCGACACAGCAAAATTGGAACATTAGTCATTAATTAATTTTATAATCATGCCTAGTTCTTGCATCGAATAGGTTTCACCTCTTTGTAGTCTGTAATTTCTTTTCTTTTTAACCGACTTCAAAAAAGGAGGAGGTTCTCAATTCGACTGCATATTTTTTTTTCTTTCTTTTTATGTTTGTTACCTCAGAACTTTCGACTGGGTGAACCGATTTTGATGATTCTTTTTTTATTTGAAAGCTGGTGCTTCCCGTGTGGTCCCATTAAATTTGGTCCAGTTCTGACAATGGCATCCATGAGAAAACCATATATAAGTCTTTTATGGAATAGTTTTTTTTTGTTGAAGTCGGTTTTTTTTTTAAAGAATTATATTACATTAATTTTTAAGTAACTTTGATTTTTTTGATCTTCTGGCTGCAGTTAACGTAACTAGGTAATAAAAGTATGTTAAAAACGTTTGCAAGCTATATTCATTTAAAGTAACTTCAAGACAGTTAAAGCAATTTTAATAAATGTTGATTTTCAAGAGTTTCTAAGTTACGCTCTTTTTATTTGTCTACAAAACAAGTAAGTAAACTTGTTTTGTAGACAACTTAACGCAGTCACCAATTTGCAATTCAATCTACAAGGACTAATGGTAATGTGTGTGTTTTTATAAGCAAGACTTAACAACACAAGTATCAATTATCTATTGCAAGCCCACTGACCTATTTGTTGCAATCATAATTTACAAGGTTCTTTTTATGGACATCTTGTGTCGGATTGGGTCGTGGGTTAGACTTGCAATTGGTATTATATTGAACGAATGAGACAAATGAACGATGTCGCCTGACTTTTATTATTTATGATGTAATACAGTAGTTGACTTTCCAATCGATTTCTTTTTATTAAACAAGCAATTCTGTAAACGTGTGTTGTTATATTTAGCTATTGTTAAACTGTTTACTTGTAAAGTATTGTTTTGAAAATATAACTATTTTAATGTATTCAAGTCATATACATAATGTATAATACTTACGTTTACGAGGAATGTTATCAAAACAATTTATTCTGATCATAGAAAACTAACTTTTATTTTCGATAATACCGTTTATTTTTATTTAATAATAGTCATAGCGTCTCCCGCTCTTTTTAACCCCCGACGCATAAAGAGGGGTGTTATAAGTTTGACGTCGATGTCTGTGTGTGTGTCTGTCTGTGGCATCGTAGCTCTCAAACGGATGGACCGATTTCGATGCGGTTTTTTTTCATTTGAAAACCGATTTCCTTGCGGTGGTTCTTAGCTATGTTTGGTTAATATCGGTCCAGCAGTGTAAGAGTATCAACTCTTTTCCAAAATGATGTAAGGCATTTTGTAATCGTTGAAAGGATTTTCGAGTCGGGGGTGTTTTAAATTTTAAATTTTAATTATTACAGTCGTGATCTACGGGAATCTACAACGGGAAATCTTGAATTATTGAATATTCGTTTCGTTGTTTTGTCATCGGCGCATGTACTGTTGATTTTTATCTTTTAATTCTATTTAATATATAATCTACAATTTCGTTTTTAATTATTTTAAAACACAAAACAAGTTCAATTATGCAGATCTCAATATGAAAAAAATCCCAATACCCCTTTGGCTACTTATCTGAAGAAACCAAATAGGTTTTTGCTCAAAACAAAGCAGACTTGGGAAGTTCCTTGTCCCTACGGAAATTCCCAGTTGATAGCACTGCCAACATGAATCTATAAAAAAACTACACTGCCATTCAGTCTTATATATAAAGCACAATTTATTACGAGTTTAATACAATATTATACCTACATACTTCATCTCTGAAGATACTCATAAATGTAAATTGTAAGATGAGTGCCTTAATCTGTAATTGCGTAAACAGATTTTGTAAATATTTATAAGGCGTATGAGTAGGAATATATATTACCGAATGGAAGTATTTATATACACTTGTATACGCGAATGTGTTTCCTTTTTTATGGTATAGGGGGCAAACGAGCAGACGGGTCACCTGATGGGAAATGATAACCACCGCCCATGAGCACCTGCAACTCAAGAGTCACAAGTGTGTTGCCGGTGGTTAAGGTGGGAGTAGAGGAAGGGGGGAAAAGGGGCGAGGAAGGGAGAGGGGCAGAGGGAATGGTTAGGGCCTCCGGTAACATCACTCACTCGGCGAAAAGCAATGAATCATTGCTTCACTGCTGGTTTTCTGTGAGGCCGAGGTATCACTCCGGTCGAGCCGGCCCATACGTGCCGAAGCATGGCTCTCCCATGAATGATTGCTTAAATAAATGCAGGCTTATCGGTTTAAGCCTACCAATCCCAGTTGTCGTCCAAGTACAGCAAGCCAACCATAGTAAAGGATGACCTTCTCTGATACAAATACTATATAACACTAGTCTTGTGGAACATTACATCAGTGGTTTAATAATAATTCAAAAAATTATTTCACTGTACTTTTCAGAATCAATTATTATTTGCAAGAGAAATAGTTCAAACGTTTTACACTACACACTTAGGTGACACACGTATAAAATTAATTTACTTTTTTAATCTTGAAAGATTAAAAAAACTATATTAGATAACAGTAATTATTTAAATTACCTCACCTTATCGTACTTTATTAGACCTTAAAAGCTCGCAGGTTTAAGACTGACCCGTAATTTATTCAAGATATCACCAATTTTATAATTATATGTGTACTAGCAGCGCCCCGTGGTTTCACCCGCGTAAGTCCCGATCCCGTGGGAATATCGGAATAAAAAGTAGCCTATGCGTTAATCCAGGTCTTCAGCTATCTACATACCAAGTTTCATCGCAATCGGTTCAGCGGTTTTTGCGTGAAAGAGTAACAAACATCCATCCATCCATTCATCCATCCATCAAAACTTTCACATTTATAATATTAGTGGAATTTTTCTTGGTCGCAACCGCCTTGCCTATTTATATTTGCATTTATGTACTTTTATATTTACACTTTTCCATTAAAGTATATTTTGTGCGAACTTTCTGAATATTGATTTAACATTTTATCACAACAACATTCCTGTTAAAATATATCCACAACCACTCCTGACTCCGTTGATTGTTAAATAAATAACTTCCACTACATTGTTAACGACTTTACTAATGGCGGTAAATGACCGATTATGCGCATTGCCTCGCGGTGCAGTACCTAAAATAAATGAATTGACATTTGCTCACGTGACGTTTGACCGGGCTACTATATTATCACCTCCACGTTGCGCCAACCAACGTCACCCACACGGAGTCTGATCGCTATATTCGCTATACTATAAAAGCAGGTACATTTATATATAAAACATTAAATTTACCTTTTCATTCATGTTCGACGATAGCACGAGTAGTCCACTCGTGACCACGATCGGTGCAATTCGATCGAAACGTCGGGTAACCAAGAGGTATTGTACCTTTTAAATATTATCATAATTAAGTCCCGAGTTACACATCTAATATGTATCAAAGTCGCGAAAGTTTATAAACATTTTTTTTATGGTATAGGGGGCAAACGAGCAGGCGAGTCACCTGATGGTAAATGACTACCGCCGCCCATGGGCACCTGCAACTCAAGGGTCACAAGTGCGTTGCCGGCCTTTAAGTTGGGAGTAGAGGAAAAGGAAAGGGGGAAGGGGGGAGGGGGAAGGGTTAAGGCCTCCGGTAACATTGCTTCACTGCCGGTTTGCTCCCACGATAGAAGCATGGCTCTCCCACGATAGGCCACAGACAATTATGGTTTAGGTACTATCTCTCATCATTTCAAAATTCAAATCAAATTACAAAATTTATACAAGCGCTTTCAGAATCATGTTTTAGACATGGGCCATGGCCCTAGGGGGCTCCGGCCTCAAGGCTCTAAGCACAGGACACAGGCACCAAGAGGTGCTTTTGTACAATCTGTAAACGTTTCAAAAATTTATTGATATTGTATTATTAAGATTGAGCAAAAAACACGTTTTAACTAATATTATATAATATATAATTATAATATATAGCGTCAATTGAAATTTCAATCGTCCATCTATAACGGTACATGAGATACAGTCCACTGACAGACAGAGGGACAGCGAAGGCTTATTAATAGGGTTCCGTTCCGTTCCCTTTGAGTATGTAGAGCCCTAAAGACACCACTCAGTTCAGACCACTTCGCGTCTCACTTCTTCAAAACAGTTTGCTTTGAGTTATTTTTTTCTGCCACGGCACTATTGGAATCCTAGATCACTGAAGAACAAGGTTGAAAACTGCAATTTTATTATGTTATATGGTTTCATTGCAAAATTCTTTAGGATATAGACGCAGCCTCCAAGGACTTCAGTCTAAAAATACCAATCTTTTAAATGTCTCCTTTTTTGCTTTTAAACTATTTGCAAGTTTATCTTGAAGAACTGAGAAAGTACCAATAAGAATTTACAGATTTAAACCGGGGTTCAAAAGGTGTATCAATTTTTAACTTTAAAAAAGTATCCATGACTTCAACGCACTTAAGCCATGATTAATTGTAATAAGCTGTAATTTTCATTCCTTAATTTTTCCACTCGTAGAGCATATTTAAAGAAAATTAAATGAGACAAACCTATGGGTACAATTTCATTTGAATGAGAAAAAGAATTATTGAAATCGGTTCACAAATACCGAAGATATCCTGTAATATACCATACATAAAATAATTCTGTCGAATTGAGAACCTCCTCGTTTTTTAAGTCGGTTACAAATGGTCCATACGCCTTTCATTTTCTAAAACTCTACAGGGAAAAGGTAAACATAATTTTAATTAAATTTGTGAGGATGAACGTTTCTAAGATCCCAAAGGCTTCTTAAAATGAATGTCTTCTATCGTGTATTGGATCGCGTTTTCTTGCAATGAAAGAAAATGTTTACAATTTCAATGTCTCTTAAGTTGTATCTTTAGGTAATTAGTGATGTATAAAAAATTGGTTGTCTGGAAAGTTGGTTTACGGACGATAATTTTACGTGATAACGTCACCGATCGTGCCTCTCTATCGATTGTTCCGCGCTCTCGCTTGCACGCTCGGCTCAGGCGGAACGTGACAATGAGTCATACTTTTTCGTGCGTGCAGCCGGCATCCATCGATTTATAAGACCTTATCACGTCAATAAACCAACAAGCCCTATTAGATTAAGGATACCAGCATACCAATCGATCGATCTGGCTTTTCAGACCGGTGTGGTAACAACGACAACAAACGATCCATTCTATCAACAATCGATGTGTGTGATGGCACTCTAAGGAAAGGCCCCATCCAATGAATTAACCACGAACCTCTTCCGGTGTTGAAAAATAATAATCTTTTTCTAATGTACTAGACACCGGTCTAAGATTATTACTTGTCAATACTAAAAGGATTGCGCCTAAATAAACAGACAAAAGATTGTGGTTATTGTAATTCATTACCGAAAAGTTTTTTTCAATAAAATTTTATCATGAGGCGTAACGTTTTTTCGTTAACGTTAATACATTTTATAAATTACTAAAAACTTTTATCCTTTACGTACAAGTCGCTTCACAGCTCTTACGCGACATTCTATGACACTTCTGGGACTCGTTTTAGGAAAATAGCAAGTGTTAAAGGGTCGCTTATGGCTGTATTGAGCTTATGGCTTGTAACAAACATAGAACAATTTACTATTTTGATAGTGTTTTTTGGTATAATGTTTGAGTCCCACAGCGCCTTGCGCTCAATATAATGTTTCCATACTTGAATACAAGAATACTTCCGCCACAAAAACTCCTTAAATTTTTTTTAATTACAGCTAAGAACACTCTCGACCAAGTCACCTTTCAATGAACAAAAAAAACAAAATCGGTCTATCCGTTTAGGAGTTATGATACCGCACAGATATTCAGATACACACGGTTAACTTCTAACACCCCTCCTTTTTGCCGCCTGCTAGCAATACATTCATTTCATTACATTTAACAATAAGACATTAATAATGTGTGATACTTTATTATATGTGGATGACATGAATTGAACTACTTTAAATTTTAAATCACACAGAGTGTATTTATTTTTAGTAGATCAGAATAAATTAAATTATAGAGCATAATAGTTAAACTGAAACAATTTCAATGAAGTTGCATAACATTCAGTAAACAAGTTACTGATTGAACAATTCCATTAGGAAGTATTGGATAATGAATTTGCATAAAATCGAACGATATGAATGTATAACAAACCTATGAATGGTTAATTCATCCAGATTATTCAAATATATCTCCTACAATAGTTAGTACGTAACAGAATTTATAATTACATCTAGGTGTGGATGTAGCTAGTACAATCATCATCCTCCGCGCCTTTTCACAACTAAGTTGGGGTCGGCTTTCAATCTAACTACGATACGGCCGAACTTCGATATTTTACGTCAAGCAACTACCATCAGATTAAAACACAACCCAAGTACTAGGCGATATCGAACTTCTGTTGTTAGACCAGGTTGTCGGACTTTTTAGGGCCCCAACTACCCATAACGAATGCCACAGATGTTCGTATGTCAACCGGGACCGACGGCTTAACGTGCTGTCCGAGGCACGGAGGGGTCTCAATGTGTTAAGAATGGTCACCCATCCTAAGACTGACCTGGCTAGTATTAAATAACCTTGTAATGTACTAACCTACCCGGACACCACTACTAATAGGTCTAGAAATTAATTACAGTTTTTTTAGAATCTTGGAAACAGTGTCGATCGACTTAGAATGCACTCTATGAACACACTTACAATTCACTGACCTGGATGGAATTAATGATGAGTAGTGTCACAATCATTGCTATTGCGTCTGAATGATGGTAACGAGCGAGTAGGTACAGACATCTAACTCAATGAACGCGGGAATAATGGGCAGCTCTATTTTTTCTAAAGTGATCTTAGAATACACGAATTGCAAGCAAGTAAGATTATTTTATTTACACATCTAGATATATCTCCAACAGAATATAATTATGTCAGCAGATTATAACTCAATTTTGAGAAAAATCTATGACTATAAATATTATAATGTTATGGATGCGGTAGCTGCTTACAAAAAGAGACTATAAAAGATAGTTTGTGAGGATAGTAATGTTTCATAGCGTCCAAAGAGATGAATGGTACACCACTTCATCACTTAACGTCAACATT
This sequence comes from Euplagia quadripunctaria, assembly GCA_963859945.1. Lineage (NCBI taxonomy): Eukaryota > Metazoa > Arthropoda > Insecta > Lepidoptera > Erebidae > Euplagia > Euplagia quadripunctaria. The sequence continues at coordinate 15,445,804 of OY982577.1, read as the reverse complement.
TGACGCATCCTTGCCGGAGGAGACGTAAAAAATATATCGAATCTCTTTATACTAAAAAGTCAATGTGACAGTTTAATTTTGAATTCATAACACGTGAATGTCATAATAATAAAAGAACATATGAGATACAAAAACTTTATTTTATGCACAATACAGTGTGAGTAAAATAAAGTATTTGGACCCACTATTTTGCAAGGTTAACAATGTGACATATTTAACCTTGCGAAATAGCGCATCCAAACAAACAATAAATTTTTAACTTTATATTTAGTATCTACTTACTAGAAACTATATATTTTAACCGACTTCAAAAACAGGAGGAGGTTCTCAATTCGACTGTATTTTTTTATGTTTCTTAGCTCAGAACTTTCAACTGGGTGAACCTATTTTGATGATTCTTTTTTTTATTTGAAAGCTGGTGCTTCCCGTGAAGTTTTGACAATGGCATCCATGAGAAAACATTTTAAGTCTTTTATGTTTTCTTTGAAAGAATTATTCCAGGCAATTATAATCTATTCGAATTAATGGAATCCTCACTATTCCTTTATCGGACTACTAGGCGCAGACAGGAGTTCCATCCTTTCGTTATCGAAACACCAAAAAGTCGAACTAAACGCTTTGGCAGCTCATTTTTGGTTCGAGTCACCAGGGTGCAGAATGAGCTTCCTGTGACTATTTTTCCAGTCAACTATAACCCTGGAACATTCAAGAGCAGAGTGAATAGGTTTCTCTTGGATAGGCATGTACCATCTTCGTCTTTATGATCACTTTCAATCAGGTGAGTTGGAAGACAAATGCCTATTCCATTACCCCGAAATAAAAAGATATCGCCAGGTGGTCAAACTTCTCCCCATCTTCTTAAAAATTTCATTTTAAATTAATTTCTTCTTCTTCTTTCATTTCAAAGTTTCGAATATTTTATTTCATTTCGGTGATCAGTCTAAGTTGAACTGTCATTGTGTAGATTTTCTGAACCATGACAGGTCAGCATACATACATACGGTATGCATATACTGGACCTATACCTATTCCTATAGTCTTTTTGTAATCGCTTAAATTTAATTTAATTCCAAATTTCACATTATTACAAGCGCGAAATTTTCCTTAATAATCATAAATTTAAAACAACCCCGACTCGAAAATCCCTTCAGCGATTAGGAAAGAGCTGATGATCTTCGAACGACTGAACAGGTTTTCTTGAATTATATCTAAGAACACTCTCGATCAAGTCACCTTTTAAACAAAAAATTTGATTGTGTGGTTTTATGAAACCACGGTCGATGCAAGTGAAACTTTTTTCGGTTTGTCGATGTATGGTATTAAAATTGCGTTTTTAATCTTAACTTAATTATTGAAAAATGGGAATCATAATGGGAAATAAATAGTAGACAAAATATTCAATTATAACATTTAATTTGAATTTGCGTTTTAGAGTACGAAATACATAATTAATACAATCATTTAGATGATACACGCATATTAAAAACTTAAAGAAATATTTATTTAAATCATTGAATCGTTGTCAACTTCAATAATATTCTATCAATAACTTCATCTTCGCCTCGAGTCTCACAGTTTATAAATGTTATTAAATGTAATTAATTTAGACAAGTTTGACGTTAAAAACGAAAAACGTATTTTTACATATGCGCCCCTCTGGTTTGATACACACTAAAAGTTCTGCGCTCCTGCCGCTCATAAATGTTTGAATTTCGAATGATGTAATGCGATATGCGATAGATGGACAAAATTTTTTGGGCGATAGAATAAAAGCTTCACTTTAAAAAGTTGAAAAAAAGTTGTCAGTCATTTGACTGCCGACATGTGTCGCGTCAACGAAATTTTGAACAAAGGCTTTCGCTATTGAGCACTATAGGCGTTATAAATTTTCACCTTAATTACAATTATGTTTTTGTTTATTTTACCATATGAATTGCGCACACAATAAGTACTTTATTGGATTGATTGATTAGCACCCTCTAGTGGACCTATATATTCATTATTAGCGTGACGGTCACAAGTTCAGTGCTTTTTCCCCATAGTAAAGTGCACGCACAACGTGCCTAAAGAAGTTTTCACTTAAAAAAAACCGCACTCATATCGGTTCATCAGTTTGGGAGCTACGATGCCACAATCAGACAAAAAGATACACAGACACACAGACGTCAAACTTATAATCTAATATGCTATTAGTAAAGTATTCTTAAAGCAATCAACACCAAACTATAAACATCGATGTTTCTAGCATTATTGCATATTAGATGTGTAAATAAGGACTTAATCGTTGTACCTCATAAATATTAACGCGTTTAAGTCTCGATTTACTGCATGAACTATTGATACTATGAGTTATAGTGTGCACATAGTATTTCAGTCCATAAACATCTCACTATGTCATATTTCATTTTTATACAGGCGTAAAATATTCTCAATAACCGAGTAGAAGCGTGACTCTTGATGTATATGTATGTACAACATAATATACTCGTAGTTGGCGCTTCATCACACGCGCTCGTTCATATTTATTTATTGGACAGTGTTATTGAATACTTAAACTCCTTTTGGCAGTAAAATATTTAAAAGCCATTTTAATAAATTAAAATACATAGTTAAAAGTTTCTTACATTGTTTGAGTTGTTAGATAAAAGCTACGTAGAGGAATTTAATAAGAGAAGAATTATTGTGGTTTTAAGCAAATTACCAACTGTTTAGATAATGTTACGGAACATCGTCTTTATAAGAGAAAATTCCATTTGGAATGTGTTTATCCCTAGCAACCCTTACGGTTGCTAGGAATAAACATACAGATTGCAAATATCTGTAACTAAATATATAAAAGCAATCTATATTTTTTTATTTGATTGTTTGTTTAAACGCTCTAATCTCTACAACAGCCAGTCAGATTCAAAAAATTTTTCGTGTTCTCCCGTCAATTCTAATAATATTTACCCACATTGCATTAAATTAATTACTTAAATGTTCATCAGAAACGAAAATTTCAGATAGAGAATGGCTTAATAGTCTAAGTTGCTGAGATCGACAATCGAATTTTTATAGCACGATGTTGATGAAGTCCACTCTGCAGACGTTCCAAGAGGCTTCCTTCTTAGGGTATCCCGGATCCCTTGCAATAGACCCACTTGTGACAGAACACCGTGTGGTTTTAGTCAGTTCGATTCCGACATGCCACTTTACCGTTAGCTCCGGTGAGGTGAAGACCCGTGGGGGTTTCCACACAATAAAAAAAAAACGATAAAGTCCAATATTTGCAAATAAAAAAGCAACAAAATGTAAAATAGAAATTGTAATTTCCTTAAAAGAAACATTAAATATACTTAGTTTGTACTCACTAGAATGTCCTTACAGGTTTCAAACAGGTCATAAAGAATGCTATATCGAAACTGAAGGTTCTAAAAACAAATATGATAACCCCTATTTAACTTTCTAGATTCCGAAATTAAACTATTACAAGTGGGTATGACGTCGACTATTCTGCGTGTAACGTCATACTTGTAATAATTTAAAACTTTAAAAACACAAATGATGGCTCTATTTCTGATAATACCTATTACTAAAACGATCGTGTCGAAAGAGATATTCGTTCACGTAATAATCCTTAGTACGTATTGTAATAAAATATTGCCTGACCGACGAAAATGTGTGAAATGTGAAATGTTTTTCAATAGGTATTGAGGTATTGCGTAGGTACGCACTTTATTTTCCCTCAGTTATAACATTAGAAACTTATGTTCATTTTAACCACCATTTCCTAATGATATAAATATCTAATATTATATAATAGTACGAACTAATTATGGACGACGATCGATGTTGTTTGAGGGAGTGCAGCTTTACAACAGATTGCCGGACGATGTAAAAGTTTGCGATAGCATGTCTATATACAAGAGCAAACTTAGGAAATACGTTGATGAAATTTAAATGTTACATGTATAATTAAATAAAAATAAAATTAAAGATAAAAATGTATAAGCAAACATGTTACAAAATATTGATGTATAACCCTTAAAAGACTTTCTAACACGCTAGAGATATAATTCACTATTTACTATTTAGAATTAATTATTATGTATCTCATTGTAAGTGGACTTAAGTTCTTGTGAGAAAATAAATTCTTTAAACCTAATTATACATATACCAAACCAATAACCGAATATTGATCGTGAGATAGACATCTGCAGACAACCACACGTAATATTACCCTTACAACTTTGGAGGGCTGCCAAAATTGTGGTCGAATAACGGTGCTTAAAATTTATTACTTATTTCTATTCTTCTTACGAGGTTAATTAAGGTTAAGTTACTTTATGAACAAATACACGAAGAAAAGTAATTAAGAACACCTTCTGTCCGACACTAGTTCATTATTGTATTTTACTCGTATGTATGAGTACGTGTGAGAAGCTTATTGATAAGTGTGATCAAAAGTTCCCTTTGGCTTTATAATGAAAGTATCTAATCAGAGAAAGATGTTCATACTGTTTTTTTATTGTACCTTTCTTATTGTATCGTAGATAAAAGCGATTAAAGCGATGGACATTTTTCGATTTTGAATCTAAAAAAATACATTTGAAACTGTGAAGTCGAAAATTTTGCGGTAGAACTAATCTTTACTAAAGACTTATTAAAATCTTTAGCTTTTACCCACGTGTGTATTTCGAGTATGTCCGGCCTGTTTCGGGCCCCAAGGGAGGCCCCTTATGAACCGGTGACAGGCGCCACTACCGAAGCCAGTTAGGCGTTCCCGAAATACACACAGAATAAAATCACGTGGGAGAGCCATGCTTCGGCACGTATGAGCCGGCTCGCCTCCGCTCGATACCACGGCCTCACAGAAAACCGGCAGTGAAGCAATGCTTGCATGAGTGAGGTGACCGAAGGTCCTAACCCTTCCCTCTCCCCCCTTCCCACTCTTCCCGCCCTCCCCCTCTTCTCCTACTCCCACCTTAAAGGGCGGCAACGCACTTGTGACTCTCGTGTTACAGGTGCCCATGAGCGGTGGTAGTCATTTACCATCAGGTGACCCGTCTGCTCGTTTGCCCCATATAACATAAAAAAAACGTGTACCTTTAGTAAATATCATTACCAGCCACGATTATTTTTATTCCAATACAACAAATGTTATGTAAGAAACATATAAATTTAAGTTAATATAATAAATACCAACCATGTTGTCAGAATATTTAGTTGGCAGTGCTATAGTTTCTACATAAATTTGTTGTACCTTTGTCACAAGAGCATGACAGAGTCGAGCCTTTGTGGTTCGGTTAACTTAAGTACCGGCAAACACTTGAGGTACTCGTACTTAATATCGGAATGACACATTGAACAATTTGTATACGGTATAGTATTGGCCACTATTAGAAGTTCAAAAGAGATCTGGACTGAACGAGGGCCAGTCCTTAGCTTTTATAAAGTCCGCCACATACCTAGTACTGTTAGCAACAATCTCACCACTATTCTTGCAAACTATCAAAATCACAAAATAACAGTTACTGCTATGTTTTTCGTACCTCAATCAGCACTCAAGCGATTGTTATCAACTTATAATGCATGTCTAGCTTTTTATCACCCACCATTGTTGACCGACCAATAGTGTAGCGCTACCGGTATAACTAATCATAATAATGTCTATTAACTAATTTGATTAAATAGTGAACTGTTTTATTATCTATTATAGTTGGCCCCTATTTTTAAGATATAATACACATCAAGACTTACATGGGGCATTTCGATCGAATTACAAAGATCGTGGTCACGGGTGGATTGATTAGAGCTCAGTGACGCACTTGGTCTTCATTTTAGTTAGCACTGTCCTTATTTACGACCAGACTATATTAATATGTCAAAATTTTGAATATATTTTGGTAGTAACAGTAACACATTCTAACAAATAAGTAGTTAAGTAATCTGCCATAGTATATGATGCGGTAATCAAACCCACTTATCATGCTCCTCCGAAACAATAATGTATTTAAGAATAAAATAATTTAAAATTAAAGTTAAAATTGTTGTTGTTTAATATGTGGGTCATATGAATTTTTAACATTTCATAGCTTTATTTATCTTAAAATCGTAACACACCAGACACGCCATGACACTTACTACCTTGTTTTCTTGTCCTTTTTGGTAGAAGATGGCGGTATAAGAAAATGTATCATACATAACACAAATTCTACAGAAATACTACAGTTGTATAATCTCATTATTGGTGGTATATAACTATACAATTTTATATGTGGGTCGCACGGACCCCTCATAGACCCTACGTACATAAAGTTTACGAGTGTTGGAGTGTGTCCAGACTCCAGACACACATCTCTTGCCAAATGCTTACATGCTTCGTTTGTCATAAAATGTCGGAACGATGTAAGAAATACATTTGGGCAAAAATTACTGAGCGAGTGAGAAAAAAGATCAATGTAGTGCTATTATTAGGAACCAAGCTGCTATACATGTTCATTAATAAAAAAGTGATCATCATAATACATATTTCCTCAATTTCTACAATACCCGTGATCACAATTATACACAAATGAGTGAGTTCAGAAGTACATATAGGTAGGCACGTAATTTACACAAACACAACATTAAATTATTATTAGTGATGGTTATGTTACTTTCTGAATTTGAGCCTGGGCACAAGAAAGTATGTATTTATCTCCTCTGTAGAGTGTATGGAAGAAAAAATAGATTTTTGTTTGCAAAGTTAATAAAATTAATATAAAACTCAAAACAATCAAAAATTCATAAATAGTTTTAACTACGGTTTTCTGTAATGTGAAATAAATTCTCCAGTTTCTTAAATCAATATTGAAGTATGAAATTTATTAACAATGAAATTAATAAAACTAATTATTGATTCTTATTTCTACTTGCTGCTTCTCAGCAGCTTGCTGCTTTTCAGCAAACATATCTTTTACTTTCAAATAAGTAAACAGAAGTACGAAGATGCTCTTACCTGAAACAAAAGAAATAGATTATCATAAACGTCACTGACAGTTTGTATAATACAAAGAGAGCAAATGAAGGCCTCGGTCTCGTTAGTCTAGTTCAGGATTCAAAGTTTAGGGGCGCACGGCGGAAATTGAGGGCATTGGCTGGAAATTGGAAACCTACAGCAGGCCAGCCGTGTTTTCATTTTCACTGCAATTCGTAAAAGGATTTTCTCTGCTTATTTTTTTATGAAGTAATTGGTTTAAACGCTGGCACAAATAGGTTATGTCGGAGTTCACGTTTTATTTTACTTTATTATATCTGAAATCAAATTCTCTCTTCGTCTTAGCGGAAAAAACCTCTATTACCATTCATTTTATAATGTATATCCCAAAATCACAAGCAATAATTTATTAACAGAAGGAACAAACTTCAACACATTTTAAAAAATATATTCTAATCAAAGATAAATTCATCCAGTTAGGTGGTCTGTTTGTTTATATGGGTTTTTGCAATATGATGGCAAATTAACTTAACAAAATAACAGTAACGAAATCACAAAACCTTATGATGATCTTGACACAATGAGACAATTGCATGAATCTGAGGTACAACATTTAATCACTACATATTATAAAACAAAGTCCCCCGCCGCGTCTGTCTGTTTGTCTGTTCGCGATAAACTGAAAAACTATTGAACGGATTTTCATGTTCACCAATAGACAGAGTAATTCATGAGGAAGGTTTTGGTGTATAATTTGTTAAGGTTTTGTGTAAATTGGTTGAAATTTGATGATGATTGTTGAAGATGTCTCTACTACCCGTGCGAAGCCGGGGCGGGTTGCTAGTATGTATATAAGTGACAAAAATAGATACCACTATTAACGTATTAACTATCAGATGAACTATGTAAACCACGATAGTCTAATAACTATGCGTTGAATGTCGACGGGTACGACAACTCAAGCTGAGTGATGTTATTACTAAACATTTATCGTTATCGGAAAGGCTATATACATAGACTTAAGAAGGAGACGAGCGAGTGAAAATCAAATAGTTTTTAATAAAACCTGCCGAGCCCAAAGCCAGCCCTGTAATCAATTAACTACGTTTCTGAACGTAATCAACTTATGTACCGGGACCTAGATTCGTGTTGTGAGTTTTAGTTCTTAAATGTAACTGTGAATTTCAGTTTTAAAACTAACATGGTTTCTAATATCCGTATTAGCATATTTTATGACACAGTGTCACACCTCTGTGACATACAATAATGCTGGTGTGTGAGAAGTCTGCACTGAGTTCTATAGAACAATATTTTAAAATGTATAACTGTCAGAATAATATGATGAAGTCTGATGGGAGCGACCGTGGATGTCAGCACGGTTTGCCCAAGGAATATTAATGTGATCATCAAGATAATTATTCAATTGTGTTATTAATGTTAAATGTGCTAAGCTTGATGATTAATTATAGCCTTACGAGCTAGTTTGGGTTTTAATTATTCTCCTCTCCCTAGCGACCCTAAAGTCCTAGTACCGGAATACCCCCCGGACACAGCAATATTACCAACCTTTGCCTTTCAATATACCCAATATTATTTATACCCAAAATGCCCAGTTAATGGCAATAGGCCTGCCCCCTTTTACGTGAGTAGTAGTTATTTAATTCGCAAATTGTGGTTGTTTAATTCGCCTCTGCCTGCCCCTGCAGGGATACAGGATGAGTGTATGTTTGTATGTATATTACCAATGTTTTTTGTTTAGCGGTAGTGGCACCCAACTCATAAAACAGAAACCCCAGAGGATAGACCGTTTTGTCCGCTCATAAAATCCACCCGCATTTGCATCACTTTCCCGTGAACAGAGCGCTTGTCGTAGTGCCGAAATATCAGAACTTTCACTAAAATGTAAAACATTGAAAGATACCTATTAATTCTACTCAAACAAATATGAGTTTTTATCTAAAATAAAGTAAAAGGCGCTTGTACATCTAGAAAGATGGAAACTTCATAAAAAAATTATAATTATGTGTTTTTATAGGTACTTAACATTATTCAATCTAAGTTTAATACAGTGTAGTTTTTTTAAAGAGCCATTTTGGTAGTGCTGTTAACCCCGGATGAAGGGACAAGGAACTTCCCAAGTCTGTATTGATTTGAACAAAAATCTTTCTTTTTCAGTCATGTAGCCACATGGGTATTTTATATTTTGATGTACATCATTCAATTTGTTTTAAATAATAAAATTGCAGATTATAGTATGTATTAAGTAGCAGTAAAAGATCCACAATACATGCGCCGATGAAAAAAGCGAGCCAAGAAAATTGCGAGCTGAACTCGCGTGGAGTGTTCCGTACGATGTACAATATTCTCCCATACATTCAAAAATTCATACTGTAACTATAAGTTTATAACCACAATATTGAGAGATTTAAAATGCTATTTTAAGACCACAAACTTCTTAAAAGGTTTCCTGTAATCTATAAGTAAAGAACTTATTCAAATATTTAGGTTCAGTAGTTTCGGAGATAAGGGGGGGAATTAATTTTCATCTATTTACTTAAATGAATTTAAAACTACTAATTTTAAATTATAAAAGAAGTACATATTTGGGACTATCGCAACAATTTCAATCAACCAATTTCATTTGATAGTCAAACGGTACAATTTGCAAATATTTTCTTTTTAACTTTCTAATTTGGGCCCCGTAAGTGCCCCATATTTAATATTCTTTTATTTACTTTGCCCATCTGAATTTGGGTCACAGGAATTAATTTGCGGACTAAAGAAGAATGCCGGTTTAGTATGGAGAAAATGTACCTACTCTCTATAAAAAATTTGCGTCAGCTTCAAATAGGCTGTAGATATTAGTAAATAAAACGTATAAATTTGCATACGAAATTTTCCGCATTACAGAAATATTTTACGATAAAAAATAAAAATATTTTGAGAGTATGTTGGGTGAAAAATAAACTATTTCATAAACGAGACATGACCAAACCTGGACATTGGATGCGACGTCGGAGATATGTACTGCTCACAGGAAAAGATATGTAACAACAATACACTCTTGAGGGAAAGGTCTGATCATCAAAGGTGTGCATGTTTCAGTGGGTTTCCATTGAGTGACTCCTTCTGTTGACAATCTGCGATTTATACCCCTGATTTTAAGGATGCAGCCACAGCCCAAGGGTACAGATTGTCAATTAGGATAGGGGGAGAGGAGAAAGTAGAGGTTGGAGGGAAAGAATCATCAGGAGTATCGGGGGGTTTTATTTTACCCATTACTAATTAATGGATTCATATAATAATAAATAATACCTTATACCAGTTAGCATACAATAAATACCCACACAAGAAGTCACAAATTTGCCTTAATGATCACAAAACACTCAATGTCCGTAAACTTTCCAGACACACGTGCTATACAAACACACGATACCTAGACAGTCCATTAAAAATGTAATGGATTCTCAAACACTGATAAAAACACCTATATACAAATTTTGTAAATACATAATATTATATATACATAAATACCAAGATCAACCACCAAGCAAATGGACATTTTCATGCATATTTGACGCGGTTGTTTAGAGTTAGGGTTACATTTGTTTTAACTATTTGATGTTTTTCTTTACCCCTTCTTTTTTTAACATGTGGAAGCCTCCACGGATCGTCACCCCACCGGGGCTAAGCGGTAGGGTGGTATGTCGGACTCAAACCGATTAAAACACACGGTGTTCCGTCACAGTCCATATTGCCAGGGCCTCAGGTGTACTCTTGAAAGGAAATCCCTGTAAACCCTGGCAGACTGTTCTTTACCTATATATAATAAAAGATAATCGCAAAAATATGTAAAATAGTACACCATAATAAATATAATCAAATCAAATATACAACCGGAAATGCACAATTAATGTATAAATATCTTAATAATCAACCTTAAACATTCAATACTGTTACGCATGACCGGCACTGCACTTCCATAATTAACCACAGATTGACATGATGAATGATATATACATGGCGTAACGTATGCGGAAGTTTAAGAATACATACCTACTCTATTTAGCCTTACAAATATCCCATTACAAATTCTAAAAGATGTGTAATCTAGGAAACGTGTTTTCATTTAAATGTTTTCGTAACACTTAACAATGCTCAACTTTTGTTTAAGAGTACTATCCGTCGAATATTTATATAATTATAAGGGCCAACACAACCTGGTTGAAAAGGCAGGTAATTCAGGGATATATAATACCTATTTCGGGATCGCGTTAATTCCCGAATAAATACATAATTATATTATGGAACGCGAAAGTTAGTACTATCCGTGGACATTCTTCTTTCAACATAATCGGTCCAGTAGATTCAGAGCAAATTGGCTGGACCAGACGGTCAGACACAGGCATGAGTGATTTTATAAGGGTTCCGTTTTTTCATTCCGACATACAGAACCCTAAAAATCAACAACCTCACTGCCTCAGACGTAATATGATAATAATTCGATTACCTATAAGTTTAAATAAAAATAAAAGATAAGTAATAATGAAAATATTATTATATTATAATCGTTTGGTGTCTTAAGAACACAAAAAGTTCTTTCGAGTATTATTCGTACAATATGTACATCAATTTTAGGTAACATTGTAACAGCGTGGTAACATTGACCCACACCCTAAAAAACGCTGCCCTTTTTTATGTAATAATCGTAGGTATATGAAATAGTAAATGCAAGTATCCCAATATAAATAAATCATTCAGAGACCTTCAAAAATTTAATTAACAGGGAAAAAAACTTAATTTGTAAAACCAAACATCTGCCTATTTCCCTCGTCTCAGCTGCGTGCTTGAAAAACTCCTGTGTTCAATTTGTAATATTTTGTGATTTTGAAGTCGGTAAGTGGCATATTTATGGCGTATAACTATTTTTTATGATTTTAGTGATTTATTTTGAACAAAACACAATTAACAATTTCATAATTACTAGCATTAATTAATCTAGAATTCAAATTATCAAGTAATTTGGGGTAACATTGGACCGGTCTTTTTCCCCACATTTTATGTGAAATAACACAAATAAATACTTGCTTACTATGTAAATTTATTGTACTTTTTGAGACCTATAATAAATTCCACTAATATTATAAATGTGAAAGTTTGGTTGGATGGATGGATGGATGGATGTTTGTTACTCTTTCACGCCAAAACTACTGAACCGATTGCTATGAAACTTGGTATGTATATAGCTGGAGACCTAGATTAACATATAAGCTACTTTTTATCCCTATATGCCCACGGGATCGGGACTTACGCAGGTGAAACCACGGGCCACAGCTAGTATATTATAATTAAAATAATAACCAGGTGTCCGAAAATATGACACTGTCGAATTACACGCTGGACACATAGCAAGAAGGAATAAACAAAATAAAGACAGGTGTATTAAGCCAAATAAAAAGCTTGCCAAATTTGTCTTTGGTCTTTCTTATTTGCATAAGAAAGACCCAGTGAAACTTATCCCAGTAATATTATAAATGTGAAAGTTTGGATGGATGGATGGTTTGTTACTCTTTCACGCATAAACCACTGAACAGATTGCGATGAAACTTGCTCTGTAGATAGCTGGAGACCTGGATCAACGCATAGGCTACTTTTTATCCCGATATTCCCACGGGATCAGGACTTACCCCCGAAACCCCGAGGCGCTGCTATTATTTTTATAAAGCTCACAGATTGAAGGTTTTTCTATATTAATATTGGTTATGTTTATTTTATTTAAAACTATCAAACTTCTTTAATTCTTTCTATAAAACCAGGGCCTGTAGCTTTCTTGACCTGGTATTAGTTGTATAGTACGAATATAGTACGAATTATTCGCACATAATTTGTGTTTCGTACAATAATGTATTTTTTAATTGCAACGTCTAAAGATCACTTAAATCATAATCACCGTGCCTACCTATAGTTATCCTATTCTATACGAATTAGTCAAACCACAGCAAATTGTCCCATTAGTGGTGCAATCTTACTCAAATTACTGTACCATTTCATGAAATATGTTTGTATATTATAGGTAATAGTCTTGAAAACCGTAAATTATATGAAAACACGAAACAATCATTTACTACTATCCTAAATGACATCACCACTTACATTTGTATGCAATTTACGTTGGATTCCGTGTCGTTCGATAATAAAGCAACACATAAAGCATTACACTGTCTTACGAGTTCACACTTTTGTAAAATTCATAATATATTTCATAAATATAAATTACTGTACTAATATGCTAATATAATATTTAATTCTAAGAAATCGTTAGGGTTTTTGATGGGATAGGGGGCAAACGAGCAGGGTCATGGTAACTGACTACCGCCGCCCGTGGGCACCACTCAAGAGTCACAAATGCGTAGCCAGCCTTTAAGGTGTAGGGAAACGGGGGAAGAGACGGAGAAGGGGGAGAAAGGGAAGGGTTAGGGCTTCCGGTAACCTCACTCACTCGGCGAAACACAACGAACCATTGCTTCACTGCCGGTTTTCTGTGAGGTTGTGGTATCACTCCAGTCGAGCCGGCCCATACGTGCCAAAGAATGGCTCTCCTACGAAACAGTTTAAATATTTTTGTTCCAGCCTTCTTAAGAGATCTATCGTAGTCTTAACTGATATTATTATGTACTTATACGGCAATTATTACGCGAAAGTTTAAAAGTTAGTATTTAACTGATATTATAATTGCAAATGTGAGTTCATCATCATGAAAATAAATTTTGCATATACTTTGTCAGGGTTACAAGAAAAAGACGAAGGAAATTTTATATTTATAGATATACTAGCTGACCCGACAGACGTTGTCCTGTCTTAACTATGAATATTGACTGACAGTTATGTCAAAAGCGTTAAGGTTGCGTTAGAAAAGTTAATATGGTCGTTAAGTTTCTTAAATTTTCTAATTTGCCGAGCAACTTTCTTAATTTTTTCTTTCTAAGAACCTTCTCCTGATAATAACAAACACAAAAAAAAGAATTAGCGAAATTGGTCTAGCCGTTCACGCGTGATGCCGTGACCAAGGGAAATAGGAATTCATTTATATATATATAGATATGATATAATTCATAATAGAAATTATTTTGATAGATAATCTATATATAAAAATGAATTGCTGTTCGTTAGTCTCGCTAAAACTCGAGAACGGCTGGACCGATTTCGTTAATTTTGGCCTTGAATTATTTGTGGAAGTCCAGAGAAGGTTTAAAAGGTGAATAAATATGAAAATGCTAGGAATTAAATTGTAGGTGATACGAAGTTCACCGGTCATCTAGTGTAATATAATTTTGTAGAACACGCTATCTGGGTAAGGAGAGAATCCGAAGGCAAATCATAAACTTATGTTCATTTGTTAGCAGTAAATGTGCTCTAATTAAATACATATTAATAACTGTTGTAACAACACAAGAGTCAATGGACTTGGCACATGTCCGATGATTATGGATTTATCCGCGTGGGTTGGCGTAATAGTTAGTGATACGAAAATCTAATGTTCTACATAAATATTGGACTTTAGTGTATCTAAGAAGAAATGCGGAATACCATAAATAAAATACATAAGCCACATTAAGGTATTTTGTGACAAAAATTTATTAAAAATTAATAAGTGTAGGTTAATCACTTATTATTTTTTAATAAATTTTTGTTTTTTAATAAAGTTTTGTAAGTATTATTATTAGGCATATTATTCCTTACGAGTAAAAGGTACTTCATCATCAAGACAATTTTATGAAGTTAAACTTTGCCCTTTATTGCATGTTATTTGAATGCATAGCTTAGGAGATAATGGAAAATTAAAAAGAGCCGTGTGACGCATAACCCTTTTTGTTATCGTGTCGTAACTCCCACGGGTCATCACCTCACCGGGGCTAGCGGTGAAGTGGTATATTGGAATCGAACCACCTAAAACCACACGGTGTTCCGTCACAAGCGAGTCTTACAAGGGGTATATCATAAGAAAAACAGGCCCCGAGAACTGAGCTGACCTTAGCCGGCTTTTCAACAGTAGGCAGCTACACCATTGCGTGCGGAGGTGCGAGTAGCTTTGGCCCCCTTCCGGTTAAAGTACGATTCACACCGAACGGACCGCGCCGGAGCACGTCTAGTCGCGCCTCGGTAGCCGAGCGCAAGTGGGTGGAGCCGACCCGCAGCGGCAAGAAGTTCCATGCAAATGAATTTTAAGTAATAAATATAAACTTCAATTTCCATCACCGTACTAAAAACGTTCCGATGCGCTCCGACGCGGTCCGTTCGGTGTGAATCGTACTTAAGAGAGTCGTGCGCAGAACACATCGCGCCACTATCTCAGGCCTGCTTCTGAAAAGGTAACGGGTGGGACCGAAGAAAATATTACTAAAATATTGTCTATACTTGAGTATTATAAATCACCAATCAGTGATTTCTTTTCAATTATTTGCGGGTGAAACCGCGGGGCACAGCTAGTGTATTGGTAAAAAGGCAATCGTAAGAGCGTTTATTGTTATTTTCTTAGAAAATAATATCTTCACTAATGTAGTCAACCGTAAATTATTAAGTACACCAAAGATACTCCGCTCTAATTTAGAAGACATTAAAATCTCCGCTAATGCCTAAGATATTTATAATTCGCTGAATATTTATTTACTACTAATGAGTGAAGTACGAAATAACAACCTCTGCCACAAATCTTTGAGACGTTTGAACTATGCAAATGAAACGTAAATTATTCGCATTTACAAAACAACGATATGACTTTGAGTCGGTAAGTGTATTAAAAACATATGGAATATAGACCTTACTCAGCATTTATGAATCAGTAATTCTAACTGTGGTAAACCTTGTAGCACACTTTGCTACACTTATAAATGAATGGTGCATGAAGACTACCTACTCTAAAGGCTAACGAATGTTTTGGATTTTTTTATGTTATAGGAGGCAAACGAGCAGACAGGTCAGCTGATGGTAAGTGACTGCTGCCACCCATGGGCACCTGCAACTCAAAAGTCACAAGTGGGTTGCCGGCCTTTAAGGTGGGAGTAGGGGAAAGCTCCGGTAACCTCACTCACTCGGCGAAAAACAATGCAATCATCGCTTTACTGCCGGTTTTCTGTGAGGTCGTGGTATCACTCCGGTCGAACCGGCCAATGCGTGCCGTAGCATGGATCTCCCACGAATATAAATAGGATTTGATTCCATATTCTCCTAGTCTATTTAACATCCACTGTTAAATACAAAAGCTTCTCCTAAGGTCTTCCACAAAGAATGGTATAACAACGCGGGTCCATAATCGGGGATATATAATCCATAGATATGTTATTTTTCTTTGTAAATTCTTATTAAGAATGTGTCGTCTGTCAACGTTAATAAAAAAAAAATACTTACTGGCACAGCAGACTTAAACAGTCTGTTAGGTAACCCGTCTTTCAATAATATAAGAATGTATATGATCTTTAATTAGGGAGAGCCTGTTTCCACACGAAAAAAAAAAAAAAAAAAAAAACGGTAGAGCCTGTACTATGATAACCAGACTGCTAACATATATTACTAAATATCTAGATCTTAGATAAATTATACCCAGACATAGAATAAATGATCGTGCTCATCACACAGTTATTTGTCCTGGTGGGTATCGAACTCCCAACCTCTAGCTCAGCAGTCAGGATCACTAACCACTATCTTGTAGCAGGCATCGCTGTGGCGCATCTAGATAGACGGCCGGGGTACGACAGAGAACATTTAACGGAACTCCGAACGCAAGACTTCATTGAGCTCAGACGATAATGTCGAGGCTGTACACAATATCCAACCACCAAAGCGTACTGTGTATCAACGAGTACTAGACCAAGAAACTCATTTTGCAATATATCAACATAATTACAGCTACAGATTATCATGACATCATAATATTTACAACGTTTTATTGTGACAATGAACCGGTTGGCGCTTCAGACATTGCTTTTTCTGTTATAATTTTTTCTATGATATTTTCTTGAATAAGGTGCTGCTCTTTGCCATGTGCTTCTTAGTGTTGTAGTATTTTTGGTCTGTATATTCAGCAGATTTAGTTGTCAGTCTCTAGATTTATATATTGAAAAGCTATGATGTAAATTCATCCGCGTTGCAATTTTACTGCCTGTCTGAGGTATAACATCTCAAACATCGTTAGAAAGTTTAACTTACAAGTGATATTTCAGTCATTTTCATTAATATAAAAAAACAGTCAGTCGTAGGACTGCGCGTCAGAAGTGAAAACATAACTTCACAATGTGTTTGCATATACATACATACACACGTCTGTATATATATAATTAGGTTAAAAATAAAAAGTAGAAAATACATTACATATCTAAATGTATATATAGGGTACACTGGAAGTTCTGCGCTCCTGGCCGATCATAAATGTTTGAATTTCGAATGTTATATTTTTTAAATATAAGAAACTCGGCTCAGTCTTATGAATTTTCGATCACGTCACGTGTCCTGACGCGAGTTTAACATTTTTTACCCATCCCAAAAAGTGAACAACGCCACTAAGGAAGTTTTCACTTCAAAAATAAACCATTAAATGTCGTAGCGTACTTCTGATTTGAATATCCATTAAGTGACAAATGAATAAATCAAGTTGACATCGAAGTGTGCGACGTGTGGTCTTCCCGGCTAATTTCATTTGTTCATTAGCACTAGACAATTAGACAGCTACAGTCGAGGCGTGACATAACATTGTTTTAAGAAAATTAGTTCAGTAAACTTGATGTAATATACCGCGGTCAATTCATCTTGATACATTATAAAGCCTGTCAATGCTTAATATTAATAACAATGATAATCATTTCTTTAGCTGACGATAATATTGTAAATGCCGAAAAAGTGAAGCAAAATATTTGGGTAAGGTTTAGAAGATTATCGACCATATGGGATGCGAACTAACGGTGTACTTAGCGAACAGTATGTTATAGTCATATTGGTCGAATAATTGGTCGCTAATATAGGCTCTCGTTGGACATTTATGTCAATGGTCAGATAAAGAAAGAAATATTTCTCGAAACGGTACATACTCGTATATTGTGAGAAAATTCCTGTCCATGGAGATCTGTTGCATTGCCTTGTGCGACTAATAACTAAAGTACCTAAGTACTTATTGGATTATATTTATCTGGTGTACAATAAAGAGAATTATTATTATTATTTGTTTCTTTTATAATTTTTTTTTGTTTGCCGATTTTAAACATGCAAATTATAAAATAAAGAGAAAATATTCAAAATAATTATTTCATTTGTAAAACTGATTTTACAATATTTATACAACAAAAGCTTAGGAGGTAAGTGAACTTCAACGAAACAAACATTATTCGTGTTGTAATAAATAATAGTCAGTTCTGGAATAGTAGTAAATATGGTAGCCAAAAAATTAAATATTAAAAAAGGAAAACTTATTTAAATCACTGAAAGGACATGACTCTAGCATGCAGTTACAAAAAGAATTTTTGAAAAAACTATCCGTTTACATGTTATGACCGTTTGAATTTTCAGGTATTTTTGCCTCCGTTTTGTATAAAAGTAGGTGAAATGTGTAAAGTTAAAGATTTTAAATGGTAGGTTTTTTTTTGGACCTATTCACTCAGCTATTGAGAAAATCCATAAAAATTACTTAAAAAAATTTCGAAGTTAGTTTTCATGGATTTCTGTAGTCACGGAATGAAAAATACCAAAATAAAATCTTTAACTTTACACATTCTACCTACTTTTGTTTGAAACGGAGGTAAAAATACGAGGAAATTGAAACAGTCATAACTTGTAAACGGATAGTTTTTTTTCAAAAATTCTAATTGCACCTGCATGCTAGAGTCATGCCCTTTCAGTGATTTAAGTATGTGTTACTTTTTCAAATACACCTGTACATATGTAGCAAGCTTGGTACCAAAAAGTATCAACTCATTTTGCACCAGACATAATTCTGTGAGAAGGCTGTACAAGCGAAAAGGATTTGATGATTAAGGAGAACCCTCTTATTATCGTCACCCTAACTAATGTCTTTGTCCTTCCTCAACGAGTGGCTGTTCAGACATTTTGCTCCAGTTTCGTCTCTTAATGACGGTCGGAGCAGTATATGGACAATTGTGTAGTTTGGAAAAATCTTTCTGATTTTTCTTTGAATTTTTCTTAGTGAAAAGTCTTTTTAGTTCATGGAAACAGGTTAGGCTTGTCTATCTATATCTTTTTTTATGGTATAGGGGGCAAACGAGCAGATGGGTCACCTGATGGTAAATGACTATCACCGCAAATGGGCACCTGCCACTCAAGAGTCACAAGTGCGTTGAAGAGGGGGAGAGAGGAAGGAGGGAAGGGTTAGGGCCTCCGGTAACCTCACTCACCCGACGAAAAGCAATGCAATCATTGCTTCACTGCCGGTTTTCTGTGAAGCCGTGGTATCACTCCGGTCGAGCCGGCCCATACGTGCCGAAGCATGGCTTCGTTTGATTAAAAGTAGATACATTTTTAAAACCTTGTTTTCAATAACTATACTTAAGTGTTAGGCACCACTTAAGGCTTGGCATGGCATTGGAATAATTTTCTCTACATAAAACACTACTTAAAAAAAACATCTGTAGTTTATCTGTGAGAAGCCTATTGTCTGCATATTACATCCCTAGTGGTGGCTGATCATTAAAGGTCTTAGCAGAATACTAGCGCTGCTTCGTAAATAAAGTAGCAAAATCTGTCCTAAGCCATTTCTCACTCTACCCTTGTTACTTGGTTTTAAATAGTGATATTTCTATGAGTGGTGCCTTGGTATTGGATGTTAATGAAGTTGATGAAAGTTTTGAGTTAGAATAAACTGCGTCCCTTATCCATTTTTATATCATCACTAACACTGTGTATGGGTAAAATATAGTATTTATTTTACTATGGTTTCTTTTATGTCATCATCCTCGGCGCCTTTTTCCAACTACGTTGGCATCGCCTTTCAGTCTAACTACGATACGGCCGAACTTCGATATTTTACTTAAAGCGACTGCCATCAGACCTCCACAAGCCAAGTACTAAGCGATATCAAAATTCTGTAGTTACACCAAGCTGTCGGACTTTTTGGGGCTCCAACTACCCGTAACGAATACCACAGATGTTCGTATGGTAATCGGGACCAACGGTTTAACCTGCTCTCCGAGGCACGGAGGCATTTCAATGTCCTTTCAATCCTAAGACTGACCTGGCTAGCATTACTTAACATTGTAAAGTGCTAAACTACTCGGTTACCACTTAGCCGCGACCCCTCATTATGGTTTCTTTTAAGTAACGCGCTATTATTAGTCGATGTAGACATTATACTTTTTATATTTTGTTATATTTTACCTTAACTATCGCTGTATTATTAGTTGATGTAGACAAAATACTGTATATTTTTGTTTTTCTAAGAGGAAGCTCATTTTGTCTTGTAGGTATTTACTTTATCTGATATTTCAGAATTATTTACCATGGCAACAAATGAATTCCTATTTTGCTTTGTCCATTTAAAAGCATTCAATAATTGAAATTCACAGTTGAACACTGAATTTTATGTAACCCATCATACCATACCAGAATAGATGGTACTCTAAACTAATAAAAAATAACAATAAACTTTGCATTACTTCATCCTTTCAAGAGTCCTAACCGGACACTGCAAACTGAACAAACATATGTTCACCCTAAAATTGGGCGAGAACACAATATGCAGATTCTGTCAAGAGGCAGAGGAAACTGCAATGCATATTCTATGCTATTGTAGCCCACTAATGCGGCACCGAAGTATTAACCTAGGGTTGCACATCATGCAACCGCAGGAAATACAAACAATCACTGCTGAGAGGATCTGGAGGTTTCTCGAAGCCATAAGTCTGAGCAGTGAACTGTAAAGTAAAAAGTGCGCTACAAAAGACCAGAAATGGTCGAGGTGGCACTAAGCACTTAAACAATAATAATAATAATACTCCATTCTTTTGACATAATTCGGATAGACAACTTTTATCATACAATCATTGAAAAAAGGCGAAAAATAGATTACGCCGTCAAAGAGTGTCTGTAAGGTTTAATTATTATAACTAGAGTTTGCCTGGTGATCGAATTTCGACCAGCGCAAGGAACTTCGTGTGTGTGCCCCAAAAGACACCTCACACGTTTTTTTTTAATCAATCGCACATTTTATATATTCAATTATAAAGTCTAGTAGTCTGAAGTAATAGTGAAAATATAATTATGTATTTACACGGGAATTAACGCGATCACGAAAAGGTATTTCTCGTAATAACTGAGCTTTTTGGCCTTCAGAGTTTCATGCACGTAGAGCCAATTCCGAGAAAAAAATGAACCGCAGAAGAGTACTTTGTGTTGAACGATAAAACGTTTATAAATAGGGATAAAAGTAAGCTGCGAGGTCGTTACTCTGAGGGCCTAAGCTTCAAACCTTATTACAATACACTCAAAGTTACTCTTGTTGAAATCGCACTCCATCCGAAAACCCAGATCCAAATCTATTTCATTGAAGCTTTTTTTTAACCCCCGACCCAAAAAACGACGGCTTGTTATAAGTTGTGTGTGTCTCTGTGGCATCGTAGCTCCCGAACGGATGAACCGATTTTGATTTAGTTTGTTTTTGTTTGAAAGTTGAATTAGTCGGGAGTGTTCTCAGATATAATTCGAGAAAATCTGTTCAGCCGTTCGAAGATCATCAGTTCTTTTATCATCATCAGCTTCAACGATTGCTGTTCGAAAATCGTTGAAGGGATTTTCGAGTCGTGGGTATTTTAGATTGTAAATTTATAGTTATGAAGAATTTGCATAAAACCTGTTCAGTGGCAAATGTATTATGATAGTTTATGATATGGTATCCCAGTGTTACGAGATTTAGTTAACATCTCGTTGATATTTTTATGACTCACCGGCAGAAAATGTGGCCCAAAGATAATAATGACTCAATTAGTGTATTTAAAGAAAATTTTAATTTTTTTTTGCTTGAAATGTGATAAAAAAAGAATATTGCAATGGTAAACGAGTATTAACGTGATTTCAAAATTAATAAATAAATTTTAAAACCATCTCTTCAATGGACCTCTATGGTCCATTGAAGAGCTGGCAGAGAACGATCGATGATCACTAACTCCATAAGAGCTTCGGAATACACCCCATCCACCACAAACCACCTAGACAACTGACAGATTGGCATAACCTGATGGGCAATAAGCGTTCTCCTCATGGTCTTTCTCACGACCTTCTGGTATTTGTAAGGCCACTCAGGACTCGTCTGTAAACAAAACTTTACTACATTGCTTGGTGGACAAAGTTACATGTTCCTGTTCAAATCATCGACTTGCAACTTTCTCTTCTCTTCTGCTCTTTGTCCTGGTCTTTGGGCTCGTAAATCATTCTTCCATACGTCTTCTTAACGCACGCTCACTAACAATAACACTTCGTGCCGATTAAAAGCTAATGCCAAATCTCAACAGCGTTGAGGAAGCTGTTTCTCAACACTGCTAAGATGATATATCGCTCATCAAGGGTGGAGGTGCACCTTACTTTGCCATGTCGCCAGGTCGCTGTGTATACAGACCGGTCTTCCGGTATCTCCTCCGGTCCAGGGTAGTTCGTGAATTGCAGCTACCTCCCGTTGTGTTCATCATCTTTTATGCTTTTTTCGAATTGAAATGAACAACAAATTTACAAAAACAAAAATTTTTATTAACGAAAATTAAAATGATTTTTAGCTTACCTTCGCGACTAAGGTTTGAAGCAGTTCTGGCATTAATTTTAAAGAAAGGTAAAATAAACTTTTCTTGTTCACAAATATCCCACTTAAATTAACTAAACAATTCATTTGTGACGAGCCCTCATTCCACTTAACCACCAATAAAACATAGTTTGCTTACAAATACGCGAAAAGCGTTTAGGCCACATTTTCAGCCGCTGAGTGTAGTTCAATAAAATTATATCATTAAATTAATTTAAATTTCGCTTGTACTATATAGTCACAAGTAATGTAGATAAGAATCTACAAATAAAAACCCTCAAGTTGCAATCCAATCATGAAATGATAGTTTTACATATTTGACATTTTTTAATGGAAAAAAGTTTTGTTCCAAGGCTCAAAGTTAGGTACATAGCACACTGGTCATCATCTAAAGTATCATAATAGAATATGAAACTTGAATAAAATGACACTTAAAACTACCTATGTTTTCATCTATTTACTGTCTTGTCTGTATTGTGCATCCAAAGGTTGCCTGTAGGAGATTGCTTTTAGCGATAAGGCCGCCCTTTGTACATACTCACAAGATGTACCTATTCCATGTACAAAAATATTTTGGTGTACAATAAAGTTTATTCTATTCTATTCTAGTATTAATTTTTTTAAAAGAGATATCGGTAGGTACCTAACCTACCAATATCTCGTATATATTGTAACCGGTAGCAATTAAAATAGTATTCAACTTAAGAGAATCTCATCCCCATACTTACTCGTACATCTACACATATATTATATAGAACATGTTATCCTCAACAGGCCGACACTGTCCCGCAACTGGGCGCGAATCTCGTTATCAAAGTTTTGTTAGCTTTAATAGCTGGCTTCTCTTTGCTCTCCAACTTTGGCGTTGCTATTAAATTTGTATTGAGTTTTCAACTTGGTTTTTATACGCTTATAAATTTTCTTCACCTTATATTATGTGAGATATTCCTACTCTAAAGTATAAAAGAATTATTTAGTCGTGCCCAGCATTACACTAATGCAATACAATCTGAAGGTATCAATCCATGAAAACAATACACGTTATCCATAAATTATAAGCTACCGTTTGTAAACATAAAATTTCTATTACACCGCGGTATTGTATAGCTGTATTTATTTAGTAACTTCGTGTGATAAATGTTTCAGGGAGTAAACACGGTGTTATTCCCCTGTCGTTTAATTTATGTAAGACAAATAATATTGTTCTAAATTCTGAGTATTCGATTGCTAGATGCAAGGGTTGAAACCTTCAAAATATGTCTCATAATCTTCATCGACTTAGTCGGTAAAGAAGCACAAGAACCTTTTGTTGGTAAATCACTCGTATTCACACACAAATTCGAGCACAACGCTTCTGCAATAAAATATAATTACTTAATAAACAATTCATTAATAAATTCGATACAGGTGTAATATAATTTAGTTTACTGTAGGGCAAACGCAACGAAGTTGCAACAATGAGATATATTGGTCACGGGACACTTTAACACTAATAATAGTTGTCTTATATTAAACGTTAATTTACAATATTGGCGAACATCCAAATCGATTTGCGTGCTGACATTAGACTGCGTTGACTATATAATTTTATAAATACTACTATTGAAGAATCAACACGTGTAATTACGCTCCGGTAGTTATTGATTAAAGACATAAAATTAGATTTATGGATCGACGACTCCGAATCGGTTACGATTTTGTGTTAGATACTGCGATTTAAATTAATGAGACTGAAGCGGTTTACATATAAATTCTTACAAATGACTCTATGTGTAATAGAACTAGAATTTACATAAAACTCTAGCCGGAGTACAAAGCCGGCAACGCTTACCCCTGTGCAGAATGGATCTTACATCTCACCATGCCTTCATCGGACTACTGGAAGCAGACAGAAATACCATCTTTTTATTGTCGACACACCAAAAAGTCGAACTAAACGCTCTGACAGCACCTTTTTGGTTCGCGTTGCCAATATCAATCCATAATATTGTGTAAATCATTATGTCACTAAAGAATTTGAATTTGAAAGTCTGGAATTAAAGGTCTGCGTCTATTTTTTCCAGACAAATATAATCCTGGAACTTTCAAGAGTTGACTGAATTGGTTTCTTTTGGATATGCGTCTACCATCAGGTGAGATGAAAGACAAACGCCTATTCCAATTAACAATAAAACAAAAAATCTTATCCATGCAAGTCTTGGTTTAAAACTTTGACGTCTACATCATATCAGCATTTAGTTTCATAGACATAATTTCATTGATACATGTACATTGTAAATACCAACCTAGTTTTTTTTTATTATATAAAAGTAATAATACTTTAAAACTAGAATCCTCATAGATCTACTATTAAAATAGAAATTCTGTACTTTAAAACATAGATCGTATCTCTTCCATAATATATCTTGGCTAGCAGTATCGTGCGTTGTACTAATCCATCAACATATCTTCTAAATTTGCGAAATTGGACAGAAGACCGCAGTTTGTCAATGTTACTTGCTTAATATTGTTTTTCTGCAAGTCGGTAGGGTCGGCAGAACTCGAAATTTTATGATTAGGGAACGTACGACAGATACTATTTATGTTGTGGTTGTTTGACCAAATTCTTAATCTGGAAATAGATTTTATACATCTAAACGGATTTTTTTAAAAAAGCTAAATGGTACCTAACATTGGAAAGTTACAACATTGTTTTAATATTAAAAAAATAAAATGTTTTTTTACTTTTCATTTTTAAATACAGGTTATTACTAAATGAACAATTAAACTGCTAAAAAGATAAAGTTTTAACTACCTATAAATAATATACAATGCCATTGTAGAAGAACCATAATTTAAATTGTGTATCGAATACAAGATTACATGGCCTGAATCTAGAAGATGCAGTACGCATAAGAAATTAATCGTGGCACACAATACATTCTCGTTTACAACTGGTATTTGCATAACGATCCACGCTCTACCTTGAAGCGTCCTGATTGGTGAAGAACGTTTCCAATATCGACTCAGATGTTTCTGATTGACATTTATAGATACCATTTCGGAGCAGTTGCTGGTTACATCCTACAGTTATGGTAAATCGATAAACAGTCCTATCTAAAGATTTCATATTTGTACAGTTTGTACCTATGGTTTTTTATTACAAATCTGTTAGATCTATAGTCCCATATATAAATCTTTAATACTGCTCTAGTCTCTTGGCATAATTTCGTTAAGTTGTTTTTTTTTTCTGTAAGGAAACTCTCATTAGCAAGGACTCCAGGGACATACCCGGAAAAAGTTAACAATGTTATCCATTATGATTTATGTAATACGAGTCTGACTACTTTTTCAATATTGTACATGGTTGTTGTTGCATCGTTGTGTTTTACGACCGAAGAAATACCATTATTTCTTTCCAGTCATCCTCAGCATCCACCGCGCAGTCTAACTACGAAACGGCCGAACTTCGATATTTATTTCGATATACTTTAAGCGACTGCCATCTGACCTCCACAACTACTTTGTATTGTATTGTATCTAGGCGATATCGAAATTCTGCAGTTAGACCAGGTTGTCGGACCGGAGCGCAACCGGGACCGACAGCGATGGCTTAACGTGCTCACGTGCGAGGGGTCTCAATGTGTTAAGAATGGTCACTCATCCTAAGACTGAATGGGCTAGTATTACTTAACCTTGTAATGTGCTAACCTACTCGGTTACCAGTGTCTATTAAATATAAACTATCATGCTACGTTTATATCCCGTCTCCTTAAGTTGCTGTATGCACTCTAAAGAATGTCTACGTAGCTCAGCGTCTAGGTTGTCAGGGTCACCGCTTGGTCTTAAGGCGGTTAACACTAACATACCCAGTATTTTATGCAGCCGGTGGTTTGAGTCAGAAGATTAATAACAAACAAAATAGTAATGGGTTGAAAATTTTACAAAGTTTGAAATATTCTGAAGTAGGTATAATAAAGTTTTGTTACATGTGATCTCTTTTCTCGATTTAACCATTTATAGGTTAATGACGTCGTACATTGTGATAAATTGAAAAATAATAAATTACAATAAAATCGAATGAAATGTGGATTATATAATTATTTTGATATATCATCTCACGAAACAGGGAAGCATATGTGTAAGACACACAAATTTTGCCACGCACAATTTTGGTCCTACGGAAAGTGGAATCTATCGACAATATTTTCAGATGCCCGATGCCGGTGCTG
This sequence comes from Euplagia quadripunctaria, assembly GCA_963859945.1. Lineage (NCBI taxonomy): Eukaryota > Metazoa > Arthropoda > Insecta > Lepidoptera > Erebidae > Euplagia > Euplagia quadripunctaria. The sequence continues at coordinate 15,418,851 of OY982577.1, read as the reverse complement.
CTTCCCAAAATTTCGTAACAGAAAAACTCAATAATAATTTGCTTAACTTGTCATCATCATCTCCATTTTACGCAAACATAAACGTAAAGTTAATGTAAAGGAGGTATAAACATAATTATATGTATTATAGGCAAACTCCAAAGGTTGGGGCAGACATCGGGCGGTCGGTCCGAGGGGGTTTCCACACGCTCAAAAAAACAAAAACATCGGGCAGTCCCCGCGAGGAGGCGGCGTCCGCGTGTGCCTGGAAGTCGCCTAATTGAGAGGTTTTTACCCTAAGGTGGTGCCCGCGCTTTTGCGGTCAGGCGCTAGGAGGGTTCCGGATGTCTTAATAAAAGTTGTTCCCGGATCCCTCCTACTTAAGACGCAGTACGGCACACCGTGTGGTTTTAGTCGGTTCAATTCCGACACACCATCCCACCGAAAACCCCGGGGTGACAGTCCGACGGGGTTACCACAAGCACAAAAAAAAAGAAAAAAAAGACATCGGGCGGGGCAGGACGGTGCATAAAATGTACTAGCGCCGAGCGCCCAATGTCTGCCCTAACCATAACAGTCACACCAGATAAGTAACGCGTTACACGTTATATTAACGGCACAAGTTATCACATTAATACACAATATCCGTCTAATGTTGTACTATCATAAATCTAAACTTATGTAATAATAACAGCTTATTGTTAGCCGAATTAGATTTTCATTACGTTATAAAATAAATCACTATTTTAGATACTAAATGTCAAGTGATCAAGTTAACGAGTTTAAATTTAATATAGTTACAGTTATTATTTCAAAACCGTTATTGTAACCAATAATTAGAGGATATTAGTTAACCCGCATGTAATACGGGAAAACACAAAAATACCTTATCGCATAAATTTTATATGGGCTTAGTGACATGTACTCTACAAAAATGTAAATATAGATGTGTGTAATATTATTTTATATGATACGATACCTTTTTGTTCACCTCTAGTTTCGATCGAATGGCACTGATCCGGGTCACGAGGTGCCTGTAATGGGTAACGTGGCGTGTAATACGCATACAAGCACATAAACTTAGTAGTAAATATTAAGTTTATGTCCAATCAAGACCCAAAATTTTACAAAAGGTAATAATATAAAATCACTAGCTAAAATTTGTATGCCATAAATTATTTTTTTTTTTATTCAAGAAGCAGGTTTTGGAACCAACCTTTATTGTTTTTAGATATATGAACTTACTTACTTTAATGTACGTACGCAAAAAGTACTTTGAAAATTAACATTCCTACACAACACTACAATTCGGCTGTAGATTACGCTGTAGAAACAGGGCTTAAGGCTTAGCTTAGAATCTTAAGACATGAATCCCGTAATCTTTTAAGATTTATATCTTTGTAAGGCTCCCACAATTCTTCGGAAAATATGAAGAGCTCCCACTTCTCGACACAGTCTATGAAATATAATACAGTTTAGGTACATTGCTCTAATTCCTATACAGTGTAAAACTAATCCTCTCGTGTAAAATGATCAGAAGGTGTTCTTTATTTTCTCTTAAGTTACGCTAAACGTCACTAGTCTGACAGCATATAGATAGGTATACTGTTTCTTAGTCTTTATTTTGTGAAGTATAGGGAAACATATTAATACCACTGGTGTGCCGACTACCATGGTTTGCTCTACGTTAGCGAACTTTTAGAAAGAACAGTAATAAATTGATTTGAAGAAATCCATTTACCATTCGGTGCAATTCTTGTAGCACTTATTAATCCGTACAAAATTTACTACGGAAACCATAGATTGCAATTGAAATACTGTAAGTCGATGAATGTCTTGGTACCATTTATTCCACGCTTTAAAAGTAGATGTTCCATCGTTTCAGATTATACATATAATGTAATTATTATAATATGGCCCTAACTAAACATAGTTTGTACTACGAGCTCCAGAACACGTAAACATACCAAGATATTTTTTCCCGTAAATACATCCATATTATACATACGTACAATGTACAAAATATAAGTAGATACACCCCGATATAGTGAGACTAAACTGGACTGATTACGATACGCTGGAAATACTGCACATACAAAGCAAATTATATTCACTAATACAATAATAGCATTTGATAATGTTACTGTTATCACTATTAGATAGCAAACCGTAATACTACACGTTCCCTGCAGTTATATCTGCTTTTAATACAATTTTCACAAATACATAATGTAATTACAAATATGAATAAAACATATAATGAAATTAAAATAAATAAAATTGACGCTACGAAATTCGTAGGACTAAATATTGATAAGCTTAATTCGAAAATACTTACTGAAGAATTATGCAAAAAAATCAGCTATACAGCCTTTGCTCTTTTTAAACTTTGCACCTCTTTTTAATGATGAAGGTATACTTAAAGCATATCATGGAATTACCGCATCCTATCTTAGATACAGCATAATATTCTGGGGCAACTCGACAAATAAGATATTGTGTTTAAATCTCAAAAAAATGCAATAGAGCAATGTTCAAATTAAAATCTACAGATAGTTGTGTACCATATTTTTAAAAGTATAAAATTATGACATTAAAATCCTTATACATTTTTGAAATAGCAGTTAAAGTCGAACCCGAAACTTTCCGAAACGTTAGCTGATACTGTTATTCGCAATATGAGGACGCACACAAGTAAAAGAATCCGAAAATGTAAAGCAAATACAGCACTAATGCACAAAAGCATATTTTCTATGGCCTATTTCATCTATAATAATACATCAGATAACATTAAGAATCTAAACATAATCCTATTTAAAAAATATCTACAGGAATTTTTCATTGAAAAATGTTATGATGATGGAAGAGACTTTTTAGATGGTAAATAAGAGTTGAATAATAAATTAATTAAACTGACATGAATCGATATATTTTGTTACATACTTTTATTTGCAGACGGGTCACCTGATGGTAAGTGACTACCGCCACCCATGGGCACCTGCAACTCGAGAGTCACAAGTCCATTACTGGCCTTTAAGGTGAGAATAGAGGAAAGGAGGGATGGGAGGGAGGAGAGGGGAGGGCAGAAATGGGGGGAAGATGGGGAGAGGGAAGGGTTAGGGCCTCCGGTAACTTCACATGCTCGTCGAAATACAACACAAGCATTGCTCCACTACCGGTTTTCTATGAGGCCGTGGTATCACTCCGGTCGAGCCGGTCCATACGTGCTGAAGCATAGCTCTCCCACGATTGAAACGGTATATAAGGGTACGAGAAGCAATAAAATGTTGTGAATAAAACAAAACATTAAAAACTGAAATAGTAATGAATTCTGATCGAAATTTGATCTCCAGGCGATCTTTCGAGATAAAGGAAACGAAACGAAACACCTTTGACATTTAAAAATGTCAAGAGACGGTGCTTGCTGCATGACAAATGTTCGCTATTATAAGGTTCAATAAATTACGCACGCTTTGCACATATGTGAATTAAGGTCAGTATATAATTTTAACTATATCTTCCCGAGACTTCTATTACACTAGGGAATACATACGTACATGTTATCGCCACATCAAAAACTCGTATTTATTTTATTAAAAGTAGGGGGCAAAGTATAATAGATGATAAAGCAGTTCACTATTTAATCAAAATGAGTTATTAGACATTAATATGACTAGTTATACCGGTAGTGTATTATTATTATTATTAGTATGGGTAGTAGTAATACCGTAGTATTGGTCGGTTGACAATAGTGGGGAGTTAAAAGGACAGGCATGCATTATAAGTTGATAAGAATCACTTGAGTGCTGACTGAGGTACGAACAATATAGCAGTTACTGTGATTTAGTGATTTTGATAGTAATAGTGGTGAGATTGTGTTTAACATACATACTAGGATATTATTACGTACTCTAACCTCTTTAGAATAAATAACGGTCTGGCTGGACAGGGATTAAAAAAAAGAAAGAAAACAATTGAATTAGAGAGTGACATCTGACATACGTCATGACATCGTTGGATGGAGGTCCCTCTGCTCTTCAGAAGACATGAAAAAGATATTAAAGTATATTGTAGTACATTAGAAAGTTAAATCTATTTAAGATTTATTCACAGATAAAAAATACTTATCATTTCTCTATACACCCCTTTCCTGGAATACTTGCAATGCTATGCAGTGCTGCTAGAAGAAGTCTCACAATACATACACGCCTTTATCCCCGAAGGGGAAAGCATACCCTTAAACACCCACATTTTGACAAACTTTACTTAGGTCACTCACGTAATAGTCTCTTCGCGTCGTCTAGTCAATATAAACTCTAGACTTTCCCCTCTATTTCCCCAATAAAGGAGAAACTCGAGAGTTTATATAAAACAAATTAGTTCTATAGACTTAGTTTCTAAGCCGTCATTCGTGAATTACTGAATTTTGGCACGTTGGGCGACTATTGATCAATTTTTTTTGTTCAATTCTTACGTTGAAAGAGTTGATTGAACTTTCCAAGGACGTACGTCTTCAGTAAATGTGATCTTATAAAATAACTAATATTGGTTTTGAAGATTGTTACAATTTCGAGTGTTATCATTCTTTAACACTAGCTTAATTCACATTAGAAAGTGCTCAATGGAGCGTTTAATGCTAAGTAGTAGCTAGTCATTTTCTTTGAATAGATTCAACCGATTGTGTTCTTCAATGTACTCAATGTTAAATGATCCAAGTTTAAAACAAGCTATGCTACAAATAATACCTACTATATGATAACTGGTATTAATAACGTGCGAATGTTCTTCGTTAGATGCCAGTATCGAGGTTATTGTGGCCATAACGGGCTGATACAAGTACGAGTATTACGATTAGTAATGTAATATTTGTTTGGAGATTAAAATATCTGGCATGTGGTTTGGTTTTAAGGAGTTTTGACCTTTATTAATTCCGTATATTTATGTTATTAACAGTTTATAATTACAGAAATACCTACATTGGATCTGTTATGATCATATTATATCGTAGTTAACCCGCATTAGCCGCTAATTATTGCAAAACAATATATACGACTGTTCCATTAATTAGTACAAGTACTTTAAATGCTATAGTTTAGTATCAATAGGTATTTTAGTGTCGTTTATATTAAAAAAAAACTAATCATCAGTTAGACATGAGCGACATGAGAGATTAAAGTCGATATGAGCTGAAATACTTACGTTTAACCGAGTTCAAAAGAAGGAGTTTCTCAACTTGGTTGTATGTTTCTTTTATAAAAGTTTAAGATTCCTTTTTTGAGAGGAGGTTTACAAATAGTTCTTTACTAGTCAGATGCTGTAAATATTTCGTTACGCTATTATTTTTTTAGAATCGAGTTTATGTTGACGTGAAAAGTGAAAAGAAAAAAGACGTGCAGGTACCTTATCATAAATTAGTACCTAAATTTTGATTGTAATGCGAACATATTCAATGGAATCCAAAACATTATTATTTAAACGCTTTGACAGCTCCTTTTCTGATTCGAGTCACCAAAGTGTGGAATGAACTGCCTGCATCTACTTTTCCAATTAATTATAATCCTGGAGCGTTCAAGTGTAGAGTGAATAGGCGTGTACTATCTTCGTCCTCATCGCCACTTTCCATCTGGTGAGTTGGAAGACAAACACCTATGTCATTATTAAAAAAAAAAAACATTAGTTCACATTAGCAGTAGCAGGCTAGCAACACAGATAAAATAATAGAAGTAGCAGCACAGATTACCGAGTAGTTATTACGTAACAGTAACAATTTCCTAAAACAAAATCTTCGTTATGCACTTTCAGGTTACAATTAAACTCTTACATTGACAAAAACTAAAAACTACAGAAAAATATACCTATAATACAGTATCTATCTAAACATCTGTCCGCATTATTAAGTCAACAAGTAATTGCAAGTCTCCTTGAACACAGTACCAGTATAGAATAAATCTACATTCTCGCTCAACGACCGCTCACGCAAACACCTTTGTATGTAAATATTTGTTAGGATAGACTGCATAGTTCTGCATAAATGTTTACATGTCGATGTAGGACATTATTATTAAATAATAGCTACCCGCCCCCGCTTCGCACGGGTAGCAAAGCATATATTGATTTTTTCCGACATCGTCAACAATCATCGTCATATTTCAGCCATTTTACACAAAACCTTAATGAATAAACAGCTAAACCTTCCTCACGAATCACTCCGCTTATGGGCGAAAACTGTATGCAAATCCGTTCGGTATTTATTGAGTTTATCACGAACAGACAGACAGTCAGACAGACAGGGATGCGGCGGGGAACTTTGTTTTATAATATGTATCTAGTGGAGTTCTGGTTTTACATCTTTTTTTACATTATTCTGGGTGAAACTGATCAACTAATAGAAATGACAGAATTAAAAAAGATAATGAGATTTTACTCATTATAGAGGTTGTTACAGAAAGGTGTGGTAAAATTTTAGGAGCCTTATGTGCCGACAAATATTTCATTTAGCTTAAAAAAAATATATAATCCGAATTTGTTTTTCCTAGTGTAGTCTAAACAACATAATAATATGAATGTTCATGTCAATTTCAATGATTTCGATTCTTTATTTTTTATGCAGAATTTAATGCGATAACAGCCTTGGTACTTGGTATTAATACCCAATAATACCTAGATTGTTCTAAGATGAGACAAAGCGCCACGCAATTGTCGGTAATTGTAAACCAAGAGCGGTACCCATAATTTCATTCACGTCAGTCCTCTCTCATACGCAATATTAGCTTTATCGGTCAATTTTCAAGTTCAACTTTCAAAATAAGATTTCTGTAATAAAAATCACGAATTTTCCTAAAATTGTTAGCGCTTTACGTTATTTACGACCTTAAAATATGAGTACACCTTAAGAAACTATAAGATACTGTACACTTTTTAAAAAAAGGGTCATAATCGCCCCTAGTACTTTTTGATGACCTTTGTATTTAACTGCAACGTCAAAGGTTAAGGTTATATGCATGTATGTCTATATGCATGGGTCTGAGTATTTCTGTATGTAATATGTATGTACAAACCCCAAATACCGAAAGTCGTTTAATAGACAACAGCACAACATCATTTACCACCATTTTGAGAAAACACTATGCTACACTTTATGTGAAAAACTCTTTGCTGCACTCTGAAGTCACTAAAAAAATACGGGGAATTCAAAATTTGAACAACCTTCCTTTTTTTGATGACTGTCTGAGATGTACTACACAAAGAAGGTTTTTAAGCATATTTATCTATACTAGAGACCCCGTGGTGATCTAAATTCGACCATAACTCATATATTGTTTACCTATTCATTTCCAGTTTAACTTGATTTGTTATTGTACTTATAAACTTATGTACCATAAACAAGGCAACATATAAGTATATTGAACGCGTGTAGGTTGATGTAGCCAACTGTAAGTATTCCAAAGTTCACGTTAATGCGTTTGCGGAATTTTCTTAAAGAAAGTATTTTAATTAGAGCCTAAAACCCATTGTACAAGTCTAGATAGCGCTGTGTCCCACAATATAAAAAAAAACTATCTACGTAAATAGTTATTATTATCGATCGGCTTGTGGTCATGCGGCCAGAGTTCTATACAACATTCATTAGTTTAACTAAAACTCACTAAAGCCAAACAAAATTAAACTAACTTAAATAATTTTAGTAGCTTGCAATACCAAAACGTTTACCGCAAATATAATATCAACCACAGATAAGCCGAACTACAATGGGCTGAACAAATACAAATTTCTGATTTCAATACGAAACACAGGGATTTGTTTTAATCAAATAGCTAATACTATTTGCTGTTAGTTTCAATACGCTACGTGACATGTTTGCATTGCGAAATTTCGCAGACTTAGTTATACGTTTATTGTTACTGTGGGAGAGCCATGCTTCGACATGTATGGGCCGGCTCGACCGGAGTGATACCACGGCCTCACAGAAAACCGGCAGTGAAGCAATGATCTGTGGTGTTTCGCCGAATGAGTGAGGTTACCGAAGGCCCTAATCCTTTCCGAACCCTTCCCTCCACCTCTCCCTCTCCTCCCCCCCCCCCCCCTTTTCCCCTACTCCTACCTATAAGTCTGACAACGCACTTATGACTTGAGTTGCAGGTGCATATGGGCGACCCGTCTCCCATTAAAAAAAGGAAATATTTTCAAATGAAAAAGTATTTTTTTAATTTATTTAGCTTAAAACATATGCAGTTTGAATAAAACTTGATGAAAATTATCATCAGGTAGTATCAGAGAGTAGGATTTAGATAATTTATGTTAATTTCATGTAAGGCGGTTAAATATGTCACGTTTCTAGATTTTAAGCTAACTTTAAAAGAAAGACTAACGATATAACATTACCAACATAATATATATATCTCACTAATATTATAAAGGTGAAAGTTTGTGAGTATGGATGGATGGATGGATGTTTGTTGCTCTTTCACGCAAAAAACTACTGAACCGATTGCGATGAAACTTGGTATGTAGATAGCTGGAAATATGGATTAACACATAGGCTACTTTTTATCACGATATTCAAACGGGTTCGGGACTTACGCGGGTGAAACCGCGGGGCGTAGCTAGTATAAAATATAACTGCTACTGCAATTGGTATGCAATGGAAATGAATATAAATTCCACTTTATGAAAACAAACAAGGATTTGTCCACAAAACTCGTTTCTACTATTCATTATCATTAATAAACTTCCAAAGTGTTAAAAAAACTAAACAATAGTCGTAAATGCAACCGTCATTTAAGACTATTGTTCAGTTTATGTAAATGATGTTTGAGGTAATAAAAAAAAAGTGTTGTTATACATCTGCAGGACTCGTCTTCGTAGATACTCATATTTAGTTCAAATTTAGTACTACAAGTGTTCCTATTAATGATTATTGTTGTTATAATTTAAATTTTATGTCCCAGTGTTTTTTTTTTACACGCTTTATATTAGCTTCACTTGTATGTTTGTAACCGACTTCTTGGCGCGATTGTGACCCACTTTAAACGGCCAGATTCCATTCAAATTTTGCACACTTGTCAAAGACCGATGACAATGCAATAATTCGATTAAATTTTTTATTTTTTTAGTTGAATTTTCTGTAAAACCGTGTTTTTTGGTTTTTTAAACTATAATTATTTTCATATTATGTCTAGATTTTAGTTTTTTATTACCTCGCATATTTTAAGTTTATATAATTTACTTTAAGTTCACCCTTACCGCATTTTTTTTTTGATAATTATTTTTCACTGTCTGTACTTATTTAAAATTTGTGTTACTTTGCATGTTGTCGTCTCTAGTAATTGAGAGAACATGAGGCTAAGTACATTTGTACAAGATATTTAATATTGTGTCATGTATTTCTCGTTAGGATAGGATATTTATTTAAATAAATAAATAAATACTTCATTATTGCTTAAGTAAAATAAAGAAACGAGTGTGCTTTAGACCACAAGACTGAAGTAAAACTTCATACGAAACATAACTGGCTATGAGAGAAAGAGAGAAAGAATGTGTCAAATGTCATTTCATAAATGTTACGTAACGTGAACGTAAAGTGAAAGAGTTTGTTTTCTTTGAAAAAATATTATATATTACAATGTTTGTAATTAATATTCTAGAGTCTTCTTAATACTTTTTCCATTGTCTTTAGAAGAAGAATAAGTAAATTTCCAGTGTCACATTTGTCAGTAAGTTTATGAATAAGCCGAATAAAAAAATAGGCAGTCATGGGACTGCCGACAGGAATGAAATCTTAAACGAAACGACGAACTTAAAACGTCACATTAGCAGGTTGGTGTCATTATATCGAAATTCATTCATCACACATGCCGGAAAACGTACGTAAACTGTGCGTAAGGTAAGCAACTGTTCTGTTCTAACTGTTCTTCCATATATTTTAATATAATACCTACATATAACAACAAATTGTATTTTACTTAACTTGTATTATAAGGCCCTGATTCTTACTTCCTGAATATCACTACACAGATTTCTACACGATTCAAGGTCAACGAGAAGTTCTTAGAGGTTATGATTCACTTGCGATTATCTATTGGTTTTGATTTTGTTGTTGTGTTCGACTTTAATTTTATTATTATTTTTTACTATTCTACTGTTCTTAAGTGCTATAAATTGTGTTTGATAGTAATTTGAACTTGATACCTCTACGTGTTTCTGAAAGCAATGGTTTCGATAGACAGAGTACGAAGTGATCCTATAAAGGATCCGTTTTTCCTTTCTGATATGGAACCCTAAAATTTTTAAATGTGTATATAAAAAATTCATGCATATACTTTAAATGCAATGTTATAAGGACGGTTTTCAGAAAATTTGCACGTCACGTAATGGGAATTCCACTTAAAAAAAAAATTGTTTTCATTTAGTTGTGATTAAATACGTTTGATAAATTAATTTAAATTTTAATAAAAGTATTACTATTTTTCAAAATCATTATGAAATTCCGAAAAAAAACTGATTTAAGACTTATGTTTCCACCAGAGAATTCCAATACGTCACGAAGTATACAGTCTTTTTTTAATGAAAATACAATACATTTCGAAAATTATCTTTGTTGTGTGTGTATTTCAATATAAACATAATAGACGTCTCAATTAAATATAAACACTAGCATTACCCTCAGACTACTACACTACTTTACACTTCACAATAATACAATTTCTATGGCACGAAAGAAACATACAATAAATATATATATAGTGAATTTAAACACAGTTTTACCTTTATAATTGTTTAACAAAACGTTATTTATTATGTTTGATGTTTACTCCTAATTACTTATTCTTAATAACAGATTTATTAGGATATGTGGCGTAAGGGGAATTTGAAGTCACGTTTAGGATATTAGGTATGGTCTACAAAGTACTGCCGATTAGTACCTTTATTTTAAATCAACTATGGTAATACAATAACGAAATAAAATTTCAAATATTACTATCATTGCTCACCATCAAGACAAACAGAACAAATAAAAATATTTTTTTTAAATATACAACTGTAATTAAGAATCAATAATATTTCATAAATTTCATGTAACCTATGCCTCAGAATTCGATTACGTCACTTTCGCGTTCCACTAGGTCACATTCAGTACGTCACAATACATGACGTACTGAATGTGACGTATTTGGTTAATTTAATTTTAAACTGTAATAGTAAATAAATTGATGTAAATATGCCAAGTATTAAAAGGTACCTAATCTGAATAAAGATAGGTTAATGTATTCAACTTTATAAACAGGAAGTTAAAACAGTAATATTTACCTTGAATAAAACCGTCGTGGAACAAAAATTTGAGCACCGCGTGACGTGAACATATTTTACATTGATATAGATCTATCAAATTAAGCTACTAAAATAAAATGGCGATTGTCAATACTAAATAAAATGTTACGAGAATTCTAATACACTATTTGTTTCAAAAGGATTATTATTACAGTTCTTAAAAAATACCGTAGCGTTGTCGGAATCTCAATACTAATCTTTAAGTGTCAAATTCGAACATCGCGCAAAAAAAAACAAGGGGTCTTTAATTTTTACCTCCAAACTTAGCAACAAAATCGCATAGCATGTTGCCTTATTTTAGCAATATTTAATATATTAAGCTATTTCCACAAGTTATTAGGATAATAGCTAGTTTAAAAGAAAAAAAATTACAACTCGGGGAAAAAATATTCTCTGAATAAATAACTGTCAAAATTACAGGAATGTCAAATCTACAATGATGCATTTTCCTGAAAAATGTACATTAATTCAATCAATCAACCAGCCTATCATAGTCCACTGCTGGACATAGGCCTCTCCCAATGTGCGCCATAATACATAATATTAAATTTTAATAAAATGCATACTATCATTCCAGTGAAGATTAAAAGCTGCGTCCTTGAATTATCTTGATCAGTTTTCTTAATGTTATGTCCCGCGAAACTAGCTTGCCCAAAGGGTTTGTGGCCAAGTAAAAATAAACCAGTTTAGAATCTTAAGATTAACAATCTGATACTTCACCCACAGGACTTACCGCACCGCTTCAAATGAAATAATTTCAAGACGTAGGAAAATTATTCGCTTGACGTAACGTTAGCTTATCACGAGCTGACTGTTCTGGAGTTGTTATCACGCCTGTCACAATCCTTTCTCAGCCGAATGGACGGAGGGTGGGGGACGGATTACTCTAGGCGAGAATCTTGACAAAACAAAGGACAATACAATCTCGTAAGAGATTAGATTGTACTTGCCATAAGCTAATGCACTTCATTTTTATTACATACTTACCTAAAAAGTACACACATTTTTAGAATAAAACTATCGCTAAATTAACTTGTTTTATTTTTTGTTCCAAAATTATGGTTTAAAAATATTTAAACACTAAAATTATTCAAATTACAGAATTGTTATTACTACAGATCGCGTGGTGGTCGAATTTCGACCATGGTTTATTTCATTGGCCAATATTACTTGACCTGTCATTGTGTAGACTTTTGTACCATGACAGGTCAAAATTTATACTGGACACTCATAGCTGTATGTACCCGTTTTTGCATTTTTTTTTAACTTTGTAGCAAATATTGTTCAAAAATTTTAGCATTCGTCACTTCTTCTCTGTATAAACTATAAGTGTGCGAAATTTCATACTCCTCCGTCCACCCAATTTTCGTAAAAAGGGATCCAAAGTTTTCGCTTCACGTATTAATATATAGATACTCACGAGCTATAAATAAGGCGCACCAATAGTTCCAAAACAAAAAGTAACTTATGCCCGGTTCATATAATCAAGAAACGATTCGTTTTGCTTATATGAACCGTCTTACGGACGGTAAAATTTCGTTGAATTTTCAACGAAAATTTTATCGTCAATAAGCAAAACGAATCGTTTCTTGATTATAGGAACCGGGCATTAATGAATTCGAACCACTATAGTAAAGTATAGTGTGTACTTGGATTTTAACTAATAACCCTTACCACAGTTAAATAGTTACTTCGTCCCTTACCAACTTCGGTTCGCTTTACTGCAGAAGTTCTCTCATTCATTCCTAGGGTATTGTATACACGTAAAACAAATGTACGTTTCAAAATAAAGTCCCAAATAGTTTGTTTGTAATTTCAGCTTTGTGTAACAGTTAAATTGCTTGGTGGCGTTGTTTAGATAAAAGTTTTTGCGTCGGAATTTGGGGTTATACCGATAGCTATCATGAATGTAAATTGAGGAGTGTTTAATTATGGATCTTTAAACAAAAGGTATTTTAAATAACAGAAATCCACAATACAACTTAATTCCAAATGATTTTAAAGAAAAACCCCGTTGTAATTAATGTTTCCATCTAATTAGGTAAGCACGAGAAAGGGTTAACTGAAAGAAAATTTTCTACAAAATCACTGTACAAATCGTCCAACAAAGTTATTTTCTACGGAAGACTACATTTATAAAGCGAATTTGACATTTCAATTTTTTTTTCATCAAAAAAAAAACCTTTGTGGCCAACGTTTTGTTTCAAAGTTAGAACACAACAAACCACAAAATAATTTTACGACGAAAATCATAAAAGTTGCGTCCTTTTAGACATTTATTTGGAGCCATATTAATGTTTTTTTGTACAGTACTTCCATCCTCATACTCCCTCTTTTCTTAAAGAACGTTTTGAGTTCTTACACAACCCACATTGCAGGGACCTGAGATCATCAGAGAATTTAAAGCTGAAAATGCCTAGACATTCCACACAGTTTACAGACAAGTCCTTTTAGGTGCAAGCTGTTCGATTATGGAAAAACTTGCCTGTAACAATTTGACAAGACAAAACCTTGCACTCGTTTAAAATACAAGTGAAGGATTATTATTTGTCATTCTAAATACTTACTTTTTTATATATATTTGTATATAAATATTTTAGTGTACGTATAGGTTATATTAATATAGTATTCACTATATAATATCTTAGCATAACCTTATATCAGTATACCACAGACTACCCTCAACTATATTTGACAATATCCGTACAAAGGTTATCTGGAAGAAATCGCGGTGTGTGATGATAACACCGCCCACGGCGCCGATTGTTATACCTTAATATTTGTAACTTGTTTGCACTATTTACTACTTAAAGGTGTACAATAAAGAGAAATAAATAAATAAAATAAATAAATGTTCAATACCTTAAACACTTTTATTGCTCGCTCAGAAAAGCAGAGTCATTAGTATGAATATGAATAATGACTTACGAGTTATAATAATATTAATTGAAGTATAGATAAGATTTAGATTCAAGGATAGAGTTTACCTTATGAATAGTAAGTGTAATTATTTGCATTTGTAACGTGCATCAATCGTCATCATCATCGGGTGCACTATTATTTTCTTTTACGTCTCAACCAAGTCACAAAGCCGGTAAAACCCGGTAAGAATACAAAAACAATGTGATAATAATTAATAGTTTTGTCACGAATGGAATTCCACTTAAATGTTCTTTAATATTTTGTTGTCTATTCTGGTCAATCTGAGTCCAATACGTGACAACAGAACGACCCAACCGCCTCTAATAGTCGCTCCTATTGTCACATCCCATACAATTTCAGCACGTCAGTAGTGTTTTGTTCTTTACAATACTAGTACGAATCCTGGTCCTCTTTATATATGTAGAAATCATGTTTTATTTTTATTACCGACAAACATCATAGTAATATGTTACAGAAACGCAGGGATAGTACCTAATTATAGCATCGAGATATTATGTTATTACGTACGTACGTACGTACGTATGTATTATTACGCTAGTAATAATAACTCAGTGAATTATGTCAGGTTATACATATATAACATGGTAGGATACACATATATAATTGTAATATTATAGGTATAGATACCATTTGCATTATGATAAAGATAATACTGCATTTATTCATACTGGTAAATAGCCGTTAGAAATATGCCTCCAAACATTAAGTGTACGAAATTATTTTTCTCTACTTCCGTCGCGTTGCCATTTTGTATTGAGTGATTATAAAATACTAGTTCTTATATGTATAAAATCATATCGTTATAAATTATTAGACAATTATGTTTAAAATTCTGTTTAAGTTATGTTTAATTTACAGGTAACCTCTTATTTACAATATCAAACTATATTTATTGTTATTATTCCACTTCCTACGTAAATAGTGGGGATTTCCGCTGGCAAAGGCAACATGGCAGCGATTAGGACTCGGAAGGCATTCGGACACAGAAAATGTACTCACAAGGAGCATTCGGACTTTGGAATGGAAAGCGATAACATGTGTACGAAAATCAAGGCTACGTTCATGTAAAATATACCTAGTCTAATATATGAATAAATTGTGAAACATAATTATATACTACATATCGTGTTTGGATTTAGAAGTGATTCCCCTACAATTATAGGTACATATTTACGCGGGACTAGACAGTATGAAACGCCTTGGAGTCGATCTGAAACGGTTTACCAACAGTCGATTGGTCCATGAACCGTTGGTCAACATTATCTTTAAACCATAAACTTTTCGTCCAATGGACTTTTCACCCACGAACGTTTCGCCAGCATTACTCTACGTCGATTCATTATTTATAGTCATTGGTTTAGGTTAGGTTAGAATTGTGACCACAACGCACGAGCCGAGCGAGCGAAGCGAGCGTGCCGCGGCAGCGGCCGGCGAAGTGCCAGAACCGAATCGGTCCTGTATAACCTAAACCAATGACTATAAATAGTGAATCGACGTAGAGTAATGCTGGCGAAACGTTCGTGGATGAAACGTCTATTGGACGAAAAGTTTATGATTTAAAGATAATGTTGACCAACGGTTCATGGACCAATCGACTGTTGGTAAACCGTTTCAGATTCCCTTGGAGTATATATTGTAGAGATTTTATGGACACATATGTAAAAATACCAATTCTGAAAGCCAGGTTATAAAATCCTTGCTTAATACTTAAAATTGATTTGACAATACTTCCATAGAAAGCTAATCCGTGTTCCGGATAAGAAGGTACATAATTTTGTTTGCGTAACAAAACAATTGCAAGCTTTCAAGTATTTCATTGGAACTAGCGATTGTATGTATGATAAGAGTATTGAAGGACGTATTGTCCTATGCAGGTATTTTGCAATTCTAGTATTTCCGACTAGTTATAGGTACTTTTTTGACTAATTTTAAATGGTAATACTGTCGTAGACGTATTTGTAAAAAGTAGGATTTTATCTACGTATAAATTTTGTGTTTTAAATATTTCAAGGGTATTTTTCTTACTTATCTGATGTAACATAACTCTCGTAACGTTTGCGTATCGTTACGTGGTGTTGAATGCGCAATATTGGCATTGCATAGTACATAATATCACACCTGTGTTTATTTTTGATATACGTAGCAAGTATATCTACCTACAACGAAGTGCCAATAAATATTACTGACCTTCTGTGACATACAAAATAGTTCCCGTAAGCTATACACATTTTTTTTTAACCCTGACGGAAAAAGGAGGGGTTTTATCGGTTTAACGCCTGTGCCTGTGGATCATAGCTCCTAAACAGATGGACCGATTTTGGTATCTTTTTTCTTTTAATAAAACAACTCCCGCACTAGTAGTATTCGTGTGGCGCGGGGGCTAGATAAACATTTAAACAATGGACACTAAGAACACCCAGACTCGGGACAACTGTTTATGAATTTTTGTCCTGTGTCGGATATGAACCCACAACACTCGTCGCGGCTTAGGGGCGAGGTGCTTCAGGCAACCATGACGCCATCCGTGCAGTCATTTAGTTTTTCTTTGTTTGAAAGGTGACTTGATCAAGAATGTTCTTAACTATTATTCAAGAAAATCTGTTCAGCTTTTCGAAGATCATCAGCTCTTTTCTAGTCGTTGAAAGGATTTTTTAATTTAAAAACAGGTAGGTATTTCAAATTTGTAATTTTTCTATTTAATTTACTAGTATCATCATAATCTTAGCTAAGGTCTTTTTTTATTTAAGAAATGATTAATTACTATTAACCTGGGTCACACAATACTAGTAATCTTTTTAACCACTCCAGCTAAGCTTAACGCTTGTGTTAGGAGTGGGTTCACGCCGGTAGTTCACTGGATGGGGTTGGAACCCGCAACCACTTGATCGCAAGTCCGACGCCTTAGCCATTACGCTACCGCCGGTCTAATACTGAACATTGGCTTAAATAAAGATTTTTTTTCGAAATGGATAAAATAATAGTACCTAAGTATAGTATAGTACCTATGTATATATTTATTAAATTTCATATACCTATAATAAGTACTCTGAAAATGAACATACTGGCATACTATAATTATAATACATACAGGCATATATGTATACAAAGGCACCCACGTAAATTGTAACACTCCTGTCCATCCAAAGGTTGTCTGGAAGATATTGCTTCTAGCGATAAGACCGCCCATTGTGCATTTATGCATAATCTGTCTGTGGTAATATTCCTTTTTTTTTGTGTACAATAAAGAATATTTATTATTATTTTTATTAATCTTAAAACTTATAAATTACATTTTTAAATATGTACAAAACAAAATATATATTTAAAAATATAAAAAATAGTAGACCACTGACATCGGGTAGAGGGACCAAGACACCGGTGGTTAGGACTCCAAAAACAGGAACCTCTCACTATACGGGCCGTTTCGAGGAGAACTGCCTTCTGCACCAGTCTTGTCAGTCATCAGTGCTTGATCCAGCCTAGACGGCTAGATCCGCGAGCCTTTTATATAATTATTTTTTATTATTATTATAATATGAGTGTCAGTCTATTATTGGACTTGTGCCTTGATTGAATCGTATGCCCCTTTGATCCCATAATACATACGTAATTACTGAACGCTTACGGTATGCAGCGTGTTATATATATATATTTATATATGCTCTTTGGGGTTTTTTTTAATAATTTTAAAATAAATTTTAACGAACATAGCATCTATAGGTCTTACTAATATTTTAAATACGAACGTATTGCTGTCTGTTACGCTTATGCGCTTTCACGCCTAAACTGCTGAACCAATTATGACGATTTTTCATATATAGATAGACTTGAGAGATAGGAGAATGAAATAGGCTACTTTTTGCCGCGACAATAATATTTTAAAGGGGTTAAATATGGGATGAAAAGTATACTACTGGTAGTCTTAATTTCTACTATTCTACGCAGACGAAATCGCGTGCACCAGCTAGTATACAAATAGGTAGGTATATCAGCATATAAATTAAACATACTCATATTCATAAAGAAGAAAAAGAGAATGAAAGAGGAATTATTTTCTTGGCTTTAGCGTGTATAAGATGTATATATATATATCTATATAAATAAAAATGAATCGCCAAATGTGTTGCTAAGCGCAAAACTCGAGAATGGCTCGACCAATTCGACTATTTTTTTTTTCAAATTTACGTTAAGGCACAAGGAAGGTTCTTATAGAGAGAAAAAATGTAAAAATTGTGAGGAAAATATTAAAAACAACACTTCTTTTCCTATACAAACCACAGAGCAAATTATAATTATTAAAACACATGTCCCCAGCTGTCAAACATTTGACATCAATTAATAACTTTTGACAGAACGAAGTCTGTCGGGGCAGCTTTTTCTCTGATTTTTTTTGTTTTGTTTATTTTTTATTTTTGTTCTGTTCAGCTTTGTATTGATACAGTATGCAACTTTATCATTTGATTAAATATACATTTGGAAGCCTGTTATTAATAAATGTTTCATAAAATATATAAATAGGTATAACCAAATGTATGTTATTAGTATGTAAGCTTTCGTTAAAACAAATAATAAATAAAATAATAATAATGAACTTATTTGCATAAAATGTAGTGCAAAAGATGATAAGTAGATAAAACATTGAATACGGGTCATATTTCGCCATTAATTAGTATGCATATATTTAGTCAGTAAAGTTAAATAAAAACATATATTATATTATATAAGCAAAGAGACGCAATTTAAGTATAAGTTGATAACACAATCCATTTCTAGTGGAAAGAGCGAGATACATTTTTTCCAGAAACTCGTTTCCAGAATAAAAAGTTTGTTCAAAAAATTTAAAAAAATATGTGACCGACTTCACCGCGCTTAAATCATGATAAAATGTGATAAACTGTATTTTTCATCAATTTATTTTCCAACCTTAGAGGTGGAATATTGTACACAAATTTTAAATGGAACCAACCTTGAGTATAACCTATTTAATTTAAAAAATATTATTGGAAACGATTCACAATTGGCGAAGATATCGCGTAACATACACACAGAAAAATCAGTGGAGTTGAGCCTCCGAGTTTTTCGAAGTCGATTTTAAGTATTAAAATTTGACGGACGATTTGCAGTAGCCTAATGTAAACTGCTCATCACCTGTTACCGAATATAGCTTTTCCCGATGCAGGGACTTTAATTGTTCAGAGATTCTCCTGATACTTCATCAGCTCCACGTCACCATATGCATTGTGAAAAGTGTATATCATTGCTATAAGTGCCTATAATATTTAAAGAGTTCCCCCAATTTCTTCAAGGTCCCATCGTCAGATCCTGACCAGGTGAAAATAGAACCAACTTGGATGTATACCTTTCAAACAAAAAAATATTTTCAAATCGGTCCAACCATCTTCGAGTACTCAGGCAACATGCTTAAAAAATATAAGACAGCTGTTTCCCACAATTTCACCTACGTTTATGGTCACTGCTCCACTCCTAAGGTTCGTAGCGTGATGTTACAGAGCCCATAACCTTCCTGAATAAATACTCGTGAGTTTGTTTGTTAATAAACGATCATCATGAAATTGCATACGTAGCTAGGGCTACAGAAAAAGACATACGGTGTAATCATTATATTAATCACTATTTCATCCAGAAAGAAGTAAGGTTCTAGGGTATAGAAAAATAAAATACCTATAGGCGAGCGAAGTCGCAGAAAATCTTACAACTAAACTTGAAAAATAAAATACCTATACGCGAGCGAAGTCGCAGAAAATCTTACAACTAAACTTGCTAATAGTTATCCTATAACGATAAAAACATTATATTAATTGTGAGTTATAAACATTTTGCTGCTGGCAGCGTGACAAAATTATACATACCTACAGTAAACTCGTTAATTTTAATAGCACTAACACCGTGTATTAGAATACTTAACGTGTAATAAATATTACGAAATTATGACCCAAATGTGATTAATCAGGTTTCGACAGTTTTATGCATCAGTATAAATTGTAGAATTAAAATTTTCCACAAAAAGTTTATGATTACAGTCCTATGCTATTTTGGCAAAAACAAAAAAAAATAAAGAACCTATTGTTATTGCTAACAGTTTCTAACTTATCAACTTTTGATCGGACATCAAAATACCGACATAGACTTCCATAGGCATTAAGGAAATCCTACCAAGCCTGGCCGACAAAAAAGAGACCGGTGGACCGCCTGTATGAATCGACAATCAATCGAGTTTTGCGAAATGTTTTGCCTATCCTTACAAAAAAAAATTAGGCAGTCATGACATTAATTAAAAAGAAGCTGACAGAACTCAATGTTTAGATTAGCGCCTTCTAGTAGATCTATATATATGTATTATTAGCGTGACGGTCACGAGTTCAGTGCTTTTTCCCCATAGCAAAAGTGCCTAAAGAAGTTTTCACTACAAAAACATGTTTTTATGTCATCTACAGTGACCATAATATCCCTATGTTATCAACTACTCACGTGTTGTTTACGTTCGCTCTTCAAATTTAAGTAATTATAATAATTTAATTATAATTGAGGAGCGAATACCGATAGACCTGCCTCTCCTATACTTACATTTACTACATAATGTACCTTGAGACAAATGTTATCAATGGAATAACTGCTTTATAGAATAAAATAATTCCTTATTTTTAGAAATATAATTTTTCATCCCACGTATAAATGTAGCGCTCTCCACCCACTCTCTCTCACTCTCGGCATGACTTTTAGTATCTATGCCGTCTCTATTAGTATATTAAGTGTCATAGTGTATACTAAATTGCTTGTTATATGGTTAACCATGTAAAAATTACTTTTAATAGATTACTGGCGGGTTAGAAACGCCGCGCCCACACACTATGGAAAATCGATAACTTTTTTATTAGTCGATAAAGACAATTGAAATTGAGCACAAATATAGAGTAGTAGATAAGGCTTCAGATTGTATACTTTTGTCGTAATTTATTTTAGTAGTATATGTTAAAAAAAATTAACGAAAACAACAGGTTTGAAAAAATTACCTCTATTTTATTTCCTTAGTGAAAATACAATTTTATTGTGAATAAAGAAAATATTATTATACTCGTCTATTATAAAGGACAATAATAAAGTGCTAACCTGCTTAAATAAGCAATTAAAACTTTTAATTAAATTATTTTTTAAAGATTTTAAATTTATAATTAAAATGAATAGGAGAAAAAATATGTATCTATGCTAAATTGCTCGCTAAATACTTACTGAACTTCAGGATCTGAAATAAGTTTGTTCCATTTCAGAAGATCTAGGATATCTTCATCAAGTTCCTTCACACTTTGGCTATTTGTTTTTCTCAGAATACCGGTACGGGTCTGATGTAGAGAGAAAAGTATGAAATACGTTCTCATTTGTAGCTGATCAAGAGCACTTCCTGGCATGATGCAGGCGAAATTTTTTATAATCCTTATTACGAGATTCTTGCAATTCTTCTGAATGTTCACCAATAGGAAGCACAGCAAAATGCTTTATGATACTTTCACTATTAATTAAAATTTAGTGAACTGAAGATGGCATGTAGTACCATTCATAACTACTCACATAGATTCTGGCAGTTTCTTATACTGATTATACCTGATGAAAGAGCTCGCAGAATTCTGTAAAACCGTTTAATCAATCCTCCTGTGATTTCAGCAGAACAATCTGCAAAGTAAAAATATCTTCTGGCAGTATTGCCATTTTACTTGTCGTGGTTTGTCGATAATCAATCCTAGCTCCTCACGAAAATGTTTTTGTACTAGAATTTTCTTTTCTTATTTTAGTAGTTTCTTTTTTTCAGTTGTGGCTGCCCATGTTTCAAAGAAAGGTTGTAGGAAATATGTAATATCATTTCAGATAAAACGCCCCATTATCAATTATTATAAATATTTAAAATAAAAACGTACCGCAAACTATTCAAATAAATAGTCTACATTAGAAACCGCAACAGATAAAGGTTTTCCGTTTCCTGTCTTTTATCAAATTATTCGCAATAACTTTGGAAACCACAGATATCCGCAGCTAATTTTTATAAATGCTATTGCTGAATATCTACCAAACAACATCAAATGTAAAGCACCGGGAGACATCGATAACTGTACCGTACGCTACTTCTAACCAGTTTTCAAGTAAATTCCAAACATACCGTGTCCACCTATAAAAACAAACAGAAAAACAGACGGAAAATAATCCTAAAAATTGCAGATTTGTCTTCTAACTCTTCGTTAGTCACTGCCTTTATTTTTATTACTTTATAAATCCGTGGCTGGCGTGAATATGTTGACATGTCTAAAATTGCTATTTTTCAGGGTGGCCATTTTTAAGTTTTGAGGTTAAATGTATATTTTGAGATTTCAACTAACGAATATTTTTTTGGTGACCGAGTGTAAGTTGATATAAGAAAATATCAATGTTCATTCACAAAATCATGTGAATCGTTAATTTGACATGAGGTTTTGTCAAGTTAGACACGTTAAAATGCGAAATGTCAAATGTTTCCAAAGTCGATTTCTCCAAAATTTATGTATATTTAAAACTGTAAATTTTTTTCATATGAAACGGAAATAAGCATTAAGATCCCAAAACTTTACAGAAAGTGGGATGTGAGGCATATAATTTCCAGAACCTTTTCTCTTACCGCAAACTTTTATTTCTGGTGTGATTAAAATTAGAAAATAAGGACATGTCTTTTTCCTTTAGCAGATAAGTTTCTATGGCGCTAGGAGAGATCTTACCGAAGGCGACGTACCTAAAACATTTACTAGAACTTTTCCCAACAAAATAGATAAATGTGTATAATAATTTTGTGGAGATTGGTATTACCTAGATTATAACGATCAACGCCAGTTGCAGCAGAATGTCCCAATATCAAATTTTGCTTTCTCGGCGGGCTCACCGTCTCTGGCAAGCTGATTGTTAAATTTGAAGGCTATGTGGTCCTATTCCGTCGTTTTGTGAAAATATATTCCTAATCCTAGTTCCATAATAAATAGTTTAATACCGACGTATAATCAATTCAGTTAATATTCTACAGCTCCAGTTATACGAGCCTAAGCTCATTCTAACTTTTTCATCCCCCGTAGTATCCCCCGTAATATTCCCCGGGAAAGGACAACCTTTTGCAACCCGTTGAGACAGCGATATCGCTCCATCGAGAATATTACATTGGCGGTTGCGACGTTGAGCTTTTTTGAGAAACCTTGGTTTTATATTAAATTGTGTTTGTAAATGAACACTCCAGTATTTCACAATCTTTACGCACTTTTACGAACGCATCATTATATGACTTCACGTCTCTCTGGTTAAAGATGATAGGCTTATCACAGCCACAGACAGTACTTTATAGAACCCAAATGTTTGAAGACGGCGAAAGGATAATTAAAGTATTTTTTTTGTTGAAAAACATGTGAGAGAACATTATGAGAATACATTGTTCTACAATGATGACTTCCACGAGAACAAAGAGCAAGATCTTTCAAACTGCCTATGGAAGATGTCATTTAGGATATGACTTTGTTCAAAATTATGTTCATAAATGGTGTAGTTCGTTTACATCGGATAACATGTAATGGACGTCTAATTAGGTCACATTAATGTTTTCTTATTCATTCGTCTCCCAAATGAGTCGATTATTATCAGTATAATTAAGAACACAGAGCTGCGTTTGTTTTAATGCGTCCAAATCCTTGAAACCACGTCATCTACTACTGACTCGAAAAGACACTGGCCAAGTTTCAGGACGATTGGTTGTACTTTTATTGTCATTTTTGTTTTGGTTTGTTTTAATTTACGTTTTATAATCACACCTTCATAATTGATAAATGCAATAACAATCGGCCAGTACCTATACTTCGTTACCATTAGCTAATGAGATTGTTAGAAGGTATCGCATACATTTAAATTCATTCTATAGCCAGGACCTATTCCAATCTCTGCAAATGAAAAGTTTTATATGAAGTTTTTCATTTTACTTAAATCTACGTAACGCATCAAAGATAAGGTGCGGTGAGTGTAATGACTTCTGTATGTTTAGAAAGGTTTCATCAGTAAACCCATAAATAGTAAGTCTGTTAATTTGTATGTTGGAACTGGCTAAGATCTACCCAGACTATTATTTTAAACTAGAGATTGCCTGGTTGTCGAATTCTGGACCATAATTCAATAAATTGACTTTTTTTATTTATTTCGTTGGTATTAGTTGAACTATCATTGTATAGACTTAATTTTTAAATTTGTAACACATATTGTTTAAAAATTTCTATAAATTTCTATATAAACTTCTATAAATTTCTATAAATTTCTATATAAATTTCTATATAAAAAATTTCTATATAAACTTTAAGTATTGCAAATTTCATGTTTCCCGGCTCCCAAAATTTTCTTAAAAATGCGTACAATTCGAAGAAATTAAGAGGTTAAAGAATTGCGAAGAATTCCTTTCACGTAATAATATGTACCTACATTAAATTTGACCTTCTCTATTTAGTGGTGTAACGTCGTAAAAGTCGTCGACAAAATTTTATTTATTCATTTATTTCATTACATTACATGTTTACACATATCATAACTAATACATAGAGATATATTTTCTGATAGGTTGGATAAAATCATACATCCCGCAAATGTGTCACATCTAGCACCCTGAGTAAGTCGTCAACACAACTTGTATAAAAGATGGCAGTGCCGACCCCGAAGACACTATACTTATAATGTATATGTATAGTAATAGATTGTGTATAACAAAGAACAATTTATGTAGAAAAGAAATTAATAACGCGTGTGAATATTTATAAGTATGTCGAGTCATTCTGTTTTATAATGTGTATGTGTGCGTGTACATGGGAGTGGGTGAGCGTGTGTAAATTAGTGAGTGCGTTTAAGTACATACATTGACTCACGTGTGTATTTCAAAGGTCACCTGAGAGGAGTAGCTCTTCAATATCATTGTAAGGATTAGTCACAATGAGGATACTAAATATCTTCTATATAACTAATCTCTTCTTAAATCTATCAAACGCGCCTTCTGGCAGAAACCGTTCGCTTAAAAAGCGGAAAGAAATGACGACGGGATCTAATGTATCCCGTTGCCAAGTGACTGATCCGAAATCGTCTGATTACATAAGTACAATTATTAAAAGAAGACCTTAGGTACAAGGGGAACACCTTATCTACTATGGCATATTCTTATTTTATTTTTAATTCTAAGTCGTTTTATGGAAACAAAATATCGATATACACCTTATTATTTTCCGTCTCTTGTGAAATTTGAAAAACAAAATTGCTTAAGTGGCCTTTAAAATAACCCGATAATTAAGAGTCATATAAAAACAATAAACTAAATTAAAATTTAAATAATTTTTAAATATTAAAGTCAAGGTAAAAGATAAAATCATTAAAATTTGTTTAATAAATAAAAACCTAATAACATGAAAAATCTTAGAAATACCTACTACTGTCAGTTTCCATTTTACGTAATTCAGTCAATTTTTCAGTAATTGCTTACTGGCAACATTTAAAAATTATTTGGTGACAGTCGACTATTTGACCACAGACTAATTTACTAAACTGTTTCATTTTACCAATAGTATAAACAACGAACTCATTATTCATTGACAAAGTTTTTATCTATAATCTGCCAAACAACTCAGTTACCGTTATCTATAAGTTTTTTCCTTTTGTTGGTGTTCAATAAAGAAAAAACAGTATAAGTCACATACTCGACTTACAAAAAAGTTTTGTCAAGTTTAGAATCGCTATGTATACCCTATAAGTAGATGTGTCAGTCTGAAAAATAGTATACTAACTTTTAAACTTTCACGTTCCATGATATAATTATATATTTATACGGGAATGAAAAATAGTACTCTTAAAAAGTATTTTTCATATAAGTAAATATGCAGTTCTTAGTTACTAATTTCCATGTTAATTTCAATGTGACGTTACTTTTAAGTTTTAGCTACTACCTGCCTTATTAATACGATTCAGAAAAAGACAAAAAATACGCGCTGAAAAAAGTATTACGTAATTCGAAAGCCTGAACCTGACCCCCCGATCGTTTTAAAATTGTATAACTTTTTTTTACTTTACATAACCATTTTTTATTGCAATCCGTTGTTTTTTTAATCTGTGACATTTTCAACGAGTTTACAAAATTTTACACATACGATAAAAGAGAGACTTGAATATAACCTTTGACAGCTTAAAGCTTCAAATTTGATGAGAAAAGGACGCCATAATAGATTTAACGCAACCACTTAATCTAAAAAAATCTAAAAAAATCTAATAATGAAAATAATATACTTTTTAAAAAAATACGCAATTAGGACGTTCACTTTAATACGTCCTCCTTTTACAAAGTAGCACTACAAACTTCGTACTAGATACAATTATTCAATACGTCAGACCAATTAAACGCGATAATGTCTATGGTGATTAAGCAATTTACAATTGTCTTCGCATGAAATTGATTGTTGTAGTCCCTTTCTCGTTTTCTTTTTAAGCACTTTATCAGACGTTGTTCCATCCAGCATTGTAGATGAAACAGTTCGTTAATTGTGTTGTATCACGAGTTGATGCTGCATTGCTGTTATATCTGGTCTAGTTTGTCAAGGTCCCATTCTATTATTAAATACGTAGTACGTTTTGCACATTGTAAACAAAGACTACGGCTCATAGACCTATTAATTTAAAAGACCTTTAATGTCAAGAATTAAAACAAAGTATTTTGAGATTGAATGAAGGTTTATAAAATGTATTTGGGCTGAAAAGATGTGAAATTATTTACAAATAAATAAAAATATACATCTTTGTTTTAAGTGTGGTAAATACGTAACATATAGTTGGGTACTTATAAATTAATTAAATAACGATACATGAACTATTATATGCAAAAGTAAAAGTAAAAGAGTATTTAAAATATTAGATATTTATATACTAACTCTCTTAATACAAACTAACACATTGAAGATAATATTTTAGTACATTTAATATAATATGCGACTGAAATAATTTCAAAATTTGTCACTTTCATAGATGCTCTAGTGCTCTACATACAGAAAATCTACTGGTTCGTGCCAAAACTCTGAATAACCCAATCTAAACTTACATAGTCATCTCAAATGATGATATGTCTTCCTTGAAGCAAGGAGGCTGGAGCGCACAAACCAGAAACACTCACTACGAGCACCTTAGGTTACGCACAATAATTGACATCGCACCGTGCACTCGCGTTCACGAGAACAACCGACACAGAATTCTCGTCCGCTCGTTGCGGCTGATGCCGGGACACTGAAGTTTTCTCAACACTTGGCGCTAGAGGAAAAACTCACCCACTTTTTCCACCCCTAGATATAAATATCACCACTTAACATCTGCAACTGTTTGCTGACATAATAGCCATATACCCTTTCAGAGTGTCCAACTTTAATAAAACACACATGAACTATTTATACACATATAAAGGACGAGAAAGTATGTCAGGTAAGAAGATATAAGATCGATATAATAATAATGAATTAATCTAAACTCATTTTTAATCGACTAATAAAGACTGTGTTTATGGCACCTTTATGCGAACAATTCTAGTCAAAAGCATTGGAAACTGTGTGATGTATGTAGTATTGTTGGTGGTAGAGAAACTTCGCAAGATGTGTAAGCTTAGAAGCAAAAGGAAGGGTATGGTCTCTGATTAAGAGACCGGTGTCAGTTTAAGGGCTTCTAACTCATTGTAACTTGATAAACCAAGATTGTATCATATTTATTTTTTGTAAAAAGCCTGTAACATAACATCAATAACAATCACTGAACCATGTGACGTACTTCTAATACATTTATAATTACATACAATACAATTCAATAATAAAATAGCCCTGTTCTGTTAACTGTTATGTTAATTTATTGTTCCCGTATCATATGCTGGCACTTGTGTATGTATGATTACGATATGACGACCTGATTGATTCCCGGGAATCTGGAAATGTGCAACTAAAAACATCTGGCGCAATGTGAGTCAGTAACACTGTGAGTCAGTAAGAGAATATACTAAATGTGTAACTCGGGACTTAATCGTAATAATATTTAAAAGGTACAATACCTGTTTACCCGATGCCGACGTTTCTTTTCTTTTATATTATAGGGGGCAAACGAGCAGACGGGTCACCTAATGGTAAGTGACTAAAAGGTTTAGGATTCTGGTTAAATATGCAATTAAAATGATTCAAGGGCTTATGTTCTATTCCGCAAGCCGCAATCATGAAAAAAATGCCATATTGCACACTTAGATCTAAAGAGAGCTAACTTAGAAATTTTAATTTTTGAGTTAAACACACCATCGAACTTATCTCAATACCTACCGACCAGTAAACCAGATTTAAAAATATCACCACTACTCGACTCTAGACGCTCAATTAACCAACACGGGCTCAACTCAAAAAGTAAAACAAAAACACAATATATTGTTAAGCAATAGAAAAATAACTACAAAAACCCTATTTTCAGCTCCAAAACATGATTAAAACACAAGATTCCTACAATATTTTTCTTCAAGCTGCATATAAAACGCCAAAACTCCTGCAGTGCAAAGTTAGTTTCTTGCCTTTTCTGAAAAAAGTGTTTTTTTGAGTTAGCTCACTTTACATCTAGGTGTGCGATATGTAAACAAACGTCAGACCATAATTTGTTTGACATTGATTTATTTGATTGATTGATCGATTAATCAACGAATGTCTTATTTTACTCAATTTGCATATAAAACACAAATTTAAAACCTACCAAATATTACAGTACGCTCATGAAGGGGATACATAGCTTTATCTTCACGTATTATTTTTATAGATATAAGTAGGAATTCGGGAATAAACCTTTAGGTAAACTTTTATACGTATATTACATAATCATTTAGGAACATAAATGCTACAGGTATATACGAATTCGTTAGAAAACCCTGACATCAGCAGACCATACCGATAAGCATATAACGATTAAAAGATATTAATATTCTTGAAAAAAAAAACCTTAGTCCCACGCGAATGTTTCTATAATATATATACATATTCTAGCTAATAAAAGCATTACTGTGTATGCAAAATTAATAGCCTGACTTCCAGTTTTGTGCAGACAATGGGAAGTGGAGTTTTAATTATATTGCTGTAATCTATGATATGTACTATTATCTAGATTAAATTCCTAAAACTTTAAAATAGGGAAATACTTTCTTTATAATTTCTCCTCGGCCCAAATACTTAATTTGTGTCTATTTGTAATCATATAATGTTTGTCCTATAAAATTAAATGAATATAGTTTTTAAATGATAATTTAGCATTACATATTTTCCATCCATCACATTCTAATATTTTAACTATTATTAACATCTGAACACGTGGCTTTTGGAATAATTATGCAAATTGTTTTCTATCCAAAGTATGCATTGATAAGATAACACCTTATTGTTAGAAGATTGTTGATATTATATTATATCAAAAACAATAAACCGTTAAGTAAACTAACTACCCTATAGCTTTGAAGACTGATCATATAATATGGTTTTAATACATATTAACTAAACTCATCAAATTATCTTTTATTATTTATGTTCTTTTTGTGAAGAGAAATAAGTAAAGATTAAATAAAGATTATTATCTTAGAAGTTTTCCGGTTACATATAGAAGACAGGAGGATTGGAATCGTGTGGAAGTGAAGCCGTGATACTTGATGATTATAAGGGCAATAAGCCTTGATCATGCTCAGTCCTAATCTAGCTTTAATTATAAGTACCTATAAGTATTGCTACCTAAACTAGAAAGCCTAAACTAAAATTACAATTTCTGTAAATAGGACTCTCTAAATGTGCGTCATAGCACCCGGCCTTCCACCATTCCGCATAAAATTTATCCGAGTTTTTTAGGTCGTCGGTCTGGCTCGTGGGGCGTCTTACCTTCCATTTATCGATTCGCGGTCTCAACTCTAGGACCCGCTCGCTCCAACGTCCATCGGTCCTTCGGCATACGTGGCCAGTCAAATACCATTTCAGCTTGCTTATTCTACGAGCTATGTCGGTGACTTTAGTTCTTTGTCAGATGAACTCATTCTGAATGTTATCCTGCAAAGAAACTCTAAGCATAGCTCGCTTTGTGTAGTTTGTGGACTAGCCGCACCATTAGTGTCCACGTCTCGGCACTGTAAGTCATAACAGGTAGCACCCACTGATCGAAGACCTTCGTTTTGAGACATTGCGGTGAGGTTTATGAGTACGTAAGTAGTTTGCCCAATGTTGCTCAACCTAACTGGACTTTTCTGGTAGCTTCTTTCTGGAAGTTGTTTCTACCGAGCTGGATAACCTGGCCTAGGTAGACATATTCTTGAACCACCTCGCTTGTTCATTGAAGCGCCATCCTAAGAGCGACGCGTCAAGATGCTTTATTTAGGCTGTGCAGCATCACACTTAGTTGCATCAGCGACTCTGCTACTAAGACGATGCTTAAGACTTTATCTTTACAATATCACAAAGAATAGTGCCTGAAGATTGAGGGGAAAATGAAAAACTAACGTTATTAAGATTTTGTTGAATTCAAATCTTAAATCGTTAAAAAAAAAATAATACGTTTTTTAAATATCGCAATTCAAATGGGTCTCTCAACACATTTACAAGACACAGTTTACAAAACTGCCCCTCCCTGTCCCACAAAAATAATGTCAACAACAAGCAGATAAACTTAAAGTTTCTGGACTGGTTCTTTTTTCAAGATGGACAAATAGACATCCATTTTTCTATTAGCTATAAGGCCGCCTGTTTTACATATCGATGGCTTAATTTGTATCTCCATTTCGTCAAATTTTAAAGGAGGATGAAAAAACGATTATATTAAAAAAAATAAACTATAAAACATAGACAAACAGCTATATTTACATTTAAACATTGATCGTGCTTGTATTTGTTGTAATTATGACGTATATCTGAAAACATGATTAATTATATGGATTTACGTATACTTCTTAGACATGTGTAATGAATTTACGAAGTGGGTAGTTTTAATTTTTTGGAAATGGAAAAAACTAAAAACAAATTATTAATTATTAACCTAGGGTTGCACTTCATGCAACCGCAGGAAAATACAAACAATCACTGCTGAAAGGATCTGGAGGTTTCTTGAAGCCATAAGTCAAAGCAGTGAATTGTAAAACAAAAAGTGCGCTACAAAAGACCAGAAATGGTCGAGGTGGCACCAAGCACTTAAACAATAATAATAATAAAAACAATTAAAAAATAAGAATGATTGCATCGTTTTCATTACGGCGTTGCTATTGCTTCTTATGCTTATGTTTGGTGATTATCGTCATATTAAAACCATAAAATTAGAAGTAATTTTTTATGTTTCGTGTTAACGGACATGAATAGCGATTTATATATTATTATTATGCACTTATAAATTATTATTTATATATTTTTATTATCTTTTTACATAGGCTTCGTATATTGAACACCGTAGCCCCTCTTTTTATCTATGTTTTGTCTATCCATCCAATGGCTGCCTGGCAAAGATCGCAAATTGCGATAAGGTCGCCAATCCCACTAATATTATAAATGGAAAAGTTTGGATGGATGGGATGTTTGTTACTCTTTCACGCAAACACCACTGAACCGATTGCGATGAAACTTGGTATGTAGATAGCTGGAGACCTGGATTAACGCATAGGTTACTTTTTATCTCGATATTCCGACGGGATCGAGACTTACGCGGATGAAACCGCGGGGCGCTGCTAGTTGTACATAACATTAGCTAGTAAGTAAAATAAGTAAAATATTGCAACCTATCGCTTAGTGTACAATAAAGAGTACGTCTATAGTTCTACCTACGCGCTATTAGGAGTGCGTCTGACTGGTGCATATTGAAAATGTTCTATTTCATCTCTCTTTATTTATCATTGAATGAGTGATATGCATATTATTATTTTATTCTCGCCGACGACAACGACGTGCAAAATTTTGAGAGTTAAAAGTTAAAAAATATAATAATGATTCTTCATACTTATAATGAAGTTATTATTTAATAATAACAAAACGCACCAATTAATCTATATATAAATAAATCAATTAGTATTTTATGCTGAAATTTTTCCCGTTTAGATTAATGGTTTATTAACCATCATCTATAACAATATTCCTACGTAACGGTGCAAATCAATATCAGTACTCGATGCTTGTATGGAAAAGTAACCGGAGTGCGCGGCCTCAAGTGCCAATAACATAGTTATCGTAACTATTTTATTTCACAGAATGATAATAATACTTACCAGGCAATCAGCAGTCAAGAGTCAGTGGATACTACAGAGGAGTAACATAATTAAAAGGATATCAGATACAAACACTGAAGCACATACACTTTACACACACATAGATAATTATGTAGCAGTAAGATAGTTATACAGTTATCTAAGGACATAGCTATATAACGTAATAATATGAAAGCGGCTCATAACTATCTTTCTAGGTATATTCTACCAACATCGTCAGTATTAAATACCCATAATTTCATTCACTAAATCCAGTTTTTTTTTTTAAGTTCTGGTTTCATTCGGACTTCGGTTTCAACCGATATTCATGCCGAGAGAGGGCTGACCCTCTCTCTTAGGAAATATTAGCAATATCGGTAATTTTTTAAGTTAAATTTTAGCCGTTACAAAGCAAAATTTCTGAAAAAGTAATCTTTCAACCAGAAATAAGTACTGTTCCCGATAGAAGATAGAGATAGAAAAATAAGTTTTAGCGAAACTGCAGGCAAAAGTTAGTATATCATGAGTGAGAAAGTGTAAATCATCATTCTTACTTTCCTTACATGCATTTTTTTTAATGGCATGTTAGAGATTTCTACCACTTTTTTAACTAAGTAAAAAATTGTCTCCTTTTCGTTTATACTAAAAACAAATGTAAAAGATTTAGTTTATATAAGTAGCATTATTGTATTTATTTTTAAATGGCTTACGATTCTTTATTACCATTTCATCTGTTGTCAATGTTGTTGGTTTCAATATTACCAAATCTTGTTATACTTAGATTTACCAATAGTATGTCTCTGTTTATTGATATCAAATTATCAATAAAAAAATGTTTTAAATAAGTACTGTTCCCGAGGTTTTGATGAAACCAACATTAACGCCAGCAAAGCCGGGGCCAAAGCTGTTATATTATTTAGGTTTCTTGTACTAAATAAGTAAATATTAAAAAGAAATTGAAAATGTCGATCATCAATACACTGTTCCCTAGCTTCGGCAGAATTATCCCTTTTCCATTATTTTCTCAAGAAAAGTCAATCGATGATAAGCTTACTGCCTTTTCGAGCCCATTAATCTGTCTCTTTGTAATTAATGATTCATGGTTTTCGATAACAATTTCCTTAAAAAAAAACGTGCAAATTAAAACCCACTGACTATTTTTTTATTGACATTGTTTATCCATCGATGTTTGTGTATTATCCGATCACAATAACGTTTAACTTCCTCCTACCATAAAAAATAATACCTTACTCTAGACAGACCACATTGCTCAACAACAACATTAATTAGATGACCTTCAACACTATCTTGTTGTCTGTTGACGCCATTTAATTATACATACTAATCAAATATAATTATCAATAACAGCACAATTGGGTAGCTAATGACGTACTCGATTCTCAAGTAAATGACATGTCCTTTTGATTGATGAAAAAACCGTAACGAGAGAACCTAGGTAAAGTTATTCTATTTTAGGCTTTCTGTTATTTCATTGATTTTAACAATAGCCGGTTCCTGCGGTATAGTAATCATAATTGAAAATTATTATTTTTTTTTACTTATTCCTTTAATGTCAAAAACTGTAGTGGTATAAGATAATTTCTATTTGTGTTAACTTAATAGTTAACACAAATTGACGACTTTTGTTTATGGGATAGAGGACAAACGAGCAGATGGTTCACCTGATGGTAAGCGACTACGCCCTACGTCTACGTCTACGGTACGGTGCCGGTAATCTTACTCACTTGGCAAAACACAACACAAGCATTCCTTCACGCCGGTTTTCTGTGAGGCAGTCTTTCACTCCGGTCGTGTTTCAGTCCGGGCGATACGTGCCAAAGCATGGCTCTTCCACGATTAAAAATGTGATATTTTTGGTGGGGTATTGTGTTCCTATCAAAGAAATTGATCCCAAGTTGGCCTAAAGAATCGAATTTTGGGCATTAATCACACTAAGATACAAACACACGCTGCCTCACAGAAGTCGCCACTTCGTCTATTTGGAGCAAATACTTAGCGATTTTCTACATGTTTAAAGTTTTTATCAATATTAATCTGTTTGATGGTCTTGTCAAATGACTTTTGGTCATACATACAAAAAAATGCAGTACTAACATTTTAATAAATATGGAAAGTCGAGTTATCACTTCAGTGTAAATCACCTTTCAAATGTCTTGGTCAGTTCAGGTTTTAAATTCCTGTAAGTAATGTCTATAAACATGTTGAAATTTGTTATATTAAAGTTGTGTTTCGAAATCTTGTCCTTTAAAGAATAAACGTAAAAAGTTTCTAAAATAAGCCGTTTCCGCCGCTGTGGAAGTCTTGTGAACGGATGTCCTAATGCTAAAGTTTTATCATTTCTATGCATTCTGTTAAACTTTTTGATAAATTTTTGATGATTGTGACACAAATTTAACGTATCTGATAAATACGATACGTTTACTCTATTGATACATGCTTATTATTTTGTGTATTTTAATTTATTCTCACACATTTATTATCGTTATTATTTTTACTAGCATCGTTTACATTATTTCTGTCCATTGCCGCTCAAGATTAATATTTGTCCTATAATGTCTGTGGTTGACCCTGTCTGAGGCTCCGAAAGAATCCAGATTCAATCGCCCTCGGGACGGTGGTCTTGTCCGCTCCTTCGTCAAAAGTCCACATTACTCTTAGTTGCTTATCAGATGAAGTAGGAAACAGAAATAATTAATATATGGACGACATCCACCTCGGTAGAACATTAGCCAGAACCAGCAATGTCTCCTCCAAAGAGTCGTGTATCACTTCAATTGTCCAAAGTGTCCATGTAACTGTAAAGAGTTACAAAATCTATGTGAATATTATTCAAACAAATGTTAGTTGTTACCTGTTGAGTTACCTTAATAATAGCTAATGAAATAATCCTACGATCATATCTTTTTACAAATAGGTATCAATTTGAGGACCCAATAACCTAACCGCAAAGATCAATTGTCAATAGGCATTTAGTTCTTATCATAAAATCATAAAGACCATAAAATACACACTCAATATGCTTTTAGATATTATTAGAACGGTTTGATAAAGTACCATCCAATTGGTTCCAATGTGAGCTTGTACAAATGACTTGTTATTTTAGTTGACGGTCGGTACAAATTGCTACACTATTATTTTATGTTAGAAGAAAGGTCTGTGGTAGAAAAATTGAGCACATCAGTCCACAATATCAAACAAAAAGATGACTGTAAACTTTTTATGCTTCTACATCATATTACGGTAATGAACATGTTATCTTTTGGAAAAACTAAATCCCTCAATACTTGAAACGGTATGGGAAACCTAGCCAAAGATATATAACTATTTAAGCACAGTATACATATACATATCATATCACGCCTGTATCTCCGGAGGGGTAGGCAGAGGCGTATAACACTCACATTTTGGCAACTATAATTTGGTTCCACTGACGTAATATGGGGCAAGCTAATTGCCGTCAACCGGGCACATTGGGAATTAAAGATGAGAAAATTGGGAGTCTATTAAAAGAAAAAGATCGATAAGAAAGGAAAGTAATGGAAGCAAAGAGATATTGCACATGCGGATGGATTGGGGTATGTAGGATGAATGAATGGAGCAGGTTATGGTCGCATACTTGTAACTCACACACACACACAAACGGTTCACTACCTTTTTATCCTCTGTTTGTCAATAGTTTTTTTGGTGTAGTAGTTATTGACGAGCTTCAATTTGATATCAATTTGAAATATTTTGGAAATGGAATCGATTTTTCATATAAGGCCCTGGTTTGTACATTTTATGAGGAGTGAAATTAATAAAAGCTAAAGCATTTGTATTCTGTCACTTTGAAATCATGTATGTGTTTAAAAGTGTGTGTAAATGTAATTGTACCGTATTATGAACTCGAGAGAGATGGAACGGGAGATGGATGGAGGTAGAGAGGGGGAAGAA
Organism: Euplagia quadripunctaria; assembly: GCA_963859945.1. Taxonomy (NCBI): domain Eukaryota; kingdom Metazoa; phylum Arthropoda; class Insecta; order Lepidoptera; family Erebidae; genus Euplagia; species Euplagia quadripunctaria. The sequence continues at coordinate 15,382,358 of OY982577.1, read as the reverse complement.
ATAGAGAGAGAAGGAGAGAGGGAGAAAGAGAGAGAGAGTTTTAAACTCTACTTTTTCCCTACTTTCTAATATAAAACTAAAGCTCCCTCAGCTTTAGTTTTATCAAAAAATTTATAAATTACGGTCAAATTTTGAGCTCTGAGTGACCATAGTTAATTTAAATAAGCCAAAATAATATAATAAATGTACATTTTCGTTAGCAATAAAATCGTAAAACGTATCAAATATATAAAAGTATTCCAATTTATTACGGTCAATACACAATAGCTTCTACCATAAACATATAATATAAATAGAATAGATGGGTTGAGTAATCACAAACTATTAGACCGTTAAATCCGTCGGACCTTTCTGTGGAATCTGAAAGGAAGTCGTGTTTGAAAAATAAGCTAATGTTGCTTTTCCTCAATGTTTTCTGCACTGAAATATTGGCTACCGGAAATTACAATGTATATATGAAAGTCTGTATATAGTTAACACTTCTAATATGGTTCTATTCGGAAAGTGGGTAGCAGCTTGATCGCATTAGTTCGCGTTTCCGCGTCAATTTCCTTTACATTGCTGGTTTTATTCGAGTTAAAATTTAATTATTTTCTATTTATTGCTTCTAACTTGTTGTTGTATATTTATTTTCGATTCGTTTAGACAATCATTGAAATTGTAATTTAAAGATGATAACTGCAATTGTCATTAAATATTGACGACATCGTGGACTCATCATTATCAATTGTAATAATCTTGAAAAATATTATCGACATTAAAAATTAACAAATGAAACAAATATTGCTTGGCAAAAATATGTGGATCTATGGTTTCAATAAATATCAGTACATCATCCATATATACCTGAGTAAAATTATTTTCTAAAGATATCTATGTATAAACAAGTATATAACTAAATAAAGGTATAAATATTGAAACTTTTCTAAACAAATATTAACAGTACAGCATGTTTGTTTGAATCAGGACCTTTACCATTCATCAATAACATTATGAAGTAATTTGAAGAAATGTAACAGTCAGCCGGACATAAATTTTGTTAAGGGTGGCTTAGGTGCAGCAAATAGATCCGGTCTTCGGTAAACCGATCACGTGTGCTTGCGGGGGAGGGACCGTGAACATACGTCCGACATCATTACTAGGCCACTTAAATCCTACCAGGCCACATTACTAAAACACCTCACATACACATGACTCGAAGCTATTCAACCGGACACTAATGTACATTAGACATAAATTTTGAAGTGACAGTTTTGTTGGCGTTCGTTATAAATTGGATATATTTTTTGTGAGATGACTGGCAAAAATATCGTAGATTCTGCTAAATTCGTTCAGATAACTACGGTTCTTGACTTGCACCTCAAGAAAAGTGAAATTTGGCTACTGTAAAGAATCAAAGGTGATCTTGGTTACCCATTAGCAATAAAAGATTTCTCAATATTGTAGGACATCTCAAATAAAGGTAAAACTGACAGTACAATAAAACTCACGTGAATACTGTAGGGTAGATATATATTCTTCCATTTCAATACACTTTTAAACACACGTCCGAACTCGATGCTGGCCACGAGCAAATAGGCCGCCTAAATTTACTGTTCTCCCGGGGTAAACATTCGGTGTTGCCCGTTACATTCGTTTCCACTCCCCAAACATGAACAAACGAATACAATATTTCGAATTTATATCAAATTAATATATCTATTTTTGTAAACCTAACACTCGACCATCCTGACGTCGTACATGTCCTCATGCACGCACGCAAAAACAGCCGTATTAACCTAACACTCGGCCAATAGTAATCTTCCATAGCATCGAATTCAGACTTACAATTTTACGGACGTATGTGCCTTGCGTCAGAAACATGATTATGATACTTCCTTACATACAAGAGGACGTCACAAGTGGTACTTCCTTCCCACAAGCAACAGGTACATACATAAATATATAATAATTATAATCATAAAGGCTGTGATTTTTTTTTCTCAGAAATCGGGGGACGTCACTTGCGGTACTTCCTTCCCACAAGTGACATATCTCATAACGGCTGTGAACCTTCCTTCTCACAAACCAGGGGACGTCATTTGCGGGACTTCCTTTCCACAAGTGACATATCTCATAACGGCTGTGAACCTTCCTTCTCACAAACCAGGGGACGTCACAAGTGGTACTTCCTTCCCACAAGCAACAGGTACATACATAAATCTATAACAACTATAATCATAAAGGCTGTGATACTTCTTTCGCACAAACCAGTTGACGTCACTTGCGGTACTTCCTTCCCACAAGTGACATGTGTCATAAAGGCTGTGATACTTCTTTCTCACAAACCAGGGGACGTCACTTGCGGTACTTCCTTCCCACAAGCGACATATGTCATAACGGCTGTGATACTTCTTTCTCACAAACCAGGGGACGTCACTTGCGGTACTTCCTTCCCACAAGCAACAGGTACATACATAATCTATAACAACTATAATCATAAAGGCTGTGATACTTCTTTCTCACAAATCAGGGGACGTCACAAGTGGTACTTCCTTCTCACAAGCAACAGGTACATACATAAATATATAACAATTATAATCATAAAGGCTGTGATACTACCTTCTCACAACCCAGAGGGCGTCACTTGCGGTACTTCCTTCCCACAAGCGACATACATATATCTAATAATGGCTGTGACCCTTCCTTCTCACCAACCAGCGGACGTCACTAGTGGTACTTCCTTCCCACAAGCGGCATACATCTCATAATAGCTGTGAACCTTCCTTCTCATAAACCAGCAGACGTCACTAATGGTACTTCTTTCCCACAAGCGACATACTGGCTGTGAACCTTCCTTCTTACACACCAGCGCGGCGGATGACAACAGTTAGTAATCTTATTCATCACTTCGGCCTCGTACGGGTAGCAGAGACATCTTCAACAAACATCAACATATTTCAATCAATTTACACAAAATCTTAACAAATTATACACCTAAACCTTCCTCCTGAATCACTCTGTCTATTAGTGAAAACCGCACGAAAATCCGCCCAGCAGTTCTTCAGTCTATCGCGAACATACAGACGCGGCGGGGGACCCCGCTCCATTATTATGTAGTGATATCTCATCATAAATCATTTCTTTTTGCTGTCTCGCCTTTTTTTGTTTATATTATATTACCCATGTAAGTGCATAGTTATGTCACATCTTATTAATTAATATATAACTAGCTTATTATGATAAATCATTTAATTTTATACTAATAGTCTATATTTTCTCATACAATTATTCCGTATCATATTTACAGTTTGTACCGATAGACAATAATTATTGCATTCAGCTGAATGTATAAGGCAGTCACAATAAGCATGCCAGGTTTACTTGGCAGTGTAGGTATAAAGCTACAATTACACTTCGGGTTCGACCAATCGTGCCAAAATTCAGTGGGATGCGGCGCGCCGTTTGTTTGATGCTGGAGCACACAATATGCGTCGCGTCATTCTTTCATATGTAGACTATCGAGTTATTGGTACCTGGTCTAGGTTTATTTGTTCACAAAAATAAGGCAGTAACTAAATATTCACATTAATTAATTTAAATAAAAAGACAACCCTAATATCGCGGTGCTGTCGAAACAGATAAGAGTTACGCGATAGAAAGAGGCAACTGCTAGTTGAATATACCTGTAGATAATTAGCGCTGTGTGACCCGAGTTGAGACTTTATTATGTCGGAACAGGAGTCGCTTGTTTAATTAAATTATTTGGTAAAGTGTGACTTCTGTACTTTAACTATTATGAATTCTGTGCAATAGGTAAATAATTATTTATTCGGTACCTTATGCCTATGCAAAATACACACACACTACACACACATATACTAATGTTAACGGAATATTTTAACTTTTCTGTTCTTTTACCTGTTCTGTATCATCATCATCATCGTCATCATCATCGTCTATGTTTATGGTAGCTACATGAAGGCATGGTAACATACGATCGGCTGCTGTCACATGCACGTTTTTATTTTCCTTGCTGTACATATATATTATGTTTTGACGGATTTAAGCAATATTTCTAAATTCAAATTTTAGTTACTTTTACGTCTTACCTCATTCAACCGTGGGTCAATCTCCGCATTCATATTCACTCCAAACATAACCTCGGAAGGAGTCCTATCTTTTTGTGGTTAATATTATTTATGCCCCATTGGATTTGTATGGGATGACCCACTTTGTCTTCCCAATCTTTTTATCAAAATTGAAACTTCGAGCTGTTAAAGAGCTAAGAGTGGTGCGGTTGGATCGCTAAACCTTATTTTATAAATAGTATCTAACATTTGGATAAGGTTAGTTTCAGATACGATCGATCGAATCTATCTAAACATTCAGGGATAGACTTTTCATAAACAAAGATGACATCACTATTGCCTTGGTAAATTGAACTGATCCTAAGACCCAAGTGTATTTGCTAATCTGAACGGCATGCGATTAATTTCGTATTGACTTTCCGGTGTAACAAAACGATCTCAACGGTTGACTTCAGATCTAGGTACTTGATAGTGACCAGAAGACATGCAAGGTTATGGAAAAAATGAAATAATTGGATACCGCTGATCGTAATCGAATTTCGCAGTCTAAAATCGACACTTATTTAAAATCCTGTTTGCAAACCAGAATTAGGACCAGCGTATTCTGAAACCGATTCGTGGATGATGCCAACTTCCATCATTTCTGCAACCATTTCCCGTTCTTGCTATTATATATTTTATATATTTACAAGCTAACCTGCAAGGTTTGTATACAACAGGGCATTTAGTATTTCATTCGATACTCATCTCAGTGAAGCCCGCACATCCTAGTTCCTTCAAGGAAGTTGCGAAGTGCTTGTGCATCTCTAACAAGATCATTGTTCTTGCTACGACTCGTTGATAGAATCACATTGGCTCATTTCAATACCTATACCTACGGAGCACTTCTGGAAATTACATGCCTAACGACTCGCACCTTCGTGCCTTTCGATAAAATTTCTCCCATTCGTAGTTTATAAAGTTTTGATGAAGGGTGCACGTAAACATAAACATGACTATTCCTGACACGGTACGTTCCTCCGCTAACAAATTTCACTTGACTCCGGTTTACCAATAATTTTCCTACTCAAATCGTAATGACTCCGTTCACTAGAGTCTCGACACAAGCTTTAACTACGGCTGGACCGTAAACGTCATTATCAGCGATAACTAATACGGTGACCGCCATAACCTCGTCCTCATTCAGTTGGGGCAGAGCTGATTCACAACATCAAAAGCATTAAAGTTCTTCTGCATTTTTGTATACCACGATATGCGGTTGCTCCGTAAAAGAAAGACCTATCAGCATCTATCGAAACCTGTTCTCAATTACTTGTGACGTTACAGTAGTTTTACATTATAAATATTTAAGTCTTCAGAAATACTACCTTTCGAGAGTGAAACGCACTTCCCAAAACCCTTCATAGGTATAGTAGAGCTGTCGTGACTCGGTTCTAATAAACATACTGTGAACTCTTAACACTTCAGCAAGCCCAACAAGCAGATATAATGAATATATTGTCTAACTCTGTACTCATATTCATGCAAATGCAAGAGTATTGTAACGTATTATTATTAGTTTCAATAATATGCATGTCACCTGAATATATATATATATTCGTATACTCGAATATAGTTTCCGTATACATTATTTACATGTTTACTTTATCATCGAAATGTCTGTTCGTTGTGTGTATTTTAATTAAAACTTTTAGTAGTTGTTCGCGATGAGAACAACACATTGCGTTAGCGTTAGACCTAAAGGTTTAATCCAGGGTTTATCACTCAACACCTGGATGAAACACTTAATTGTACGTTTACCATCAATATCACATCCGTTCAGTTGAGCAAGTATCTCAGTCAGAGGTTCGCCAAACTAACTTTTCCGCTTAAGCAAATCCTTCAAGGTTTATTCATAATTTTGCTCAAATGGAAACATTTAACAACATTTCATCAAATATATTCATCTCGAACGAATAGTATAGAGTTTAGACTCTCATGCCACATCCTAGCTAATCCTCATAGTTTCTGCATTACAAGAAGAATGATAGTTATTTTCTTTCCCAACGTTTACTCAGCTTTGAAGTCAATGCGCCGATTTCGACATCTGATGCTCCCCGGAGCCGCTGTACATCGACGTCGCAGCAGCCACGAGCAGCGACCTGGTGCATAAAGCGGCATTTGCTCGCGTTGCAGCAACGGGCTATGTGTACGTTGCAAGCTTCTGTGTCGAAAATCTTCATCTTGTTATCTTGAATGCAGAACCCGTGTTTGTCTGCGACTTTTCTATTCGAACAGGAGCTCAATATTTCGATAGATGGCGGCGTACTTAACCGCTTTTGAAGTAACTACTCTTCTTACAGCATCGTTACTCTGAAACTTATGCATGGGAGCTGTGTACAAGGAGCTATGTAAAATAATTAAAAACTCCTTTTTTTCAGAATAAAATTACTGCAAGGTACTTGAACATTATTCGTGATATTTCAGTAACGATCCTTTGAAAACCAATTATGTTTGCAGTTGCATGGTTCATTGCTTACACTGAACTATTGAGAGACCACGAAGAATATTGCAATATAATTTAACAAACAGATGATATACACCAACGGTTACATATATAAAACTAAATTACGCTTTGTGATGTTATTTCAAAATTATAGGGTATCTATTTAAAAACTTATACCATTTCGTACAAAGGTATAACACTAACAAAAATGTTAAAGCGATGGCTCAATTCTCAAATCTCGCAAATCCAAAAATTTCGAAATTTTGATGTCATCTGTGTATGATGCCGTAACAAACACCATGCAATCACTCGTATTTTCAAATTGTTTTTAGTTTTGTTTTTTTTGTATTTACAAAAATAAAACTACCTACTTAGTAAATCCATTACACATGTTTAAGAATTATACGTAAGTCCATTTATTTAATAATTTTATCAGATAAAAATAATGATTACAACAAATATAAGCCCAATTAATGATAGATATTTAAATAATGCTATTTGTCTATGTTTTATAATTAGTAAGGTACTTAATATTTTTTTTTTTTTTCTTCTGTAATATTTTTTTTTTCACATTTGGAGATACGAAGTTCTTAAATGAAATCATCCGTATTTAAATCAATTAGCCACTATAATCTAAATAAAATGAGGAAAGTGGGCCTATTCCACTTCTGAAAATGTAGGACATCTCAAATAAAGGTAAAACTGACAGTACAATAAAACTCACGTGAATACTGTAGGGTAGATATATATTCTTCCATTTCAATACACTTTTAAACACACGTCCGAACTCGATGCTGGCCACGAGCAAATAGGCCGCCTAAATTTACTGTTCTCCCGGGGTAAACATTCGGTGTTGCCCGTTACATTCGTTTCCACTCCCCAAACATGAACAAACGAATACAATATTTCGAATTTATATCAAATTAATATATCTATTTTTGTAAACCTAACAATATTCTCGTCAGTTTCTTCAAAAAAACATTGGCAAGAGGTCCTGAGATTAAGGCTTTAACTTAGTAGTAGTAATCCAACCATAAAAACCCTGAGTACATAAAGTTTACAGTTACGGAATAATCTAAAATTTTCTGCAGTCGAATATCTCTACATAATGACAAAGATATCCAGAAAAAAGAGAACGAGCCAAGGCTTTTCATAGCGTGTGTTTGAAGGATTGTTCTACCGTACCCTAGCAATAGGCGAACTCACCATGGAGTGCTGAGTGCTCCTCAGTTTTAAAGAGTTTCCTGCGAAACATAATTAAGGCACGTTTCTTAGAACCCGCGCTAATGTTTATTTTGAGAACTCATCCCATTTTTTGTAGACAAAAATTCTGCAAACGAATACGTATATACTTATTCCTGTACTCCACGCTTTCCTATCAAATAAAATTTATTATTTATAAATTCGTGCCCCTAAACTTCAAAAGTTTATTTCTATCCGCTTTACACAGATTCAGCTTGGAGTTTCTGGGAACGAATTACTTCATTTAGCTTATGCCTTCGGTTACACGATCCATTCTAAAGATCATGCAAATCCCAGCTGTATCAGCATGAAGGAGTAAGAAACATCCTATCAAAATTTCGTATATAATATTGTATATTGTATAATTTGTTTAATTTACGGAATTAATGTATGCAAAACTGAATTTTAGAAACAATAGATTAGGTGCGGTTGTAAACTAGCTAGTCAAAGAAAAATTTACTGACACGAACCTTAGTTTTAGCCTTTTTAGAGTTAACCTTAGCTTAGTTGCCATATTCTTATTTTTATTTTTTTTATGGTATACGGGGTAAACGAGCAGACGGGTCCCCTGATGGTAAATGACTACCGCCGCCCATGGGCACCTGTAACTCAAGAGCCACAAGTGCGTTGCTGCCCTTTAAGGTGGGAATAGGGGAAGAGGGGGAGAGGAGGGAAGAGCGGGAAGACGGAAGAGGGGTATTAGAGGGGAGGAGAGGGGGCAGAGGTTTGCCGGTTTTCTGTGAGGCCGTGGTATCGAGAGGAGTCGAGCTGGCCCATACGTGCCGAAGCATGGCTCTCCCACATAAATAATACGTAATTATTAATATTTTTGTTACCAACTAAGTATATTTAGGTTAATAACATTTATTTTGCATATTTTTATTAATTTATTAAAGGTTTGGCCATAAATAAGCTATGACGTTAGTAAGAAATAGTAAAATAATTTGACATTTGTTTTAATTTTCTTGTTAAACAAAGTTTAAATTTTCTTGTATTTATTTTAATTGGTGAGACTTCATATTATAATAAGAACGGGGTTAACCTTATTTCATGGGTTTCTAAATTTGATGAGACATTTCTCGCACTTCTCAAAGAAGCCACACTCGTGATGGCTTAAGTATGTTTAGTGCGATTTATTCTTCTTTCTACCACTGCCTTTATGTACTCATACAACGCCTCTTCACAGAAGACGGCAGCGTAGTTCGACGCACTCTCATTCTGCATACGATGTTACCATGCTGCTGCCACCAATATCCTCTTAGTAGTCCTTACAGTAGAGGTGTCCGATAACCTACCTTTTTACGGTTAATTAGTTTTCGTACATCTATAACAAAACTGATTTAATTACATTATGCATTAACACTGTACACCTATACCCTGTTTTGGAACCTAGTTTTCCTTTATTCTTAATTCCGTCAAGAATTTTTCTAGCACTCCAAGAATTAATTAAAATAGTTGAGTAGGTACTTCAAATTCTGCTTTTCTTAATTAAGTCGCGAGATTGTGGTTTTTGTTAAAGAAAGGTATTTGCGAGAGGTAAGACGACGTAATTAGTTTTTTTTATACCTTTGTGGTAGCAAACAAAGTAATGACCTGCACGATGGTATGCAATCACTTTAGTCTATTGAGGAGGGTCATACTAGGGGTGTCTCTCACGGGCTAACTAGTAATTCCTGATAAAACCTGGAACCTACCAAACTACATATCTCTGCTATTTGTCGAGATAACGTATTTCGTAACTGTAAGTTGAATGTCTTAATCTACTTATCTCTGTACGTAGAAAGTTGTTTTTAGCGATAAGCCTCTACTATGTGAACATTCGGATTAAAATAATTTAAAAATTAATTATGAATAAACGGTTTTACTCACGTGTGCTTTTTTTTTTGTTATATCATATTTTGTGACCATAGGCAGAGTTTTAAGACAATTTTTAGGAAGGGAAGAAATAACATTTTCTAATGACTGGTAAAGTATTGCAGCTGTATGGTCAAAAATCTTGAAGAAGTATTTCTACACACGAAACTTTATAAGTTTTCCACTGACAACAAGTGCCAAAGCTTCAACTGCTGTATAAGGTGCGTATAATTTTTCAGAATCCGTCTAAATCTTTTCCGGTGGCAATGACTTTTAACTGTTTAGCAGATTCGAGATGAGTTTTTACATCTTAACTTCATTTCAGATGCAAATAGCTTAAAAATTATTGATCTTTACATTACCTAGTTCCTCAGCTTTTCTATACTTAGACCTGTCACTGCTTTGGAACGCGTTTGTTTTTAAGGCCTTCCAGCAGCTTGCTTTCCAATATATTCTTTTTAACACCAAGTATAAGATTAGTAACTAATTTTTATTAGAATGTTCTTAGCTTCTTTTTGCAGAACATCATTTTTGTTTGTATTCGAAAATAAACTTTGATAGTAATTATCTTGTACCGTCTGATAAATTTTCTTTCATACGTAGAACTTTCTTCACTTTAGTGATCAGAGGTTCAAATTTTTCACTGATATCTGTTGAACTACACTCTTTATAATATTCTTCTAATTGCCGGCGAGATATTACGACATTCTCAGATGATCCTAAAAGTAACGCTACGAATATATTTTACAATAAAAAAGGAAACATATCTATGTTTTGAATCTAATAATACATCAATCATTAATTAGCAACTGCTATTGATACAAATACTTAGTTGAGATGTGGAACTTCATTATAAAATAAATTATTTAACTTGATTCTAATGAATTCGAAACTTTAAAGTATGGTGAACGAATAAAACAAATACAATAAACCTTTGGAGTTGACTTCACTTTGGTATTTAAACCACATCAAAATGAAATTGAATCAAAATATACTGATACATACCTCCAGCAATCCATCATTAAAATGTTAAACAAGCACTTCTGAAACACAACTACCACAGTCACAGGAATTGACAGACTCACGAATAATCCTATCAGGGTTCCTTTTTTTTCATTCGGACGTACGAAACCCTAAAAACAGGAATTACTATCACACTTCAATTTAAAACAATATACTTATTCATAACAAGCAATATGGTAGGAGCCTAATATGCACGTCTGAAAGAGGCGACTTTTCTTTTCAAAAGTGTTTATAGCAGGGCGAGCCGCAATCATTTCAGTAAGACCCGTCATGGAAGTTTGATTTGAGAGGCGAAATGGCTGCAGCTTCTACCGGCTGACGGAAATGCTCTCAGCGCACGATTTAGGCTTTATACATTAGGGGGCCCGTATATTTATTTAAGCCTTCAGTGGTGAAATAAACATAGAATATTTTACAGGCAGTAAGAGAGTGTATCATAATACCAATATCTTCTTTTTAACGCTTTATTATCTTCACTTGCAATTATGTAAATAAATCTCTGGTCTGCGAGAATATCGACGTAATTCAAAATTAAGTCGAACTGAACTAAGTATGCCAAACGATCATAAATCTTTGTTATTTTATCGTGAACAGAGATGCAACGCCGATTTCGTGCTAACGTTCGTTAAAAAGCGACAAGTTCATTATATATTTGAGACAAAACACTCGGAAATCACATAACATTGCCATTATCTAAAATCAATCATTTTTAGTTCCGTCGCTATTCTCGCAAACCAGCGAAATGTTAGAAGTCAATTTTAACATACTTCTACTTCGTATCGAAGTAAAGCTTTGTATTTATTACGTAGTTCCGATCACAATACTATAATTTGACATCTTGGAGCTGATCTGATGATGGAGCATGATTTTTGAGATGGTTAGTGGAACTCTTCAGTGGTTACTAGTAAACCCCTTGAGTTTGGGCTCATATGTTTCGTTTGACGAGTACAACAGATAGGGTTTGGTAGCGATGGTCTGATGATAGAGCCAGGAGGTGGATGGTGGAACTATTCAGTGGTTACTAGTAAACCCCTCGAGTTTGGGCTCTTATGATTCGTTTGACGAGTACAACAGATAGGGTTTGGTGGCGATGGTCTGATGATAGAGCCAGGAGGTGGATGGTGGAACTATTCAGTGGTTACTAGTAAACCCCTCGAGTTTGGGCTCATATGATTCGTTTGACGAGTACAACAGATGGGGTTTGGTAGCGATGGTCTGATGATAGAGCCAAGAGGTGGATGGTGGAACTATTCTTACTTTTTAATTCTGTTCGCCATTAAATCGTGTTTTTTTAATTATAATTTATTAATCCTTAAGTTTATTGTCAAAATTCAATCCGAATAATGAGAATGATCAAGAAAAGGTGATGATCATAACATCATGACCATTCATCATAATGTATTTGAAAACACCAACTTTTTTGTTGATGATGTAAAAAAGTTTGTGTTTTATTTGTTGAAATAGCAGGCAATATCAAAGTTATCTCTTAAATAAATTAATTGTAAAATAAGCTTTTATATTTAGTTAGGAGTTAAAGTTTATCTCGTTTAGTTAATAAGTTCCTACGGCCGTCGTCCGGCTCCATCATCAGAACATCTGTATGGTACCATATTTTTGTTTCGTCACCAAAGATATATATGTACACCAAATTTGAGCCCAACCGGACATCGAGAAGTGGTTCTAATTTAGCTTAGAAGATTCGTGCCGAACCCACATACATACATTGCAAATAAAAAAAAGCTTGTAAAAATAGTGCGCGTCTTTTAAATGCTTTTCTGCCTTAAATTTTTCGATTAAAACAACATTCAGAACCCTTTCCGAAAACTCCTTTCTTATAACACAAAAATAAGGTACCATTATTTCTATGTACAGGTACAAACGAAACATTAATCATAACAGAGAACAAGATAGTTTTCTTTTCAATAAATATTCCTATATCATGCGATCATAATAAAATTACATTGAGTTGTAAAAAAACGGTAATCACTCAAACACCCCTTCACTAATATTTACCGAAAACAAACAACTATTAATCACCGCTATTTTGTTGTTACTTCGCCGGCAGCACGGCGGTGGTAACGGCCCTTTAAAAAAAAATCCATCCATTGTCCTATAATTCTGACACTATCATCATTCTTTTATCCAACGTGAACAGGTTCAAAGAAAGTAGTTACTATACTTACATCTCTGTGTAGGAAAAAACATTTCATTTATTTTCTAATATTTAAAATGAAAATTCTAAGTTTTTTAGGTATTTATAGATATAATAAGTAAGGAATACTCTTTTTGAATGAGCTATTTATTATGACACTTAGTAAAACGAATTGCTCCGTGTTGTAAGATTTCTTGTAGAAAAGCTGAATATATGCGTATTTTACGTGATCATAATTCACTTTTTTACCCCTTAGGAGAAATTAAGTACAATCTTTTTACATCTGCCAAGTGCTTACGTCATGGAAAAGGGAGGATTTAGCACTTTATTTTAAGGGTTGAAAAAGAATTAAAATTTCATACAAAACGAGACTTCAACTCTATTAAAACTGAGTTTGAAAGCATACAGTTCAGCGAGTTATTCGTGGAATAAGTCTGCTGTGATTTGGTGCACGCAATTGTAAACTTAACTTCCATGAAATTAAGGGTTAGTGTTGGTGTGAAAACTATGCTAGTGTGAGGATTTAGTTCCTGGCCGGAGGGGCGTCCTAATTGAGTGCTAAGTCCAAACTGTCTAACTAACGGCGATGTATCTTCAGTCATTCGTACTAACTTATACTTTAAAGGAATCCTTTTTAATAAATCTTTTATTTAATGTTATGATATTTTATAACCTGGCTGACTGACTGACTGATAGTAACTGGCTTAATAATGATATTGTGCACTGGCACATTAATAGTACTTTCTTAACAAAGCAGTATTTTACAATAAAATAACACTGACCACGTTCGTAGGTGTATTTTTTTTTTTTGTAAAATACTATTTTGTCAAGAAAGTACCGGGAAAAGGTCAATAAAAGACAAAATGTTAATTATTCTTCCAAATTTATTGTATCACCGTCAAAATAGGCCCCTTCAGAAATAATACACTTACGCCAACGAGTAATCCAGTTATCGAAAATTTTTTAAATGCATTTTCCGGAATCGATTTCCGTTCTCGCCGCGAATTCTTTTTGATAGCTTCTATCGACTTAAAACGGGTACCTCGAAGTGGTAATTTGAGTTTTGGAAAGAGAAAAAAGTCGGCCAGAGTCGTACCCGGTGAATACAGTGGTTGTTCGATGGTATTTGTTGAGTTTTTCGTCAAAACTTCGTTCACGATGTTCACCTTGTGCGATGGCGCGTTGTCGTGGTAATACCCAAGAATTTTCTTTCCACAAATTTGGCCTTCTTCGATGAATTTGCTCTCTCAAACGCCGCATAACGCTTAAATACATATTCTTCAATTCTTTATTTACAGTCTGACCTTCTGGCAAGAATTCCGAGTGCACAATACCTTGATAGTTAAGAAAAACAGTCAACATGACCTTGACTTTTGATAGATGATTAGAAGTCGCCATTCCGAAGCTGCATGGTGACCAGTTTGCATGTCAAACTCGTCACCATGTCTCACCTCAGTAACCATGCGTTTTAAGAATTTAGGATCGGAATTGACTCGTTCTACATGTCTTCAGCGACTTTTACGCGATTGAGTTTTTAAAGAAAATTCAGATCTTTCGGGACTAGTCGAGCGGCAACGTGTTTCATGCCTAAGCGATCGTTTAAAGTGGTACGAATCGATTCGTGAGACACAGAAAGTTCAGTGGCTATCTCTCTCAAACTTGAATGAGGATTTTCAGTCATGATTTCCTTTACTTTAGCGATGTTAATAACTTCAGTTGTAGACGTTGATGGCCCACCAGAGCAAGGCAAATCTTCGTACAAATCTCGACCACTGATAAATTCGATTCACCGTATGCTTTCTGTAACATTTTTAGCGACTCTGAACATGAAATTCCATTTGCAATGTAAAATTTGAGACAAACACTTTGTTACATGTTTTTAACCATAAAAAAATTGCAAACCACTCTTAAGATGAGCTTACAAACATCGAGATATTATTAGTAATAATAACGCAGTGCTTACAAAATCGAGTACTGAAAACAAACTAAATGACAGATATTGCTCAAACTTCGCGCCAATGTAGAAAACAGTTGTGCAAACTTAACCCCAAAAAAGAATTTTTTGAATTCAATTTGGATTTAGAATCAAATTATCAATTCCCGATACTTTTTTGACACAATGTATATTGAAACACTTTTTTACTTTTTTTTAGTTTAAACCGATGTAAAACAAGTAAATTCTGTGTTCGATGTATATGTTTGTGTTTTTCTTAAAAAGTTGTAGACTATATTTGACATATTTTCAGGAAGATTTTAGTGTATAATACCATATGTATTATTATTATATTCTTATTATTATATATTTTTTATTTACAATCAATTTCGTTGAAGTTCTAGTTTTGTTAAAAGTTCATTATTACTTTTTATATTGACGAGCTTTTTGATCTAGTGGCTAGTGATCCTGAATGCTGAGCCTGTGGTCTTGGGTTCGATTCCCATCCAAGACAAATAATTAGGTGATGAGCACGATCATTTTTTCTGTATCTGGGTGTAATTTATCTATAATATGTACCATATGCCTATGTACCTATTTAGTAATATATAAGTATGTTTATCAGCAGTCCGTTTACCTAGTACTGGCTCTGCCGAGTTTGTGATCAGATGGTCGTGTGTGAGATGTGTCAACTTAGTATTATTATTTATTTTAACTGTGCAACTGCTATATTCGTCTTCGCATTACTAGTCTCCGCAAGGTCTATCTGCGGGAACTTCAAAACTTCAAATATCTACGTAAATATTTTTAAAGTCATTGCCTTTTCGCACGTGCATGACTATGCGTAATGATGATGAATTCTTACGCCTCACGTAATTACCAACATTTTACGAAATTGGTTGACGTCTGTTGGTATTGTTCTGCTCCCGTAAGTTGTGTTATACGTAAGCCTTCTTCAGTAACCGTGCTTATTTAGAATGTTTAAATCAGTCAATCTCAATCTTGAGATTAGCACGTCCAACTTACCTACTCTTAATTTTTTATCAATACAAATAAATAAAGTTAACGTGTCTGTTTGTAATGTCAAAATAATAGTTTTTTTTAAGCTTATACAATTATTTGCACTATGCCTAAAAATCAGTTTTTTTTATTTTTGTGTGTCTGTCTGCCTGTTTGTTCCGATTAATCTCCGGAACGGGTGGACCGATTTCCACGGAAATATCACGGGTGTTATAAGGAGTAACTTAGGCTACTTTTATTTTGGGAAAATAATTAGGGTTCTCCGCAAAATATATAAATGTGTACACGCGTATATTATAATAAAAAAGATGTTTAATATTCGATCAGTATTAAAACATATAATTTACAATATATATATATAGAAATTTTAGAGCAGGTTACTCTTAAAGGTGCTTTTCGCTCATTAGGATACGTCTTAAAGAAACTAGAGCTCACGGTGTCATGTCCTCGCCATCAATAGACATGACTTGACCCAGTAAACTAGCGACATTCAAACCGTGGCTCGTTTAGACCCGAGACTCTCCTCAAAGCAAACCGCTATAAATTTTTTATGAAACGACTAAAGGAAGGAACGCGTCTCTTTTTAAAATCACCTCAATGTGGATAGATACTCGGGGCCTCAATTCATTACAAAGTTTTTGTATGATATTCGACTTTAATCTACGTGTCTATGAAGTCGAAAATCGAATGTTTATAGTTTTAGTGTCAGATTTTATTATTTTGATGTGTCCTAGCCGAGTCGAAAAGCGACGCTCTTTCGAAGCAGATTGTGACGCAATCATTTTTGTAAAATAATTGCGGGTAGCGCACTGCTGACTCGTATTATTATAATAATGTACTTTCACATTTTCAACAGTTTATTTCAGGCGAAATAACAGATCTGTTTCATAATTTCGCAGCTCAGTTATTCTGTAAATGTGGAACCAAAAAGCTAACTCAGAAAAAGGCATTAAAGGGTACTTTCATATTAACAGTTACCTACAAAATTTAATATGTGATCTAACGTTTTTTGTAATAATTTATCTGTATGATTTCCACAAAACAAACGGGTTGTTAAACAAATGTTTAAAATCAATTTCATTTATGGGGTCTAGTTTGTTGAACTGCTTTAGTGCTTACAAACTTTTATGGCCCGTTTTTGACTACGCTTACAATCCGCAACTGCTTTCTCACCACGAACGCGCAGCCACCGAACAGCTGCCGCGTAGCCACCACGCAGTGCCCGCCCGCCCAGCTGCTAGGGCTCCTAGGATAAACAATGCATCCAAATCTACAGTCTACAGTTCATCTGTTTTTTACTACGGCATTCAGTGTGTTTGCCACGTTCACCTCGAATAAGAAGAAAAACACTTAATTGCATATTACTTACTTCAAAAAAAAGAAAATGTAAGAAAACATTGTTTGCATCCTATTTTAGCTCGTCCAAAAAATGTAGTGAATTACACACGTTAGTAGTTTGAATAATATTTCCGTATGGAACTAAAACATTTGATATATTGTTGTCTATTTTATGAAAATTGCATTAATGCAATTAAAAATGAATTCAGGCAGCTCCTACGTTATGTACATAAAAATCTACAATAAATTACCTACGGTCATAAAAAGTGAAGACAAGGACAGTATATTTAACCATAAATTAAAACAAGTTTTAGTACAAAAATGCTTCCAGAGAAATGACTACTTAAACGATAGATTCTAAACCTTAAACTTGTGACTATTAGAAACTAAGTAGCTACTCTTCCTGTCTCCTACATTTGCCGTGCCCGACAGGGTCCATAATTGCCACCACACCCTAGCTTTTAAGACCTCTATAACATTATGGAGTGCAATAAAGATTGAAATTGAGCACGTATCTCGAATCAGCGTGATATGCTAATGACTCGGCTATATACATACAGGTAAAATTCTGGCAGCAAAAGATGGGGTCTTTTCTAAAAGTTTGATTATAATAAATGTTGGTTATGTAGCGGTTACATAATATATAAGAGATAAGTAAGATTTTTATGTTACTTTTGAACTTGATATGCAAAATGCCGTCACTTCGAAAGTGGCAAGTACCCAGACGTTCTTAAGTAAACATTGCTCTATTTATCTCAAAATTTCAGCTTTGCTAAGTTAACGTGTGTCTGGTGGCTCTGCGATATCTGCGATACTCTAATACTATATTATAGCCAACCGCACACACAAATTTAGCATAGCATAGCAATTTAGCGACTTGATATTTTTGAGCGCTGTCTATGTGTTATTTACCGAGTGATTAATTTGACATTATTCATAATATCCAGACAGTTGGAAAATACCCAATATGAGTTGGCAATACGGCAATACCTAATATAAAAACGATTGAAATAAGCAAATTGACCGGGCTGTATAAATTACGCAACTCAAGAGTCACAAGTAGTGCGTTACCGCCCTTTAAGGTGGGAGTAGGGAAAGCGAGGAGAGAGGGGGCAAAGAGGAGGGGGGGGCAGGGAAGGGTTAGGGCCTTTTTATTTAGTTTTTTTATGCATGTGGAAACCCCCTCGGGCCGTCACCCCACCCGGTAACCTCACTCACGCGGCGAAAAGAAATGAAAACATTGCTTCACTGCCGGTTTTCTGTGAGGCCGTGGTATCACACCGGTCGAGCCGGCCCATACGTGCCGAAGCATGGCTCTCCCACGACCCAAAATTTCGTTTATTTATAATTATATTATAGATCTATTTCCTATTTATGTTTTTTTATAATTCTAGTTTAAGTATATATAGTTTAAGTATAACAGCAGTAGGTAAATAACTCATGTGGTTACCTGTGACGCTAGAATAAGTGAATATAAGTTTGTTTTTAGGTCGTTGAAAGGAAAAAAGGAATCCTTATAGCATCATTTTGTTGTCCGTATGTCTGTCTATCAAGACCCTGAAATTAATACCAAATACTTTTGTCTGCGGTCCCTTGGAGCTGTAAAAAAATCAAGCTTCTAAGTCAACTCAATCAAAAGTTACGGCCATTTAAACCTTGACAAAATTTAAACATTTTGCAGGTAAATCAAAACCTATAGGGTACGTACTTCTCATTGACCTAGAATCAGAAATTTAGTAAGAAACAAGGTCTCAAGGCACAAGTACACGAAAAAATCCGAAAGTCGTTAATTTGTAAATAGTGTTTGTGATTACAATATAATTGAAATAATGTCATACACTTTATATAAAAAGTCATACCAAGCGTGGGCGCGAAGCGTCGGCGTCGGTTAGGTTAGGTTACAACCAACGTAAGCACAGTTGAGCTAACCGACGCTTGCGCCCACGCTTGGTGTGACTTTTTAGATGTAACCGAAAAATGCTAAAAATATTCTTTACCACGAGTCTAATACGCCCCGTTGTGGTAAGTAATAAACCACAGAGTCAGACACTATTTGAACATTCATTGTTTAGTCTCAATGGTTTGGTTTATTATTACGATGCCATATTAAACGCATGCACTACGGACTACTATGTGGAACTCATAAACTTAGTATACTAGCGTAATTATAGGAAGTTTATGGTGGAGTGCCACTACTTAACGCGATATTTGAAGGAGAATGTTTATCTATGGTATATTATTTAATCTAAGTAAAGATTTACTTAGGTATGTCAAGATTTCATTCCAGATGATATAAAATCTGCTGGCGAAAACTGTAGGTAGGTAATGAACGTAATATCTACATACAAGACTCAAACTTGCCAGACTCTCAGACACGCACTTATCTGGGATTTTTTTGTTTAAGCGCATTAATCTCTGGAACCCTACCCTACTGCAGTACGCGTGTTTATCGCCTGGAATTACTAAATCAGTTTGTCTCAGCTTGCTTTGCGGGGCCTCAATTCCATATACGCGGCCCGGACTATGCTACCTCAGATATGCTCATACAACTATCAGACAGCAAGCTGTAAGAGAGCAGCTATAACCCACCTCCCGCTCCTAATATATGATAGACTTACGTTCCTATTAAGTTTATTAAAGTAACGTTTGAGTGACATCTTTAACTCCCCTCCTCTCCCCCGGGGAGGCTAAACAAGCGCGGGAGAAATTTAAAAAAACAGGGTATGCTCATGAATGTAGGGTTCCATGAAATTATAGGGATTTCATGAGTGTTCCGTAACCTTCAAAGTTTGGGAACCCCTGCTCTAGCCTAACATAATTTACACGTTCATCATTCACCATTCAACATTCACAGATTTTGATGACATCACCAAACACAGATTAATAAAGACATCAAATGCTTACGACTTATGCAAAAATATTCCCTGCTGCGCAAATTGGTTCCAATTTGTGTGCGTAGCACTTTGTCGACTCCTATGAAAAGCAACGCGTACATTTGCACATCATTATTTCAATAACATGCTAGCTTTAAAGTGCGACATTCAGGTTAACCACGAACAAATCATTAGTGTGACATAAAATATTGTGACATAAAATATTTTCCAAAGAACTAAGGACATCATTACAACGCGTGTTGATTTTCCTGCTATTTTTGTAACCCATTGTTTTAAGGGGTGAGCCAGGGGCGAGTCTAGTATCAATTAAGAAAAACGAGTGCAATTATATTTCAGTTTTGGGCGGTTCTCATAAAAAAATGCTGAATATTCGTACATTCAAAATAACTGAATACCTAATCAAATTTTCATTCATAGTACGAGATACTATGTTAGCAATAACCCTCATCTGTTATGATTTTTTATCAATTGCCGTGATTTGTTATTGATGAAAATTGCGCATTATTATACTATATTATACCCGGAGGAAATAGCAAAAATTTAGGTTGTTAGTACCTACAACTATGAAGTTGCCAGGTACAAAAAGGTAAACAGGCGTTATTAATATACCCTCATCAGTTATTTAATTGTTTTTTCATGAAATGAAAGGTTACTTTATTCCCTATCCAATAGCATTAGGTTTCATTTATGGTTGATTGTACTCACGTGTAGGTATATTTCGGGGATACCCTGACTAATTTCGAACCCGACAAGGGCCCTTTTTCAAGGGGCTAGGCGTCCTACCGCGTCGGTTGCAGGTGTCAGACTATAAGTAGGTGGTGGTGTACTAGGTTAGACTTGTGCCACAATATTTTTTACCTTTGCTTTCACATATAAATTCCTTTAAGTAAATACAAAAAAGTATTGTAGCAAGGATTTGTTTGTAACTCAACTGTCTAGAGTGAGAGCGCCTAGAGATCCGTATCGCAGAGCGTAGCAGCGTACGCTGTGAAACTTCTTCAGAAGCACGTTTTCTGACTTAGTTGACGAATATCGTCATAACTTTAGCGAATTTGCACATTTTGTACCTACATATGTGCAAATTAGCCAAATATATAGCCTATAAATAATATTTAGCCTATGAATAATTTACCTTTCAAACGGCGAAAGATTGTCTGAAATAAGTAGGTACGTACAGTGGATCCGGACGGAGATACACACAAACAATCCCTAACGCTCCCATCATCACACAAACCTACAAAATTCTCATTTTATATCCCTAGGCGGCAGTTTCAAATGTGCATCTGTATTGGTCTTGTATTGAAACATGATATCTAATTTATATCTATTATACGGAATAAGAGCAATTTGTAATGTGTAATACATTTAACATCTAAATTCATCTTATTTAAGTAGGAATGCTTATCTAACACAAAACATTAGGTACGCTTAGGTACCTGGTTTGATTTAGCAATGCTTGCATATCATTATTATTTCATGTCTTAATTGTTTATGTAGGTAAGTAAATATCCATTTATTCACCGAATATTATACGTCGATGTGAAACAAGTCTAAAACTTGCATCGTTCGTTACACGCCAAGTCAAGTTCCAACCAGCGCGCGCTACGATAATAGGCATGGCGATGGTAGCAATAAAAAATGTCTTGTAATCATCTTTTTTAATAAAAATAACTAATGCTCGAGTAACAAAGCCTTTAACCAGCAGTCTTACCCTCCTTCTAAGATTTCAATATGCAAAATTCATAATTCTATAAAGAAGCGTAAACAAGACAGCTAACAACAGTGCAAAAAAAAATGCATAATCATTTGTTATCCATTACCGTCGCTACATAAACAAGATTGAAGAATAAACCAAATTAAAATGAATTTACATATAATAGCGTGTTTTTTTACCCAGGGGTGCACTTCCTACCTTTGTGTAAGATGCGACTATCATAAATGGTGAAATGAAGGTGCGAAGTGCGGCAAAAATATATTTTAGTTTATGGCGGCAAATGTTGTGATTTTGATTCCCAATTCTATTGTACAATGACCACAGATGTACAATGAAAATTTATTTACTTTTTAATCGCAACAGCCCACCGAAACGACAAAGTGGTTTTCAGAATGGTATGAAAACAACTACAGTCTACAACTGACATCAGAACTGTTGTCAGTAAAGGAGGTTTACTTTCGACACAGAGCTCCCTTAATCGAATAACATCGAGGCGTTGCACCTAACATTGACCGGTTTGCCCATAAATGGAAAACAAGCACCCTTGAGAGACCTCTGGCCTCCTACCTCTTCTAGGGTTTAAGCTCTTTACGGAAGACGAAATAAAAAATAAAACAGCGTTGAAACTATATTAATTTATTTACAACTAAATATATTTTAAGTGCACGTTAGTTATCCCATTTCTTAGAGACGTCGATATATTCGCCGTCCGGTGACTCGTAGTTCTTGATCGGTGGCGTGGCTACCGTCCCGCGGATTTCGTACGGGATCAATGACAGATCGGGCTGTAGACAATACATATTTATTAGTTAGTTTGTTATTTGGGATTGAATTAAATATAGATCGTTGATTGAAGACAGTGGACTTTTTTAACCTTTTCATACACTTACGGTCTTGTTGCAGATATCAACTGTGTCATGAGGTAAAAGACCCCATGTCATACTAGATTTAGTATCCTTTTTTTTATCGTGTGGAATCCCCCAACGAGTCATCACCTCACCGGAGCTAACGGTGCAGTGCTATGTCGGAATCGAACTGAACACACGGTGTTCCGTCACAAGCGGGTCCTGCTATAGCAGGGGCCCCGAGTATACCCTAAGAAGGAAGCCTCCGGAAACGCTATATTTATGCTGCTACTTATCTGGCCTGTATGTATTAAGGGTAAAGTTACGGTTCTGTCAGAACTCAGCACTCAGCACTCAATTGAATGTGAACAAACTGCCTATCATTTGCTCTGACAGTTGATAAAATAACGTAATAGTTTACAGGCGACCGCTGACATTGCTATGAATTTGTATGAACAAGAGTTTGCGTGCATTTAGGCATTTATCCCATTCATATGATTAAAAATCCATGTAGCTTTGTTAAGGGTAGATTTGTTTTTTTTGTGGGTTGCTAATCCCACTAAAATACTGTATATTAAAGGCATAACATTCAAAACAAAATCTTATTTGCAAACCAAGCAGTGTACTGTACTGTGTATGTAAGTATAATAAATACATTACATCAAAATTCACACTTTGATCACCTGACTACAATATTTTTTATTGATATTTTTTTTTAATTTAATTCATTCATAACTAAAATCGATATAATATGACAAATATTAAAAGGATTTTCGTGTGTAAACAGAAGTTCAGCAGTCAGATGCGCCTTATAAGTTAAATAGCCATCAGATTCGCCGTTTTAATAGTACTAACTGCTACATTACTACTTACCATAATAGCCTCATTGTATAGATCCTCAGATTCTTCATAAAGCTTGTCAAGTGCCCTGCGTTGGGCAGCCATAATTCTGTCAATTTGCGCCACATTGGCCATATACTCCACACGCTTGTACCGCGTCCATTCTTTTTGCAGTAATGCACGAGCTTCTATCACTTCTGCTGACAGTTTAGGTTGAGGCCTTTTTCTCTTACTGTAACCAATTTATATAATTTATTCCAGGCTCAGTTTCAAGGCGAAAGTTTACCTTTAGTGTTCGAAAAAACTTTAGCTGTGGTTGTACGATACATCACAGAGGATTAGAAGAATATAGAGCTACTGGAATACAGATTATGAAAAGGATCCTCTCCAACTTGCCAACAGAGGGCATCCTTTATCTTCTTAGAAGAAGTTAAAGGGTCAGGGTCAATAGTAAATGTAATTAATGATTAATTAAATACAGCAAATAACACAACCTTCAAATAAAAAAAAAACCACAACAAATTAATAGACATATTGTGTAAACATTTTGTACCTAAATCTTCTTTAACTAATCTAGGAAATGCCATCAAGGGATGTCTACTTACATGAGAAGTGAAATGGCATCCATCCATCAAGTGTTAACAAGTTAGTAATTTGAAACTTGCCTAAACACCCTGTTATAGAGCACAAATGCTGAATGTAACATCAAGTGCGTGTATATAACCCTTTCTCTCCTGGTAAAAGTCAAGCAGTGCTAATTTTTGTTCTATTTAATTTCAATAATAATATCAATAGACCTTGCCTCAGTGGTTTTCTTGAAAGAGATGAGTGAGGTAAACATGCCAGTATTGTATTCTATTAATGACAAATAATTATTACTCACGTAAAATTGTCTAATAGTTCAAGGGGCACTTCCATTTCATCTACAGGCTTCAACTGCCTGGCATTTTTCTCTAGCCTCCTGATTTGCTTTTCTAGTTTCTTTCGACGCCTCTCCTCACGGGCTTTAACAATGGCAGGGTCCATTTTCTTCTTCTTTTTCATTGGCTCCGCCCTGAAATAATAATAATAAGAGAATAATAATATTGTTTATTAAGCCAAAAATAAATAGTTACATTTACATGGGGTAATTGCTTATAGCTAGTACATCATACTTGTACAATATTCTATACGGGTGACAATCATCGGCTATAGGAGTACAAAATCGGTCTGCCTCTGACTCTCAAACTAAGCCAATACCTGTGTTTTGAGTCATCAGGGTGAATCGATTCGGTCCCATACAGGAGACAATTTATTTGACAATATTCATTCATAAATGACAATTGTTGGCAAGACATGATGAATGTTGTATATGTATGTGTTTGATTGTGTGTGATAAAGCACCGTAAACCAGTTTTCAACTTATAATCAAGTCATACTAAGGCTAAGACTAAAACTTATTGTTATGAAATATAATAACAAATTGTTTCCAAATTTCTAAATTAAATAATTTAATATATTTCATAACAATAAGTTTTAGTTAAGTACAAAAATATTAGAAGGAAAATTTCATAGATAATATCTGATACAGTTGAGCGTTGATTATCTGAAAATCAGTCAACCAAAGGACCGCTAAATTGAACTGGTAATTAGTGCATTTACATGCTTAGATTACACCTTGCGATGGTTAGAAGCACAATATGAAAGCGATATCTGTCCTGAAAAAGTGCGTAACTTAGCTGCGAGTACGAAAGCAGGCTCACTTGGTCAGACGAAAATTAAAGACTTCTTCAAACATTCATTTTATAGGATCACTGTTTAACATAATATTGATTACATAAAAAGTTTTGTTCACCAATATATGTGTACTTCATATAATTACCAAAGCAGTAGATAACAGGCGTTCGACTGTAGTTTCATTTTATTTAACAAACCATGAGATTTTTTTAAAGGTTTTTTTTATGATTAAATAGGTTTTATTTTCATTATAATCAAGCTGTTACTATCCTACCAGCCATATTAAATATATAAAAACAGAGATTAAAGGACACAATTACTGGTGATGAAATGTATGATAAAAAAATTATTTTACGAGTACAGGTTGCCCCAATGTTATTCTTCACCATTGAAAAATAACAGCAAGTGTACTTACAAGTTATAAAAGAATTAGAGATTGCATTTACAGTTTACCACTTACCAAAGTTGGTCTGTAACTTTGAACTGCAAAGACGCTGTTGTAGAAACATTTCTACTAATTACAGATGTGGCAATTGCGGGCAATATTGATAATCTGTAAAAGTTGTTTTTAAAATATATTATTATTTTTATAATCACTTCAAAATTAAGGTTATGTTGACATAATACTTATTTTTTTAAAGAAGACATACCGTGTAAATTGTCTTAGTAAAGACAAATTAAACATGTTTGTTACGCTAATCACACTGTAAGTTAGTAAATTTAAGATAAAAATGAGAAATTCTCAGTTACACTACAAAATATGTGAAATTAAACTGACAGTTGACAGCTTTGGTTGACAGTTAACATTTTTAATCTCGAAGTATTTACATAGACAAATAACTTCAGCGTGGCCGATTAGTAATAAAAAAATAACCTAAAATCATGAGACAAAATGGTACAAAACGCACTAAATTAACTCATATGCTTTCTTTATTGCATAAAAAAATGTTTATTCTCTAATTCCTCTATACAGTCTCCCTTGGTCCTTCCCTTCCCTTCCCTCCCTCCCAAGGATATTAAAAATATAATTTAAAAAATAAAGAGTCGCGTGTTCTTTCTCTGTTTTCAACTTGTGTCTATGTCACTCCTACGTACCACCCGACATGATGAGGGCCCTGGTAATACCAGTAGTTAAAAACTGAAGATGTATCGGATATATCAAATTATTCCTCTTTCACTAGCTACGGTTATAGCCCCTTGGCTTTACGTCCTCAAGTGATACTTGATAGCGTGCATTTGCGATAGCATATTAAATTGAGAGACAAACACTTATTTACGCGGTTTACGCTTTGAATACGTCAAAGGCCTTGGACAGGTCTAGAAAAACGGCTGTCCTACTTTTGGTAGAAGCTAGAAGATACCTCGGTGCTGCCATGTGTATCTGAACCAGGAAAATCTTGTTCGTTGGGGAGGAGAATTCTCAGAGACATGGAGGCCGGAGTCGTTCTTGAGGCAAGGGGAACTGACCTCAACTTTGATCTTTAGTCGTGTGCTTAGTGTCGGATGCTTTGTAGATGGAGTCTGTTTTAGTAGTATAAGTTATGGATACGCGGACAACATGGTCATGTCCTGTCCTTCAGTTAGCACTGTCCGTAAATTGCTAAATATTTACGAATCACATGCTGTCTCGCATGCTTTGACAAAAAAGTCGGAATGCATGGTATTCGTGGCTTGTACCAGGTGTCCTGAAAATGTTTCCCCTTTATTATTAAACAGAAAATTTTATTGAATGCAAGTATAACTTATTTTCGATGTTGACAAGATAAACATGAAATATTTTTTTTATTAATATTGTGGCAATAAAAGATGAAATAGATAGCTATTGCTATGACACTTTGAGTTGCAAAACTTTCCTGCAGCCTAGCTTATTTTTTTTTCTCTCTCTCTGAAAAGTCATTCCTTGAAAACATTTCGTCGATAGTTCCCCATTCGTTTCCTAATCTATAAATACCATTATCTGTGATTTCTAAAATTATCTTAAGCACGTTCCGGAACTCTCCCCTACATCTAACAACATCTTATTTCGTACCTCCAATATAACACGGAGGAAATTTTTAAATGAAATAAGACTTTTATTTTCTGTTTGACATTGGTGTCAATTCTGTTGTATTTACTCTCTTGACTATGATTGACTAAATTTTCTTCATACAAGATGTACACCTTGCATACTTTGAATCAAGGTCTTATTTCAAATTTAAACAAGTAGGTAACATATGTCGCTATCGAAATAAGCAATTTATTTGTCGACTAAAGTCTGACACGCTTAAATAAATTTTAATACCACGTAGCGAGAGCCGCTATCCGTTGAATGCCATCTCTTTTGCTCTGTGTTTTTAGTAAGCGTCTTCGTAGGTGTCGATTAAAATAACGTCATCTGTCATCTTCGTTCGTTTTGAACAAGTTTTTGTACGGTAATTATTCGGCATTTGAATAAATGGGGACTCTCGCTGCGTGGAAATAAAGTTGAGTATACGTTGGCAAGTTTTAATAAAATTTAGTGGCGCTGAGAAATAGATGCCAGTAACAAATAGACCTTGTTGCGAAGAAGACAGGGTTGATTTCAAATGAAGAAATTAAGTCAGGTTTTGGTTTGGTGAATGTTTACAACAGAATCGGCACCATTACCTTTGGAATAGTCTGTCCGCCATAGAGATTTAAGAATAGAACGCGCTAATGATACTACTTCACGTAAGCGGGAGCGATAAAGGAAAACAAAGAGATGGTCGCCGAGTGTCTACTCTGTCTCTTTCTAGCCGAGCGCTGTGATTGGCTGCTGCTCAAGAGGTCAACTGTCATAGAGATATAAGAATATCTATGTCTACCTATACATGGGTGAGGGGGAAGAGGGAAGTTAGCAGAAAGCTGGAAAACATATTGTTAAAACATGAAAGAATCAGAGTAAGTATATTTTTTTATCACACATGTATAACAACTTTTTTTGTTTTTGAGTTGAATCTATATGCAAATGATTGTTTGCCTTGTTAGTGACTTGCAATAAGAGGCAGTGCATTGCATGTAAAGTCGAGTATTCGCCTATTGAGAATCGTAGGTTTCATGTTTGAAAAAATCTTAACCTATAAATTTTTGCGGTCACTTTTTTACTGTGTAGTGTTTTTTAGCGATTACCAAATACCGTGAATTTGAGAAATAAATGGATCGAAATTCTTAATTTGCTTTCTTTCTTTTTAACAGTGAGTAACAAAGAATAAGAATGCAGAATAATAAGTTAACAATTTTTAGCGACCAGTAGGAATTAATAACATTTTGTAAAATTTCATACAATAATTGTACTTTAATCGACGTTGGATTTTTTTTAAAGAGACAGAAAGGACACTTGGCAGCCATCTCTCTCTTTGCCTTTATCGCAGTATTCAGCCTCTTGCTTACTCTATTCTTATTTCTCTATGTGCATCTGTTTAGCAGAGCCAGAAGTTGGTAAGTCACCTCGAGTAGAGCCATGGTTCGTGTTACACCTTCTTTCTGTACATACGATACGATTGCTCGATTGTTTGACTGCACCGTCACATGGCGACTCTGTAATCAAAATCTGAAATGTCATACTGAAGTGAGGATGGAAAACGACCGATTCAGTTGCAATTCCAAGATCGCTGATGGAATTCCCATCTGCCCGAAGTTGTGAGGTCGTCTAGTTGTGCTTTCTACCCGTAGTCGGAGGCAGTCGCCTTCTTCGCTTGCGAAGCGAAGCGAAGAAGGCGAAGGATTCTTTATGATGGGAAGACCAGCAAAGTTTTAGAGGTAAATGGCAGGGGCATTCGTGTAATCAGTTGGAGAAGGGCCTCTGGAACCCAAAATGCTGCTATTCTCTGCAATACATTCGTTGGCAACCTCTGTAAAATCTGCTTCTGCACGGATGCGGCCTCGAGTCATTTTTCGTCTCTTCTTTTATATTCTGACGCTTCCTTTGTGTAGGGTTGCTTGGAATTGGCAGAAAAAGATTGTTTGGAGTTGGGTTTCCCCTTTTCGTTGAAAGGCTTAGTGCCCCGTGATCGAAAGAACCGTTTTCGGTTATTTAGCTCAGGCGCGGTTGCCGACTTAGTGCTTGGTTTTACCGCCTTCTTATCTCTGCTGCACCAAGAGCGAGCCCATTTATTTATGCCACCCATATTATGTTATGTTGCTTAAAGCCGTAATAGGCAACTAAACTAGACTAGACAAAAAGATTTCTAGAACTTGGAGATATCTTACGCAGACCCTCTCGCAAGTTCTTATTAGATAACTCATTTACGATTCTCTAGTATCGATTTTCTATATACTCCGCTCATTTCCTGAAAACGAGCTGCAATATTTTCTCTGTTATACGTTTTATGTAAACATGTTTTATACGAATACATTATTCCTAGTAATATCTACTATGGACTTATGTGTAGGCGAATGTGTACCTTAAAAACATTACCGGTAGTGACTATCAGTTTTTACGACCAAATATGAGTATAGGCCTTTCGATGTCGTTTTAACACATTTTGATGGTAAATTAAAAAAAAAAGGTAGAACATAACACAAAAGTATGTTAGGAAATTAAAACAGATTTTTTTTACGTTCAATCATTGTATTTCGTATTTTCATTTTAAATATAAAAAATTAACTGTTTAAGTTGGTGATATTAAGTGTCACCGAACTCGTCCTATGTGAAAACTGGTATAGGAATAGGAATTACCTACCTACACAATCTGGTTTTCATTCAAACCTTTCATATAAATCTATAAAATCTTTTATACAAACCTTGTCCTGGCAATTACGAACTCAACAAAAAAAATCAGCCAAATCGGTCGAACCGTCCTCAAGTGATGCTCCGTGATGATTTAGATGAAACAATGAGATGGACTGACTTTGACTTTTAATCAGAGAACAGTTTATTGATAAGTTATTGACATATGAAATGAAAAATTAATGAAACATGAAAAATCGATGATTTTAAGTTTTATTGCACTCAATCGATTAACAACTATAGCTAGTTTCAAAAAATTACTTATTTGTTTATTTTTATTTTATTTACAAAGAGATGACTAGAATTAATCACAGACCCTTTTTAAAATCTTTTTATGATATCTATTATTGTTGGGATGTTTTAAACATAAGTTATTAATGTCTAGTACTTTAGGTAGGTATAAAATGACGTCATGATAGTTCTATGTAAGTATAAGAAGATGTTTGATGATTTTCAAACAATCTTCATTACTTAAGATAATTGTAGTCGTCATTTTGTTTAGTAATGACCTTGTAATCGACGCAATTCATGCAAATGACGACTGTAATAGCACAGTAACAGGGAACTAACTGGTCAATATTTTCTGTTTATATTAAGGTAAAGTCACCTAGTATCGGCCCCTGCCTTGTATTGGCCGTTAACAAGTTTTTACATTGATTAATAGACACAAAGCCAGGACGCGGGGCAACAGATGCCATATTTGCAATGCGCCAACTATGTGAGATCTCCAACTCAGATGCGCGCACAAAAACTTGCATATGATGTTTGTTGACCTAGAAAAGGTGTATGTTAGGGTATCCTGAGAGGTTTTATGGTAGGCTTTAAAAGAAAAAAGAGTGCCTCTTTTAATTCGTGCTATGTACAGAGAGTTTAGTGCTCATGTTCGCTCGCTGGAGTGTTTCCAGCGACTGACCGGGCGAACAATTCAATGACTCTGTGGGCTTCCACCAGATTAAATCAATAATTTTGTATCTTCTCGAAATGAAGCAAAAACTGAATGAATTTACAATATTTATTTTGAAGCGTCTTGAGCTTGCATTAACCTGATCGAGAGAAATATGTAAAACAAAATAAACAGGTTTAAGATTAAATAAAGTCAACTATATATTATGGTTGATTAAAATAAATATATGTGTTATTAAGGTGAGAGTTTTTCATTAGTTATTTATCTGGTTTATGCCCTCTTAACTGAACATGGACCGATAAAAGGCAGTAAAAAGGCCGATTTTCTGGCATGTAAGCCGATGCAAGGCAAATTAGTGAAGTCAGCAAGAAAACGTAATAGAAAATAAACTGGGAAGAGATGATAAAAATTAACATGAAATAAAGAATAATTAATTAATACTTTATCTAAAAATATCACAAATAAATACATGTAAAAATCCAAAAATATCAAAACCATTTTAAAATAAATCTCAAAAAATGTTGACATGCCTGATATTTGGTGGTTTTACCCTACAAGCCGTAAATATCTTCCCACTACCTACCTACCACACAATAAGATAACATTAGTACCTATCGTCGCTTGTATATAACAATACGGCAATTGATAAATTTCCAGGAGAAACAAAAAAGTCATTATTTCTTGTAACTACTACTACTACTACTAGTAATACATGAAATTATTATATCACTGACAGTATGTGGTATGCTGTCTCTAGACAGTATGTGGTGTGCTGTCTCTAGACAGTATGTGGTATGCTGTCTCTAGACAGTTTGTGGTATGCTGTCTCTAGACAGTATGTGGTATGCTGTCTCTAGACAGTATACTGTGGCGAGCGAGCCCTATTTTCGGCGTTAAATTAAAATGCCTTTTTTTCATCTTAATTTACTAATAATAATTGCATTTTTTATGTGTTCTAAAATCCCTGAAATGTAATTTTCTATACGTTATTCTGAATCTAATAAGCTATCATTCATATTTTTAGAAGCTTTATAACTATTTTCCACAAATTTCAAATTGTTGACCAGACTATCACGTCAACACTAGATATTATATTGGACTGACGACTTGACTTACTTGATTAATTTTGACCGGAGGAAAAAAGTCATACTTAGAACCTTTTTTATGTAAAATTTTAATCTCTACACATTTTATTAAAAACTCTTTGTCTAATTTTTACCGATTTCGAGCAATTGCGAAAAAAACACTTTTTCAAATTTATTTTCAACCCTTGTCGGGGTTTGCATACACGAAATCCTTTACACATTGTTTCTGTATTATTAAAACTACATTACATCAATAAAAATCTTTTTAACAAAAAATTAAACCGACGAAAAGTACTAAAAAGCAAAAAATAAATAACTTAGTATAAAATTTTTGTAAACTTATTTTGAGTCGGCGCCAAATAATAAAATGATTGATTATACCTACGTAGAGTTGGTTGTTTGGGGCGGACTCAAAATAAGTTTATAAAAATTTTATAGTTATTTATTTAACATGGGTAACGTTTTAACGTATATTATGATGGTGAAAATACATAAAAAAAGAGGCAGTCATGGGACTGCCGACAGAAGTGCAAACTTAAACGATACGACGAAGTTAAAACGTCACATTACTCTCCTACTCACTCACTCACTCACTCACTCGCCCCACTCGCCCACACACTCCCCACTTTCCCACCTTAGATACCCTACTCCCACTCGCCCCACTCTCCCCACTAGCCCCTCTCTCCCTACTCGCCCCACTCTCCCCACTCGCCCCATTCTTCCCACTCTCCCTACTCGCCCCTCTCGCCCCACTCTCCCCACTCTCTCTCCACCCCTTCCCACCTCCCTCCCTCCCTCTTCATGTCTCTCTGACGCTGTCTGAATCCCACTACTGAATTTAGGATTCAGAAGCAGTAAATTTATAAAAAAAAACAATTATATCACACGCTTTTAAATAATTTAATAATCACACAAAAATAACAACTTAATAATCTGATTTAATTCACTTTTACCTAACTATATATATTTTCGATCAGGGTCCACGTGACCCTGAAATCTGACGCGAGTTTAACATTTTTTACCCACCTCAAAAAGTGCCCAGCGCCGCTAAAGAAGTTTTCATTACAAAAATATATATGTATACGGTCGAATTTGAGAACCTCCTTTTTTTTTCGTCGGTTAAAAATGCAAAGTTGAGTGCCAAAATTTTGATTTCAGACCTTATTTGACTAAACTATATAGGTACTTCTTTGGCTAGATTGTTTTGGCGCGCATTGATTAATGCTACATGAAATTTCAAAATAGATTATTCTCAGCGCATTATCGGATAAGAACTGGTACCGCTTAACTCGTTGGTGGGCGTTATAGCCCAAGAGCTCATAACGAATTTTGAGAAGGTACTTTAGGCCGTTAGATATTTTGAACAGTAAAACTTGAATGCCATTCAAGTATGGAATGGAAAGTCTGGCTGACCAGGTCGGCACCCAATCCTACTGCGCATGGTGCATCCCGCAAAATATTTCAGCCAAAAAATCTACTTTAGGTCGAATGCGACTTAAAGAAATAAAAAGTAGCCGTATTAATTAACATAAAAATAAAAGAGCCACACATTTTAATTTGTCTAAAACTCGAGCCAGACGATCTCAAACTTTTATTAAAAAACTGTCCAAAAAAGGTATTTTAGTTTTAATGAAACTTAAATAAACATAATGTAGACATATTATTTAAAATAAAACTGCCAGACATTTTACTTTGTCTGAAATTCGAGCCAGACTGCCTCGAACTTTTATTAAAAAAATGTCCAAAAAAAGGTATTTTAGTTCGAATGAAACAGCAATAAACATAGTAGATATATTTAGTAGATATATTTTTTTAATATACATTTGTCTGAAATTCTGACCCGACGACCCAACCTTCTATTAAAAAAAATCTAAAAGTTTTTAGGGTCGCTGAAATTAATATGGTACCTACATACATTGAATATATTTAAAAATACTATTTAAAAAGTCCGAAATAAATAGTTTTTAATAACCGCCCAACGCGGTGACGTGACGTAAAAAATTGCTTAGAAGTGCGAGTGACAAACCTCATAGGTTAGATGTAAGAGCGAGTGAGGCGGTTGGTAGTCAGTTGCTAAGGATTCAACGTGTTTTACGACGATGGGCAAATAGACAGATCACGTGACTTGGCAAATAGGTTGCTAACGAGTGTTTGTCGATGGAAATTTTTGTGGCATTTAGAACGCATTTCCACTAAGCGACTAGCCGCTGGCGGCTGACCGCCAAAAAATAATAACTTTAGACATCTCGCACCTGTACTATGGTAACCAGACTGCTGAAAAACATACTTATTTATTACTAAATACCATATTATTAACAAATTGCACCCAGACACAGAAAAGATGATCGTGATCATCACACAATCATTTGCCGTCCTGGGTGGGAATCAAACCCACGATCTCTGACTCAACAGTCAGGATCGCTAACCACTAGAACATCAATATAAGCGTGTATGCGTGTTGCGGTTAAGTCTATACTTTATGTTATTGTAGGTATCGAACTAAAATACTGTTTTTGAATACTTTTTAATGCAAGATATGATTCATTTGGCTATAATTTCAGACGAAGTAAGATGT
This sequence comes from Euplagia quadripunctaria, assembly GCA_963859945.1. Taxonomy (NCBI): domain Eukaryota; kingdom Metazoa; phylum Arthropoda; class Insecta; order Lepidoptera; family Erebidae; genus Euplagia; species Euplagia quadripunctaria. Next base: position 15,347,942 of record OY982577.1, on the reverse strand, counting down.
CTTTTATAAACGCATTTTTATTTTTATTAATATTTTTTTATTTTTGGCTCACCAACAATTGTTTACACAAATGTAGATACTTAGGATACAGTGATATATGTATGCTAGCCTAGTATAACAATCACTAACAGGTAAGCACCACATGCACTATTACTATTACAAATCAAATGGGATCAATTCGAAATAAATCGAATTGCATCAAATCGAACCATACAAAATTAAATTATTTAAAAGACACCAAACTGGATCAAATCAAATAAATTCTAAAATTAATCACATACAAGACTCAGTGTGATTTTGCGGAACTTGATAAGCGTGTCAGCATGAATATCAACCAGATGGCTGTAGCTGTTAAGCAGTTTATACAGCCGTGGAATTGTGGAACTGGCTCCGAGGGCTGTTCTACGAAGAGGAGGATGCAAGGGCGTTATAGGAGCTCGAGGATATCTAGCTGGGGCTTGAAATTTTATTTTTTCTAATAATGGTGGACAGTCTATCTGAGATCCTAATAATTTAAATAAGAAAAGGGAGTCAATTATATTTCTACGTTTCTCCAGTAAGTCTTGTTTCATAGGACTTTTTCTTTTTACCCAAGCCGGAGGAAAATGATAAGTGCCAGAGAAACCTCTTTTGTACGCTTTCAAGTCGTAGCTTGTGTGTAGCATAATGTGGTCTCCAGACAGTGCTACAGTACTCCAAAATACTCCGGACAAGGCAGTTATATAAAAGTATCTTAGTTTTACTGCACCGAAAACCAACTACGTTTCTAAGGATAAAGCCAAGCATTCTTGAAGATTTTTTTATGTATGTATGAATGTCAACTTACTGTCAAATAATACTCCCAGATCTCTGATTTGATACTTTTGAATAGCGTGGGAGCCTATGAGATATGCTGATGGTAGTTGATAACGTTTCCTCGAGTACTTTAAATTATAGCACTTATTGATGTTCAAGCTCATATCATTATCTTTGCACCATTTAACTAACATATCTACATCCTTCTGTAGTAGTACCGCATCATCGTCAGTCTCAACCACTCGACAAAATTTAAGGTCATCGGCGTACATGAAACATTGGGAGTAATTAAAGTAATGTCTACATTATGTTTATTTAAGTTTCATTTAAACTAAAATACCTTTTTTGTATACTTTTTAATACCAGTTAGCGGTTGTCTGGCCTTAATTCCAGACAAAGTAAAATGTCTGGCACATTTATTTTTATGTTAAATAATATATCTACTTTCTGTTTATTAAGAGCCATTTCACGTTTCCACGCATTTTTTTAAGATTTAGGTCGCCTAATTTACGATCTTAGGTAATACATACATACACGTAAAAAATAGACTAATCTTTAATCTTGTTCTTTAATGTATCACATTTAAGAAAACCAACTTCGTTGATCTGTGGTCATCAATCTCCCACAACTCGTTTAGTGAAAAATCATCGCAGAGACAATTTCCGATTCCAAAATCTATCAATAATATTTATAAATTTGGGTGAAAAAAATACGGTAAGCATCGGACATATCTTTTAATCGTTAAATAATGTACCATTTTCTCAATTATTGATTACATTAATTAGTAAAAAAATAAAGACTTAGTCCAATTTATACGACTTATATCGCAAATTTATCGTGATTTTTTTGTTTAAATAAAGCGTAATTTCAAGAAAATATACTTATTTAAGTAAACTATGTTCGTTGAAGAATCTAATTCTAAAGTTTTTTTGACAATTACTTAATTGAATTAGAAATAAGATCATTTTTAAAAACTACTCTAAATTGCAATAAATTACAATGCGCAAGTGGACACCAATCAGTACGGCGTTATCGCCCATCGAAGTAGGACCTGTGTCACTTTTTCCCGCGTCCCAATGTTCGAGCGCTCGTATTGTAAACGCATTATTATACTACGACAACAACGTTTTGATTCTCAGTATTATTTTTTTATAAGAGTTTTGTTTATTTTGAAGTAAAGTATTATTTTAGTATTTTGTAGAATAAAGATGTTATTTTGTTTTAACAGTTGGACCTGCTGCATTAGGCCACGGAATTGATGGATCAATTGACGAACTTGTCTCGGACTCAATCGTAAACATAGTTTAGACTATATTTTTTCTTAAGTTTACAATGTGGGTTTTGAACTGGATTACTACAGTCAGCCATCGCCATTTCATTCTAATTTTAAAGTGATAGCGCACAATTATTGATGATAACAATGGGGTGAGAGCATATATGCATACAAATATTCGAGAAGTGATGGCTCGTACAGGTTGTTCTCGCAAAGTTATCAATTATAATCCTATTGATGCTCACTACGGAAGTAACTGTGAAAGACCGGATATGGAATCCAACATTACTACTACTATATACCACATTTTTTCAATAAAACACGGTAGGGATAATGAACCAAAGGCGCACAACTCAGTGTGCAAGAACACATAATTATAGAAAAATGTGGTATTTTTATAGACAAGGAACTATTTTATTTAGGCGCCACACCGGATGGATTGTGCGTATCTCACTATTTGGAATTAATCCTGATACCGCCATACAAAAAAAATGTTTTAAATTGGATAGTCGGGCTCAGATCATGATAAACCAAAACCATGAGTGGTATTACCAGGTACAGGGCCAGTTGCACATTACAAAAAAAATATATGTTTATTTACTGTGTGGACTGGTCCTGATTTTCCATTGAAAGTCGTAAGGGTTGTTAGAGATAACATTTTTTGGCATGAAAAAATGCTTCCTAAATTGACTCGGTTTTATCAAAATTGTGCATTGCCTGAAATATATATCCATCTATATCCGTCTATACCCTAGAAAAGCAAGATCGAAGCCTTTACGACAAATATACATTTAACGTAAGAAAATATATTAAAAGAATTTAGACCCGACTACTTACGACATAAACTATAACTATATCTATAAATATATATATACTTACGACATAAAAAACGGCTATATTAATGATCTTCCCCATATACTAGATAGTAAACCCAAAATAGTATTATTTGCTGAATGCACATCATTAATTTATAAAGTAGATAGACGAGCCAATAGCTTTGACGATGTAAATAATATTTTTCATCGAGTACATGACTGGTTTACTGCCAACAATTTAGTGCTAAATGGGTAAAAACTAAATGTATAAGATTCTCTTTGCCTAACGTTAAACATAGTGAATGTGACATCTTATTAAATAAGCAAAAGTTAGATTTTGTAAATGAAACTGTTTTCTTAGGGTTATCGCTAGATTCGAAATTACAATGGGGCCCTCACTTAACATCTCTTTCGAAGCGGCTAAGTTCTGCAGCATATGCTGTAAGAAAAGTTTGTCAATTCATAGACATAGACACTGCGCGACTAGAATACTTTAGTTATTTCATGTCTTACGGTATTTCATTATGGGGGCGTGGTGCAGATATAGAATCGATATTCATTCTGCAAAAAAGAGCTGTCAGAGCCATTTATAATCTACGTAGTCGCGAATCCCTTAATGGTATTCCTGACGGTGCCTTGTCAATATATTTATGAAAACATAATTATGTTACTTAAGATTGACATAAATTAGTTCAACCAAAATTTAGGCCAGCAAAAGTGCAAACATATTTTATGGGGTACTGCGTTAAATTCTATAATAAAATACCTGATAATATTCTTCAACTAAGTGAGAAGAAATTTAAAACTTGTATAAAACGCACGCTATGTAAACGAGCATATTATAAACTAGATCATTATTTAGATGATAAAAATGCTTGGCAAAATGCCGGTCCTGCATTGACATTGTAGTTATGATACGCCTTTTATTTCTTATTAATTAGAAAAATTTTAATTGTACATGTGAGAAGTGTGTAGTTACAAGTATTTAGTTAATTTCTTTTCTATGTTGCCTAGCAGCTCTGTGATTTTCATTTTAGAACAATATTATGTTACATTGTCCTCACATTAAATTGCACTTATAAGCAATGCAACAAGTAACTTTGTAAAAAAAAAAACTATGTTGAAAAAGAGTGTCCTTGGAGTTTCTTGTCTGTTCTTCTCCATAGGATCTCCGTTTTGGAACAGGCAACTAGCTTTACGACCGACTTATACTGACTGACTCCTTCTGACAATTCAAGAATACCTATAATGGGTTTACTTGAAATAAATAATTTTGATTTTGAAACGCATACATTTTTTTTATGTTTTATCTACACAAATATTCGTGTTTTATTTTTAGTCTAATTGTGAAGTATGCGTTATGGGTGTGCGTGTAGTGCAGTAGAGTTGAAAAATAGGCATGCAGAACATGCGGGACGCATCCAACGTTTTGAAGATTATTTTATTAATTATTGCAAAACGGGACTATATCTGGCATTCAGTTGCGGCCCTAGCTAAATTTTTAGGTGGTGCGAGACCCCAAAGTGGCGATTGTAATTAAAATGTTGTTTTGTTGCGCTATTGATTTCGGCGCCCCCCGCATGACGGCGCCCGGTGCGGCCGCACCGCTCGCACCGCCCTAAGAGCCGCCCCTGCTGGCTTTACGGGACGGTCGGTTGACTGCTTTATACAAACAGCCTATACAGCGCGCTTCGAAATCCTGGTAAACTTCAGTATACTTTAACAATTTCGCCGTTTAGCTTGCTGCGGCTACGGAGAAACGACGTGAGACACTTTCGTGTATTTCTTCAATAATTATGGCAAAAAAGTAATCGGTGATATTGTTTGTGTATAAGTGTTTAAAAGCGCGTACTTATATCGAAACCAAAGATACAATTTTAAATTACTTATCTACTCAACCGGAAATGTCGCAATGACCTACTAGAAAAACAACTTTTATTTTTTTTATTTATTTCCATGTATTAATGTAAATATAAACGAAAATAACTTTTTGTTGGTTAAATAATATATAGTTTAGTAAATGGTCTTTATATAAGTAAGTACTAATAATTATTATTACTCACAATTATTTTTCACAATAAAATTAAAATATTAACTTACGACGTTATACGACAGAAATTTAACAAAGCAGGCAGTCAGTGAGCAATCAGATTTATTACTTTTTTACCTACCGAACGCCGACGCCGAAGGTAATTATTTATATGACACTGCCGTTGATGTTATATACCTGTCTATTATAGAAAATTAAAAAAAATAGGCATTTTGTGTAAGTTCGCAACTTAAGTTATTGTCCACAAAGTGTCACTGTGTGCGTGTTTAGGGATGCCAGCTCTAAATTATTTCCTGACCTTCTGTCTATTTTATAAGGAGATGAAGGGTTAAAAAAATAATGATTTAAAAGGTAACTAATTTATTACAAAACATATTAATATACCAAAAACTATGAACGAGTATGACAGTTCCTCCCATTATAGAGCCTCACGAACTACCTGAAATACTTTTTCTTTGTTAGTATCCTTATTGAAAGAATTTGTATTCCAAACGAACCACTGAACAACATAATGAACTTAATTGGCAATAACGGCCTCCATGGACATGGTCCTCTTAGCATGGAAACTAACGAATTGACATTCAAAATACTGGTGGGTTCCGCATATGAATTACTAGCAGTGCCCCGCGGTTTCACCCTAAGTCCTGATCCCGTGGGAATATTGGGTTAAAAAGTAGCCTATATGTTAACCCAGGTCTCCAGCTATCTATATACCAAGTTTTGGCATGAAAGAGTAACAAGCATCTATTCATCCATCCATCCATACAAACTTTCACGTTTATAATATTAGTAGGATAAAATTGAAATCTACCATCATCTTATAAAACAAGTATGAGAAGAACCAAAACACCTGTAAGTACATAAAACCTGATTTATAATGACGACGTATTAGATAATTGGAACCCACGATTGTAACTGTCATACCAACTTAAAAAGGAGTTTTCGTTTAACGCAAAAAGAAAAAACAAATGTTTGTGTAACATACTGTAGTATTTATTGCACGAAACTGATCTGCAAGGAACCTTAAAAGACGTAAATCGCCTCATTAAAGCAAACAAAACTGGCAGTTAGCCTCATCTCCAGATGCGGTACATTTAGCATCATTCTTCACAAAGGACCGACGGCATTGACATGTGTGAATTGTAAATTTTCGACATTCATTTATTTATTACGTTCAACCAGTGATGCGAAGCAAGAAAATATGGATACCAATATATCAGATGTTAATGCAAACATTACTTTGGACGAAGTGATTGATTACTTCAATTTGAACATTTCCGAAGTGAACCAAAGTGAAGTGGCTCAAATACATTTGTTTGATTTGTATGAAGCTTACAGAACAATTGAAAGGGAACAATTGATGGTGTACAAATCTGTTGCATATGTAATAGGGACGCTCATTATTTTGAGCAATTTAACAGTTGTTATATCCAGTGGCCTCATTCTCAGAAAGGGTAAGTTACTTTAATTATTTTTCGTATTATGTGTAGTAATTTGCCCAAAAAATCGTTCCTACAATAGCTAAATGTAAAAGTAATTATCGTAGTAAATATTTTTATACTAATATATTAACATCACGGCTCCATCTTTGATTCATTAATACCTAACAGGTATTTCCAATATACATACTTAGTCATAAAATGAGGAGGTTTTTATTTAAAATTATTGTGTTCTATTATTCCATAGTTGCATATTATTTATATAACGACTTATTTGTAGTTTCTTGATAGTTACGAGTACGTTTATTTATAAGTTACTTCAAATCTATTCTCTTTTTTAAATGTTGCCCACGTCTTTATATTATTCACATTGGACAGTAAATATTGCTAATACTTAAAAACTGTTTTGTACGCATTTAAATTCATTTATCTCATAAATTGTTGGGATATCAGTGAGATACTGCTACTGTCCGTGTATTTACTTTTGATAAACATGAGTTAGTGAAGGATAGGTAAACAACGGACCGGTTGTAGAGTAAACTTGACCATTAATGCCGCGTTCCTACAAGAAATGATTCGTTTTGCTTACGGAAGGTACAATTTTCGTTGAAAATTCAACGAAATTTTACCGCCCGTAAATCGTTTCTTGATTATAGGAGCGCGGCATTAATCATATATTCGTCAAAATTTTACTATAGATACAAACGCTTCCTAACCTAACCCTAACAGTTTAAAATAAATATGAAGATAATTATGTCGAAATCGAACGACTAATTTTCTTTAAAAAAACAAAGTAATCATCGGCTCCAAGCCGACATGTTTTGTAGCTTTAAAATTAGTAGGTATAACATGTTTATTTTATAGGTGGGCCGGGTCCTTGCCTTTTGTTTAGTCATCGATAAATTATTTTAAAGCCTAGACAAAAGTGCACGGACAAGCCCTCACGTCAAAATTTAACTTTAATTGAATACAACACAATAGACAATGAACACAGAACTTCTTACGTTTAAACACGGTAAAAACCCGGTGTTCCGTGACCGAGGTCTATGGAAGAAAGAGGTTTTTATATTTTTACTAGCTGTAGACCACCTAACAACTTCGTATTTTACCCATATGTCCGTCCAAAATTAACGTAAATTTCAAATTTATATTGAACCAAGTGAAAATATTATTAACAAACTTACACTAATTGTAAGATAAGCTGTATTAGTCTGTGTTATTTATAGCTGTGCCCGTTCTTCGTTTGCGTATACTAATACTTTTGGCTTTCCTTCTTAAACTTACATATTATCGTGTATTTAAATTATAACAGTGTAAACTCTCCCAATACCTGTTTCTTTGTAAATACCCGGTTCACCATCAGCAGCCATTTCACGTTCAAAAATACCCTGTTGTTTATTATAGGTATAATATGATGGAACCTCTTTGTATAACAGTATTATAGCATATGCATCTGTTTCATAAAGGCGAGCAGAGTGGTTCGTCTTGCGTTTTCGAAACGTGCCATCTAATAATTATCAATGTTGAAGTACACTCTTCGCCGACGCTGATGGGCGTTAATATAAGCTTGAAATGTTCTTGAAAATAGCGGGGAATAGGGTACCACTCATCTATTATCCAAAACAATTACTTGACCATGTAATCTGATTTTAGCTGAGAAGGGTACCACGTTGGGCTTTTTTTGCGACTTTGGAATTGATATTCTTTTTTACCGACAATGTTTGCTCTGAAAGCGCTCGAGGATATTTTTTAAAGCAACGGCTTTCTTGCATACAAACTGGAAGTTCCTGCTTAAAGCGCCGCATGACCCGTGACTCATATATGTCTTTACAATCTCATGTAACGTGGGATCTCCGCTCTGATCAGTATATTCAGCACTTTTGATAGTATCCAAATACAATTTTTTCTTCCAATCATTGTAAAATATCAGCTTTAGCATGAAAAACTCCGTCTTTTATGTCACAACTATCATAAGATGCCTGGCTTGAGAAGTGGTTGTAAAATTTAGATCCATTTTGGGTTAATTACTTATTATTTCCCTCTCAGATAATAAATAATTTTACTCATTCTGACGGGTCATTTCATAGTTCTCTCTCGCTGTCTTCATGTTCGTGAGTTCTGAAATCTTTGTTTTGTTCACGATCAGCTGCTGATCGTACTTCACGTTTTAAAGTACTCTCCAGCTCTCTAGATTGCGTTGTCCGAGCTCTTTAAGAGCTCAAGCAAGAATCCCTCTCAGTGAGTCTTAGACTCGCACGATAGTGTAGATCAGACAACGCGTTTCTTGTTCTTGTTGGAGTCTCCTGAGACCGAGCGTTCGCGCGTCCAAACTCTCTGAGAGTCTTTATCAGTGAAAGTCTCCGGCTCGCTTGACAGAGTATGACGTTCTCGATCATCGATCGATTTGAAGAAAGTGGTTAACTGGATTCTATTTGTGAACTTATTGAAATAAAGAAAACACTATCTGTTACCCCAAGTTTTCCACTGTACATCAGTGAAATCCGCACCCACGTCTGTTGAACTATTTCTTAGCTTATTCTATTTCTTAGCTATAGACAAAGTGACAAAATTTTCAAAAAATATTGAAGTACCTTCTGTTGCTTGTTATTTGTCATCCCAATCCGTTTTTTTTTTTAAATATCTATAATGTACGGACACGCCTGGTCTACGTTTTTTTATAGGTATGTAACTCGGCTTCTAGGCATCATATCGGGATGAAACATGCACCAGATTTTAAATTAGACCTCCAGCAATGCAACTATAAAAACTGTGTCCTAATTCGTGAAGTAGTTTTTGCGTGATGCGCGTACAAACAAACAGACCCACAGACAAATAAAAATAAATGTTTTGACTTCTTTTGCTCCTATTAAGACCTCATATTATTTTGTCTTAATTATTTGCAATATACAGACATTGACCAGTTACAATTTTATTATTTGTATAGATTTAATAGTGTCCTGTGCCTCTGATAGGTCTTAGCTATCATTATTGGCAGCATAGATCGCTGTTTGAAGTATTAAACTCCCTTTAATGTTGTCCTTGTGGAGCATGACCATCACTATATCAAGGCAGCTCTTGCTACGAAGCCTGTTAACGGAGGCGTGTTAATGTAGCTAAGACGAAGAGAAGATAACTTATATAAGATTCCTTAATATTTATAATAACATATTGAAATTCTTCTTTACCAATTAACTCTTCTTATGTCGTATTCTATTTTCTTTATTTATAATTGGCTTCGACCCGCGATTTCACCCGCTTAAGTCCCGGTGCTGTGGGAATATCGGTATGTGTAAAAGTAGCCTATGTATTAATCTAGGTCTCCAGCTATCTACATACCAAGTTTCATTGCAATCGGTTCAGTAGTTTTTGTGTAAAAGAGTAACAAACATCCATACATCCATACATTCCTTCACAAACTTTCACGTTTATAATATTAGTAGGATGTTATATACTCTATTTATATGTCGCATCTTCGGTCATTAGTACGGATGTTTAGATCGCCCTCTATAATAAATTCACCAGAAAGGAACACAAGCGCCATCTATTGGTGTTACGCAGAGTCTAAGTGAAGGGGGTTGGCACGGCAATAAAAAAATGAAAACGTTTGCTGTATATGCAAGTCGTTTGATTACCTCATCATCTGCCTGTTGAAAGGATTTGAACAAAGAACAAACACAGCACCGAACATAATATATCATGCTGTGTAACGATTGACGATCATTCGATGGCGAGTTATTGAGCCCGTGTTGGTGAATTCAGCTTTAAGGTTCGAATAGTGTTGATATTTTTAAATCTGTTTTATTAATCGGTGGATATTGAGATAAGGAATTCGATGATGTGCATAACTCCTCGCTTTGGATCCAGGTGTGCGAATTATAAACTTGCAGTCAGACTACTTATAGGGATGCATGCATTATTTTTTTGCACTAATGCCTTATTTTTTTTTCTTTCTAAGCGGGGCGTAGAAACAAGATATATAAGGCCGCCGCGCTAGCTTCATGCCCACCGTATACTTAGATAATTATGTTTTTGAGTCTTAGTACTTAAATGTCACTAAACAAAAAGTATTTTATCCGTAACCACTGTATAAAACATATCTTTATTTTACTTTCTTGAAACACTGTCAATTCCAAGACAGTATTCATATTTACGTATGTATTTTCATATATTTAAGTTATGAAGTCGGAAGTTTTCATTTCATATTTTTCCATGGAATTTACACGACAAATATAAATATTGCGCCATTAAGGATACATCGGTTGTTTATTTAATAAATAAACAAGCCTCATTTTACCTTTAAAACCTCTAATGGATCATGATTTATTTATATTTTTATGTATAACGTAAGTGTATATTTTATATGACCTTGGAAATAACTTCGGGCAATGATAACACCTAATCATACTACTCGCAGATATAATATATAATAACGTAATTTTTGTAGGGAAACCGGCTATAATAATTTTATCGGTAGCGAAAATAAGTCTGTTTTTGTAATATCTCTCAGAAACACTAGTAAAGAGTAAAAAGAGTTATTTAGGCTGCGGCGATTTCCACACATAGCTAAAAACATACTTCAACCGATTAGTATATACAGGTATTTCATCGTCCTTTAAAAAACCAAGAAGTTTTTATGTAGATACTTATAGTTTTTTACTATACATGTATAATCTCCACTTGTTTTTGTTAATTGTAGATTTATATAAAATTTCATGAGCTGAGTTAATTTATATAATATAGTAATATTTCTACTGTCTAGGCTCAGAATACGTTTTTCATGACTTCTGTTTTCCATATGTTGCAGAAAAATTACTTATGGTAATTTTACGCAACTTAAAATTGCCTAATAGGTTGGTGCTTGTGCTTGTATCAAATAGTTGTTTCTATTACACAATAGTAACATAGTCTACATAGACCGTGAACGTAAAGGTAGAATGTTTTTTTCATGCTCTTTACCATAAATACTAAGTTTCGCTATCCCTGTAACTTCTCCAGTATTTATGCTATATAACTTTCGTAAATTGTGTGTATTAAAAGCAGAACTTCGGAGAAACTTGAAAGCAAATCAGCTAGAGAAAAAAAAAACTGTGTAGGAACAGGAAAACTCGGAGCAAAATGTTTTTTGTACGGTACAAAAACAAAAAGTACTGATGTTCGGTGAGGCGAATCAAATTGCCCCATTTTGTAAATATGTACAGTGAATTACTGCTGGTCTCATTTTGACGTTAATTAACTGTAAACATTAATAGTTACTATTCATGCCACGTTCCAATAAACAAGAAACGATTCGTTTTACCTACGGACGGTAAAACTTCGTTGAATTTTAAATGAAAATTTTACCGTCGTCGGTAAGCAAAACGAATCGTTTCTTGTTTATTGGAATGCGGCATAAGTGTGCAGGTATGAAACTTTAGAGAAATACGCAAGATAGCTTTCATATGTTTTCGAAGATTCAATGCGTCAGGAATGCAAAAATGCTCGAGGAGAACTATCGATATAATTACAATAAAACTTTATTTGTAACTTGTGATGATTGCTTTCTTACTGTTAGTTCTTCGATTTCTCTGAATATCTACGTCTTTGTTAGATCTGTACCAAGACGGTAAGTACCTAATTCGTGCTTTCTACTAGCGTATTAGTTCCTTTTTATACTTTATCATAGAATCAATTACTTGGGTTATTCTTACCACTGCCAGTATTAACTTGTGGTTCTACTGTAATTGTATTCTGGCCCACTTCACTAGAAAGAGTCAGTTTAAGGGCTCAATCGAATCCTAACTAATGGCCATTAAATTTGCATATATGTTGTAAGGGGTGCAGAAAAGGCATAGGATACCTTTCATCCAGAAAACAATTACTGTTCCCATGGTACCGAAAAATTACTTTAAAGCTCACCACACACTATACCGTCACGGCTCCACCCCAGCAATTAAGTTGTCATTCAAATCTGAGCTTTAAAACGTGGTCGTATAATACATTTCGTAATGTCAATACGCGCTTTCTGCCCGCCCGCCGGCCGTCGGCTTTTTTATATTGACATTATAAAATATATTATACGACCACGTTTTAATGCTCAGATTTGAATGACAACTTTATTGCTGGGTTGGAGCCATGCCGTTACCCTGACGGTGTAGTGTATGAAGACCTTAACGCATGTTGTGTATTTTGATTAATTCCCTACAATTTTAATGAAATGTATTCACAGATCAGCACTTAAAGATTCGCATATACAAACATGTACGTTAGAGCAAACCGTAATTCAACACAACATAAATTCACTTATAAATAGAATATTTGAAGCAACGCATTAACTTACTTAACTAGTTCTGTAACTCGTGTACGACGATATTGACCAGATTTATTATCGTAAATTCATCGTTAATTTGTACATTACGTTGAAGGTTGTTGCTAATTCCTACGTGGTTTGAGACGATTCCGCATCAAATATGTTTTGGAAGATTCACCGTTATTGACGTCTGTTGAGATCAAGGTTCCCAGAAAGGAAGTGATCGATACAAAAACTACACCGTGTGTATGCACATCTATGCTACGTTGCATTAAAATGATGCCTCGACGAAGCTCTGTTTCAATTCACGAAAACAGCAATACCAAAGAAAAAATTAACAAAAAAAGTTGAAACGAATAAAAGATTTTCTAAACAGGTTATTATATTACGTATATCATAGTTATATTTGAAAATTAATTTGAATTTAGATAAGATCTCACTACTGGTTACTGAAAATCGGCAATTTCATAGGTAAGGATCTAACATTTCTGCCGGGGCTCACAGGGACTTCCTTTCTAGGGTACACCTGAGTCCCCGGCATTAGGACCCCGTGACGGAACACCGTGTGGTTTTAGTCGGTTCGAGTCCGACATACCACCTCCTTACCGTTAGCCCCGGTGAGGTGATGACCCATGGGGGTTTCCACACGAAAAAAAGAACAATAAATGTAAGGATCTAACATATTTAGATAATTATATTGTAACTTTTATAAAATGGGTATTTTTACTCTACGGATATACTTGATAGGATTAGATCTATTCTCTAACGGTTTAGCTTGGTTATAGAATTAGTACCGTTTTCTACAAAATGTAGAACAGATAGTACAGATAACGTTACTTACAGTACAAAAATAAACTACTGTAAAATTATTTATTCAAGATCATGCTAATATAATATGGATTTACAATGACATGCTACGCCACGGTATGTATGCTGCTGATGAAAGCAAATACCTGGCTTGTAATCGCCCATTTTAAATGAAATCTGAAGTAAGAAAATAAATATTTGTGATTATTATCTTTACAATTGGTACTGGTTACTCTTAAGGAAATAAAGGCTGATTTGATTTGATTGACAAGTTGCTTGTCCAGTACTATAAACCTGTAAACTTTTTGCCACCAAAACCAAACTTTAATCCAACGGTCAATTATTTTTTACCTATTTATTTCTTTCGTAGTTACTCTTAAATCTGATAAGATCTTCATCAATATGCCAATATAATTTATTGGTTTGCAACAAGAAAAATTGAAAAAAGGAATGGTCAGTAAAAAACAAATCCTAGTCCAAATTGACCTATGGGTCAATAACATTCCATTCCACAGATCCATGGTGGATAAAAACGTTCCCTTTTTCGTGACTAGCACCTGAAATCTAAAGTTTTAATTTTAAAATCATTTTCAGGTCAGCAGCCCAAAAGTACGTATCTTTTGCTTGGGAATGTTTCTCTGGCAGACACAATCATCGGCATCGGCCTCATATTCGGAGTCACAGTAGACAACTCCGTGAGTTCTAACCCCTTATGTATATTTCAAATGGGTAAGTGTAATGACAGTAGATGTAATGATTTTAAAAATACTGGTAAGTAAATTTAAATATGTATGTGGATATTTTATTGTCCATAAGACGAAAAAGACAGCTCTCAAGTCAAATCTAGATATTTTTTTTGTTCAATTTAGTTTGCAAACAAGTACAGGCATAAACTTGATGGTAACCGATATAGCTATCTATAAACGCGCTCAACACCTGTTTTGAGGTTTCACTTGTGAATTCATAAGTACCCACTAGCAGAACAAATACTTAGTGAAGTCTAACTGCGGTTTTATATGAATGAGGTTCTAACACCGTCGTCGTATTTACTGTCGCATTATTCGCCACCAGCTCACCCAAAGTCTGTTCTACTTGCTTCGCTTTTGTAAATGCACACTTATGTATATGCGGACTATTTTGAAATTATCAGCGGTTTCTAATTTTGTAGTAATACACACATCAAAAAAGTTTAAGCAACATGTACGGCTTTGAACTTTTAAACGATTTTAACTATTGTAATATATTTATATATCTTTTATAAATAATAACTAAGCATTCTTTGACGCATTAGTGACGAAAGCAACAAAATCCTTCATTGAATTGTTCATTTAATCACAATAATTAACAATATGTGTACCGTAAAATACGTATTAAACTTTTCATGTTTTACATAAATAAATAGCGACTTTTTTTTAATTATTTGATAATTCAATAAAAAGTGTGACCGCCTCTGTTGTTTAAAACTTGTCGGCAACGATTTTTCATTGAATTTATAAGATTGTTTATTAGCCCAGTCAAGGAACGAAAATACCTAAATTTTGGATTACCACCCATTTTTATTGTTGGATAAATGATTAAAAAAATACGCTGATTAAGAATTTCGATACCCGCAGTCTGGGCAAGAGGGGGTGTCATTTTTTTTACAATTTTACAAAAAAGAATACTTTTTTTTACATTTCGTGTGATATCACTTTCTTTTATTCAAAGACTTTGACACTCTGAAGAATGCAATTCTTTAGTCATTTAACTGGATGAAAGATTAACCATTGGCTCATCAATTACACAAAACTAGACAGGTGTAATGACCAGATATACCGACATCGACATTGATATAAAAGGATAAATTTTTTCACTAAAGGCTAAATAAATTCTAAGCGTTATGACATACCTAATTACAAGTTAGATGAGAGGATCGCCGTGATACACTGATACGCTTACACGCTTACACAAACAAATATTTTTCACGGTCTTGTCAGTCTGAAAAGGCCGCTTACATATTCAGATATCATTAAGCGAACTCTTCATGGTTTATCTTTTATTTTTGGGAATAAGTTAAACTTACAGGGTTTCACTTAGGGACCAAAGACAAACGACTCCCCAATTTCACGCCGTCGATAGTCAATATTGGATTATCCATCTGGCTAAATCGAATCGAAAGTTCTCTCGTTTCGCGCGTCTTTTCAATATCCCTATTAATTTCTACAAGCAAATAACAAATCAATCTTCTCTTGACAGAAAATTTTAATATTTTGTTCATTGACATCTTTAGTTTCTGATCGGTTCGGCGTTTTCTTTGTACGTCATACGTTGAAATCACGTTATAAAACTTGGAACTATAAAACTGTTTATAAGAACACTGTGCGAATCAAGTATTTAGCTTATTATAGAGAAGTAACAAGACTATAGTCATAAGAAAATAATTATGAAGAGTTGTATTGAATGTAGAAAGAGTCAAACTATGCTCCGTAACATCTCATTAATGATCAGCAATAACATTTATCATTAATAATAATATTAAACATTATTTTTATCACCAACAGGTATGCTAGTTTGTCCAGCGATGGTCTCCATTTTTAGCGTCGGCTTAATCGCTGTAGACCGATACATCTACATTCTACACGGACTATACTATCAACGGTGGTTTAATACGACCAGAGTAAGAATAGGAATATTGATCATATGGATAATTGGTAAGATAAATACTTATATTTCTTATTATGTAAATAAAACTTGCGTTGACTTTGCAGTTTTAATGTAGCACGTAGAAAACTAGATTAACCAATATACATATAATTTGTTTAAATGAAAACTCTGAAATGGCAGCGACCTGCTGGGGACTAGAGGTGCAATTTCATGCCGCAAAATACCCGCCTCTCTTTTCAAAGGTCAACTGTTGCAGACGCTTTGTGTTTTTAGTTGGTTCGACTCCGACAGAATTATTTCAGATATTTAGTCTCACAATAAAACCAATAAGCTACAATTAAAACCATATTTTGTACGTGACTAAACCAGTAGTAAATAGAATTAACTACATGTTTGTGTTAACACTTATTACAGGTATAACACTTGGATTCATGCCAGCGACTGGATGGGTTAACACAGAACTGATCCCAACTCGCTGTTACTACGTCGCTCTATTTCCTGGTGCCCTAATACTACTCAATTCTTTCCTTAGCATCGTACCCATCGCAGTGGTAGCTGTCCTATACACCAAAATCCTTGTCGAGGCTTTAAAAACCGTAAAAAGTTTGAATGCTACTTTTAAAAATACGAATACCAGTACACAAGCTCCAGATAACTCAAAATTGAGAATTTACCGCGGTGCTAAAAATGACTCAACGGTTACTACACAATCAGTGAAAATTCCGAGAATAGCTCCTTCCCCAAAATTACCTAGAAGTTCGTCATTTCATGTTAGTAGAAAACCTGAAGAAGAAAGTGTCATCCAGACAGCGTTATCTTATCAATTTAAAAAATCCAACGATCTTGATCAAAAGGAAGTTAATACACGAAATACTACCGATATGAGTATGGACAGTATAGTAAAACCTTCTTTTGGTTCTGTGATTAGTGTATGTACTATAGAATCGAACATTTCTGACAGTAACATAGCTGATCTGAAAAATTCTAAATTCAGTAATAATGTTAAAAAGATTTGCAATATTAATAAGGTTATCCGTAAGCCAAATGAACCAAATAAATGGAGGGCTATTACGATTGTTTTGTTGACATCTGGAAGTTTTATATTTACTTGGATGCCTTTTTTTATAGCTGTAATATTCTTTGTATTTTGTGAAGAAAAAATGACGAACGATAGATGTTTGTATATTAGATACTTACTTGGTGGTCCTTTCCCTACATTAGCATTTTTAAACAGTATTTTAAATCCCCTTATATATGCATGGTGGCATAAGGGATTCCAGAAGTCCGTACGAACTTACTATAGAAAATATCTCAGGAAGTGTAAATTATTGGGTTCATAGATGAACTTAAAACTTTTTTATAAGCTAACTAAACTTTATATTGTGACTGAAATTTATTGTAAGACTAACATTATGTGTAAACTGACCAGAAAAGTATGTATAACGTAGTCACTGGGAGTTTTTCTGCTCAGATCCCATTTTAATTCCATGATCAGGAGGGATCCGATTGGAAAAAAGGAACATATATGAACATATTTTATTCCGACATCATGTCCTATAGTCACGTAATTCTGGATATCACTTAATTACTATAGTAGATAAGACCGATCTGAATGACAAAACGTGCAGTTGATCAAACAGAGAATTAGAAAGAAGGAATATTAAGGGATCAACCAACAGAAGTTAGTTGGCCAACCAACCAACCAAGTTTGGAAGTCATTAAGTTGCACAAACGTTAAAGAATGATAATCACATCCAAAGTTTGATTACCTACCACTTTTCTGGTCTCGCTTTATTAGCATTATTGTACCCATGACAAAAAATGATAATCCTAAGTCGTTAGAGTTTCTTCCCACTGAGATAATAAATATATTTTTTTAAAATTAACTGAAGAAGTTGTTGCAATGAACTATCATTAGAATATGCACCTTAACTTATTTGATTATTCACTGGGATTGAAATTCCTACCTACTTCGTAGTCAAATAAAGTCTAGAATATATTTATGCATTTGAGTGTGCTAACTGTCGCTATAAATGTTATTTTTACTCAGTTTGAGTAAGAAAGTTGAAAATGTAAATAAAATTTTACCTAATTAATACTCTAAGAACATACGTTTATATGTTAATAAATGTTTATAATAATATACTAAGAGCACGGCTGAACCTAGAATTTAACACATCAAACTATGATCTTCTGATAAACAGAAAATGTGTTATGTACCTACTAAGAGCTTGTGACATAATCAACCTGTTACAATTAATATTGAATTGACTTCAAGTAACGTATTATTAATAATATTATTGATCTGGCTGATTTTTGCGTCACTGGATTTTAGCATAATTTAGTAAGTATTTAATTCTCTTCCTTTTACAGAAATTGCACAAAGATATTCAATGAGTCGCGGTTATTAAAGTTCGTTATTTAAATTTGTATAAAAACTAAAAGTGTCTCGTATATGTACCACATATACGATATTTTATAAATATCACTGATCTGTTTCTTCTATTTAAATCGTGTAAAGGCTGTTTGCTCTTCCTTCCACTGTTGTTGTAGTCTCCCTGTGAAATTGTATTAAAAGCTTCGAACTGTTTACCATATCAAATTATTTTTGCAATGCAAGAGTTATTAGGTCTAAAATAAAATCAACGTTCCATTTTATTTTAGCATATCCTAATTGACTGAAACTATAATAATAATAAATAATTGTAATTTATATATAAATATTTATGTATTTAGAAATATATAAGTATGTTTATCAGCAGTCTGGTTACCATAGTACAGGCTCTGCCTAGTTTGGTATCAGATGGCCGTGTGTGAGATGTGTCAAGTTACTATTGAAGTTATTATATTTAAGTACACCTACATCTCAATATATGTATAATATAAATAACTTTAAAGTAAAGTTATTTATATTATACATATAAAAGTAAAGTAAAGTAAAAAAAGGAAAATAAAGTAACATGAAAAGCTGGCTTTCAAAATTCAAACCCAGGGCGTACCTACAGTCATTTAGGTACAGCCTCTTGTTAGTTAAAAAAGGTATTTAAACGTTTGTGTTTCGAACAGGTATATTTATATCGATGTTGCCAGCGATGGGATGGACCGGACGCAGCTTCAGGAACTACAGGTGCTGGTACATCGCTGTCTTCCCTTCCGCACTTCTCCTCCTACTATCCATCGTTGTCCTCTCTGTCATCATCATGGTCTGCCTCTTATACATCCTCATTCTACGCAGAGCTGTCAAAGCTGCTGACAAAATTAAAGAGTTCAGAGAAAATAGTTACACCAACAAAGGATTTACTGATGACACGTCTTCTTCATTAACAATTGCTTCTATTTCTGAACACTCTGACAATATTAAAATGAATAAGATGGAAAAAGAAATGCAAAGAAATAATTGTAGTACCATTGTGGAAAAGAAAAAATCTGGATGCTGTTGGGTAAAATCAGCTAATCATATTAGCAAGTTAAAAGCGGTCAAAACTGTACTGTTAGTCACCTTGTGTTTTTTGGGTACGTGGGCTCCTTATTTCGTATCAGTAATAATGTGTGTGAAATGCGACATCATGAAAAATGGCTATGAATGTATTCCTTTAGAAATTTTGACTTTAGGACCATTGTATTTGTTAGGTTGTTGCAACAGCTTGTGCGATCCTTTGATTTACGCGTGGCGTCATTCAGGTTTTAAGAGAAGTTTAAAGAGACTATATAGAAAGTACGTTCGTAAACTCGAAATGTAATGTTCGGGCAGTAAGTAAAATTTAATTAACTTTATATTAAAACGAGATTATACAGTTTGATTTTTGTTTTTATTTCCTATCCTCTTAATTTTTTCACTACCTTAAGTAATAGGTATAGAAATCCTGTACGTGAGGTCATACAAATCTAAAAATTCTTTAATAAAATAATAATAATAATATTCTAGGGCATATATTATACAAGACCCAATCTAGACCCTTTATTAAGAATACAGTTCTAGAACAAGGATAAACAAACTTGGACACATTTGTTTAAACATACCTAGAGAAATACTAAACCCAAATATACAGGGTGTAAGAAATGGGTTTGTAACATTTGAAATAATATCCTATATGATCCCCTCTATTGTTGGTGAATCATTTGGTTTAGGTGAGGTTATAACAGTATGATGTTTTACTGATATTTACTTATTCATTACTGAATTTTAGTTGAAAATTAGTAAATATGTAAATTAGGTCAAATGAAAATTAGTTCAAATGAACGTTATATAAAAAGAGCATTATACGACTGGAAAGTTATATGAAATGAACGTTATACTAAATGTTATTAGAGCAAATGAAGGTTATATGAAATATAACATTAGATCACATGAAATTAGGTTATTTGTTTTAATAGTATATGAAAATTATACCATGTGAACGTCATTTCAAGTGATATTATACTATCTGTTATTATGTCATTTATTACACACCCGTAAGAAACACCGTACCTAATACTGAAATAGTGTATTCAGACCATCATTCGGAGTCCAAAATCATTGGAATTATTTGCCAGAAAATACATAACTTTTTTTATTATTTTAATTCTTTTTGGTTAAAAGTGATATCACAATGAGTAAACAGAAAATTTTACCGAAAAGAAATTAATAAATACCGCACACGGCTTGCAGGCCGTATGGGGTATTTTTTTTTTTTTAAATTAAAACTGCCATGTAATCAATTAAACAACATTTATGCAATCAGCTGCTTCGACGGCGCCGAATGCTTAAGATCATTCACCGTACCGTACAAAAAGAACACCGCGTACATTGTGTAACCAAATGAAACTAATGACTATAAATCCTTAATCTCGCATTTTTATGATGAACTGTCTTTTATATTGTCATAAGTATGAACAAAAAGAGGTTTTTGTAAGTATTTCGCATAGCTCAAACTTACACACTGTATTTCTGCGTATATAAATCATTCTAGAGGTATTTAAGTCTCTGAATTAAAATATTATGTTTACTCTTATCATGAAGGTAGAACTTAATCGGGATCCTGTACTGAGACCATTTGAATCCAATCATATGAAGATATTGAACACAGACGGTTTACAATCTCTAAATAGAACCTTCAGATTCAGAGGAGGAAAGATCCTAGCTTTAGGAATAGTCCTGTGTCGTGGGGAGCTTCACAAACATTCAAACAACGGACACAAATAAAAAAAAGGTCCCTTGTGGGATTTGAATGACGAGATGACCACTTAAAAGATGGCGCCATCCGTGCAGTCTTTCATTGCATCTTTTTTGTCTTGGAAACCACAAACTTGAGAGATAATGTTGTTTTTTTAAGTATATTTTTAATGTGTTATGTTTATTTTATATCAAACATAATACCTAAATGTATATTAACGATAAGAATGAACATTTCATTTATTATCGATAAGTATTTAAGTCCCGTTAAGCCTTTACCGCTAGATTCTCTTGTGTAAAATATACTTGTAATATATAAGTTACTAGCTGACCCGACAGACGTTGTCTTGTCTTAACTATGAATATTGAATCCGAATTGGTATAATTAATAAAAAAATAAAATTATTCCAAAAACATGGTTCCGACCGATGCACCAGTTTTAAACGATATTTGCAGCGCGCATTCTGTCAATTGCGCCAACTGTCAAACGACTGACAGTTTTGTATGTCAAAAGCGCTATAGTAAACGTTGCCCTTCCGGAACGTTAAAATATTTTTTCCTTTAACTCTATCGCAGGGCCATCTACCGGGTCTAATTGTAAATCTAAACCATTCTCGAATCCCCCTGAAGACACACAAAAAATTTCATTAAAATCTTTCCATCCGTTTAGGAAGAGTTCAGCAACATACAAACGCACAGAAGAAATATATATATAAAGAAGATAAGAATAGTTTAGTACTGAAAATTGCTAGATAGAAACAAAATCAATGAAAACATATAATTAAATGTCATATAGAACATTATGATAACATGAGGAGGTATTTATCATTCAGATGTTTGTATGTTTTATTGTAAATTTGCTGCTAACGACCATTCAACGGTCAATGTGGTTAGTGATCCTGACTGCGGAGCCAGGCAGTCGTGGGTTTGATTCCCACCCAGGACAAATAATGTGTTATGAGAACGTTTATTTGTTCTGTGTCTGGGTGTAATTTATCTGATTTTTCTATAATATGTACCTACCTATGTATTTAGTTATTTATGTATGTATATCAGCAGGCTGGTTACCATAGTACAGGCTTAGCCTAGTTTGAGATAAGACGGCCGTATGTGAGGTGTCTCCAGTTATTATTACTATTTCTGTACATATTTAACATACTTATTTGGAGATTATGTATTGATTACAACAAACATTAATCCAAATTGTTACCCTCACAAGTATGCGTTTTGCAGGATAATCGTTGATAATCATTATATAAAGGATCAGCATGGATTACCCTTAATCTATTTGTATAAACGTGAGGCGTGACGAAGTATCCAGTGTTTTAGTTTTAAGCCGTTTTTAGGTACGTGATATTGAGTCTTTTAAAATGACTCGCTTGGTGATCTGTGCTGTGCTGTGTTTAATATCCGGGGTCGTTGGAGGTCACGATAAGTATGAAGGGTAGGTATCATTTCTTTGTAGAATGGAAAACTCACTAACTTTAGAAATATTATGAAGGTAGGTAAAACACAATCACTTCTGTAATTATGTAATATTATCACAGAATATATTTAAAACGCGCAATCTAATATGCGCCTAAGTAATCACAGCGTGCCACAGCGTGTTTTACAGTAAATCCTATCAATCTGCGTTAGAAATGCTATTTCTGCCCTCTTTATTATTAAAGGGCAATCAAACAATTTTGTTTCATTACAGTTAACACGCAATCAATAGGTTATTTCCCAAATTTTAGACAATTTGTAACGCAAAAATAATACCCGTGACGTCAGGCAATTCAGAGGTATGTAATACTTTTTCGTGATCGCGTTAATTCCTGTGGAAATACATAATTATATCATGGAATGCAAAAGTTTAAAAGTTAGAATACCCGTGAAATTGCAAACCTATGTAGGCTATTTATCAGGAACCAAAACATGCATCTTTTTTTTTTATGGTATAGGGGGCAAACGATCAGACGGGTCACCTGATGGTAAATGACTACCGCCGCCCATGGGCACCTGCAACTCGAGAGTCACAAGTGCGTTGCCGCCCTTTAAGGTGGGAGTAGGAGAAGAGGGGGAGGGGGAGAGGGGGGGAGAAGAGTGGGAATATGGGGGAGCATGTTGCGACCTGCAATATAACATAGGTAATTATTGCGAGTTTGAAATATAATATGAAAATCAACTTGACAAGTTTCCAAAATATCCTGGCATAATTTCCAGTAAATCATAATAATATTCATTATGTAATATTCATACCCGTTCGTTAGAATGTAATTTTGTCATTAACAGACACCAGCTGTACCGTGTCTCTGGTACCAGTGAACAAATCAGAGTTCTAGAAGCGCATTTACAATTTTTATCACTAAAACCTGCTTCACAAACTACTTCTGGCGAACTTGAAGTCCTGGTGGGTTTATCTCCAGAAGAAAAGGCGCAATGGCTAAAATACTTCGACGAGGAGAACATGATTTACAAGAAGGTTGCTGATAACTTAGCTCGGTAAGTAATACTAACGAATTTATATACAAAATTCAAAATACATTTTAATTATAAAATAGACAAACTTCTGGCTAGGTAAGTAAACAATTGAAAAAAAAAAAGTGTTAAACAGCGGATTCTCTGTCAACCAAGTCGTACAAATCCAAATGAAACTCACTGCTGGCCTCATTGATATTTTTTCATGTCTTAGTATACTTCGTGATGAAGAATCTAAAATCCAGACCACCCGGTTGGCAGCTAAACGAAGCAGCAAATCGATGACATGGGACACATACTACACATATGATGAGGTAAGATAAAACAGACGACAAATGAGAAATAAATGTACTCCTATTAACTGATATAAATTCCAGCGAAATTAATTGAAGAAAACACATATAATATTTGTAGTAATATATTTTTAGATTAACAACTACTTGGATGTACTCGGCGCTCAATACCCTGAACTCATCACTGTCGTCGACGCAGGGTTCAGCTATGAAGGTCGTCCGCTGAAATATGTGAAGATTTCCACGACAGGCTTCCAGAACCTTAAAAAACCAGTCATCGTCATCGATGCAATGGTGCATTCCAACGAATGGGTCACCACTCCAGTCGCCATGTACACCATACATCAACTTGTCGTAGACATTGTGGACAGTACATTGACTGAAAATATTGATTGGGTCATCATTCCTCTCGCAAATCCTGATGGCTACGTATACACTTGGGAGGAGGTAAATGTGCTGTGTTAATCTTGTCAATAAACTCTAAATTACAAAGTATAAAAAAATTAATGATGTAATGAAATTCATATTATTTTCAAATGTACACGGATTGATAGGCGAAGCTGCGGTTGTTCTTACTAGCTAGTTAACTTATAATAAAAGCTTTTGATGCTGTAATTTTCATTTTATAATTACTTTTGTTGGATATAACATAAACTCAAGAATAGAAATATGAAATACTTAGTTTTTAATACGGCTAGAATGATGATGCATATTATTAATATGAAGTAATATTATATGAACTATTATAACGAGTACCCTGTCTATTTCGTGTTTTAAACATTTTTAAATGATTTTTTATTTTATGTTTTTACATAATCAAACAAGTCTGTGAGGTGGTTCCAAATGGTTCAATACTAAGTTTAACTACCGTGTAAATCAGACGTTGACTTTAGTACGCAGGGATATGTTATTTACCCGTTGATTTAACTAAGAAGTATTGTTTATCTCTTTTTATAATATTCAGGACCGTATGTGGCGCAAAACTCGCTCCAGGGACCATGCAGGTTCCGATGAATGTCCCGGCGTAGATGGGAACCGTAACTTTGATCACCACTGGGGTACCACGTACGGTGGAAACATCAGTTCTTATCCTTGTTCGGCCAACTACCACGGGCCTTCTGTCTTCTCGGAGGTGGAAATAAGAATGATCAGAGACGTAGTACTTGAACATGTGGACAGGACTGCCCTGTCCCTTGCTATACACAGCTGGGGAAGTATGATCCTGTATGCTTGGGGGCAGAATGGTAAGAAAAATATTATATAACTTTTCTTCTAACAGGTTTCCTAATATAAATATTAGTGAATTTAAATGGTTTATTTTCTATGTCATCAATAGCTATGTTTACTCAAGGACATTTAATTTTGACAATTTAAGTATGGTATTATTCGTGGCAAAATTAAAGAAATACATTGGTGTATATGCGAAAGTGTTTCGTTTTATGAAATACAATGTTTTGCTGTTCGTAGTAAGGTTTAATTTATCTTAAAATATAATTAATGGAGTTTACCAAATTTTTGTTTAGGAACACTGCCATCCAACGGTATAACTCTCCACCTCGCGGGCATAGAAATGGCAACAGCAATGCAGAAGTTGGCTATGGAAGGTGAACCGGATTACATCGTGGGTAACGCTGCCCAAGTTCTCTACTTCACTTCGGGAACAAGTAGAGACTGGACCAGGGCTATAGGCATTCCCCTCACCTATACGTTAGAGCTCCCAGCTTTTGGCTACGGTTTCCTCGTACCCCCAGAATACATAAAACAAATAGTAACCGAGCTCTGGGCTGGAATTTCGTCAGGCGCATATTTTATATTACGTAATGGATACTAACTTTTATATTTGTAAACTAGAAAATAAAATGTTTTCACTTGTTTTCTATTGTTTTATAGTTTTTTTGTACTGTTTATCTGTTTATACCCCAGGACCTTTACAGCAATACTCACTATAGTATACATACATTATATAGATTCATCTGTATATGCAGGGTGTTGAAGAAAGCTGTGGTCATGTTTTAGGATCGGATATTCGGTTTACCCATAAATAACGTAAGCCGCTGGCAGAAACTAATATAATATGGTACACAAATCTTCCAACGGTGTAAGCTTACCTTTCAACATTATATATAAGGATAATTCCGACATGGCATTGTGCAATCATTGCTGAAAGTACAGAATAACCAGTCTAAAAAAGTCACACATGGATATTACACGAAAGATGTGTATTGCAAGCTTCAATTTAGTAGTCTCTATCCCAAATACTAACAGTTCATTGAACAAGAAATAGCTATACTTGTATACACGAGTATGTTAAGTTTGATGAAAGCGTCACAGCATAATTTTACTAATGTGAAGTATAAGAAAACTGGAGAATAGAATAAGAGAACGAATATTTTTAGTAAGCCCAGCGTGGCACCTAGCTTCGCTCGATAAGCATAGATTTTCCCCTACTAGCCAAGCGTGTCACCTCCTGAAAGTTTGCCCCAAGGGTCGTAACCTAACGTAGCCAATCCTAGGCTTTGCTTGCTACCGACGCTTCCACTAGTTACTTGCAAAATCTAACCTGCATTGGACTACAAACCGCTAAACCCTGTTGTACCCCGGGCAACTGAAGCGGTATCGCGTTCCTCATTTTTAGGTGGCGTTGCTGCTTGCTTTTAATGTTTTATCATTGTTTCTCGCCATGGCTAACTGATTCGCAAAATTCGTGGAGAAAAAGCGAAGTGTTGAACATAGTTTGAGATAGCGAACCAAATTTATTCACACTGCATATATATACTGCTTTTCTCAGTAACATCTGTTGATGTTTACTTATTTTATGACGAGGCTCAAAAACTTATAAAAGATGTCCTACTGGGCTGCCTACTTGGTTTGCAGCGTTTGGATTTCTTCGTTGAAGTTTTGGATAAACCTATGCCCGTTGACCGTAACCTTTACCAATAACGGCGAGAAATTTCTGGGAATGGATTTTCCGAGGTTATGAGGAATAAAACATTTAAATATCAATTAAGTGCAGATAACTTAATTGATATTTAGCTGTTTTGGTGGTAGGGGAGAAGCCACTGTTCTCCTTGAAAGCTATGATGTAGACAAAAATATGTCAAGCAGGACCATCTAGAAATCGATGAAACTCGGCTTTACAAAGAATAAATGCCTGTGAAAAAACCCATTATACTGCTGTCACTAGCAATAAAACAATATCTCCATCGAAATGTTCTAGCAACTTCACCTACCGAAAACTTATAATCAACAATACACGAAAGATAGTAATAAAATAAAGTAGGTAACAAAAAACTTACTGAAGATGAATAAACAATTATAAATTATTAGATAGATAAGGATAGGATATCTGTTATCGTGAGGATTATCCTTAATCTGTGTAGTGTTTATTACTAAGTTTGAATCGTGCCGAGCATTTGGTAGTTTCAAAATGGCTCGAGTGCTAATATGTGTGGTACTATGTTTGGCCTCCGCCGTCCTCGGAGATCATCATGACAAATATGAGGGGTAAGCGTTTCTTCTTCAATTTTTAACCGACTTCAAAAAAGGAGGAGGTTCTCAATTCGACTGTTTTTTTTTTATATATATTTGTTACCTCAGAACTTTCGACTGAGTGAACCGATTTGAAGATTCTTTTTTATTTGAAAGCTGGTGCTTCCCGTGTGGTGCCATTTCAATTTGGTCCAGTTCTGACAATGGCATTCATGAGAAAACCATATATAAGTCTTTTATGGAATAGTTTTTTTTGTTGAAGTCGGTTTTTTTTTAAAGAATTATTCTTGATTATTTTATAATGTTGTCAATTATTAATAATATAACTATTACTTACTACCTTAGAGAATTAAACAATATTTTGGCCTACCTTGGCTGGGTTATGTGAAATCTTACAATTGTTAAGCACTGTGTTTGTTTCTTGTAACTTTGAGCACGGCTATGATGCACTGAATGTCTTTCGGCGTTCAAGGCCGCTAACTTGAAAAATGTAGGGCCATTTTCGTTGAAGGAGGCCCAAAATATTTAAATTGCGCTTTGTGGCGAAAATCGTTCAGAATAATTACCAAAATAATTTTATTGTATTATCAGCAGAAGAACTCTTTTTTCTTAGCTTCCAGAATAATTTACGTTTTTTTCTCTTTCTCCTATACCACTTTGAATTTCTACACGTAGTGTTTAAATAAGTATTAAGATAGGATAGTACCGCACTGCTAATACGGCTAGAGTTGCAAGTGCCCATAGACTACCGTTAGCTACGGACTCTTGCAACACCGCTTACCATCGCCTACTATGCTTATTTGCAACTTTAATGGCTACTTTAATAAAAATGTCTAAATAAATTAACAATAATGAAAAAAACAGAACTGGATAAAATTTTACGTGTTTTTTTTCTGAGTCATTTATATTTGTTTTATTATTTATAACAATTTTGGCATTCACAGACACCAGTTGTACCGTGTGTCTGGTTCCACGGAACAAATTAGTGCGTTAGAAGTCCATTTAGATCTTCTATCACTGACACCAGCCGTGCGATCTACATCTGGCCAACTGGAAGCTCTGCTAAGACTGTCTCCGGAAGTAAAATCACAATGGCTTCAATACTTCCATGAAAATGGCATGGCCTACAACAAGATTGCTGACAATTTGGCTGCGTGAGTATTTTAAAGATCTCTATTTTGAAAACTATTAATTTTTTTAACATATATTTTTTTCATTTGTCTAAAAAATTGAACATTTGAGAGAAATACGTATTTAATAAATATATTATACATAACTACTAAAGTAAGGACAGGTACCTTTCCATACTTATTTACTTACGTAAAAAACAATATTGTAATGTAGGTATTTTAATAATATAATAATAATAATTTGACACATCTCACACACGGCCGTCTGATCCCAAACTAGGCAGAGCCTGTACATGCACATACACACATTTTTTACTAAATACATACATATTATAGATAAATTACACCCAGACACAGAAAAAATTATCGTGCTCACCACACAATTATTTATCCTGGATGGGAATCGAACCCACGACCTCTGACTTAGCAGTCAGCGTCATTAACCACTAGATCAACAGGCCAGTCAGTATTATACAATACACCATTGTTTTTCCTTGTGGAAACTCCTTCAGGTACCACCTCAATGAAGAGGTGACTATGTCGGGCTAGATGGAAGGATAGATAGTAAATATGTAGTTAGGATAGGATACACATATATGTATGTAGATGATGTTTTCTCTTTATAAGTCGACTAGCCGTTCCCGCAGTTTCACCTGCGTGATGTTATATAGCCTTCCTCGATAAATGAGCTATCCAATACTAAAAAAAAATTTCTATCCGAACTAGTAGTTCCTGAGATTAGCGCTTTCAAGGAAACAAACTCTTCAGCTTTAAAATATTAGTATAGATTTAGATATAACCATCAAATAAATTAAAATCAGCTAACACGTAGGCCAACTTTACAATTTAGTAATAGTTACATCATCAAAGTCTATTGATAATGTGCCTAATCATTTGGAAAACATTTTATATCTATAAGTAACAATAAATGGATTAACATAGATATACTGAGTTTTAGACTACAATAATCTCATATCACATGTCATCATCAATGTCACTAAAGCTACACATTGCTAATAGGAAGTCAGCAAGGGAATATGTATCTAAAATGGTCTGATATTAAACTAAGGAAGAAGCTATATTCTTATAGCTTTTTAAAAAAAGATGTCAATGCATCAAAATTGTGCCATCACAAACTTTGATAAGCTATCTCCAGTACTGTATTAATTAAGCAAAGAATTTGATAAGCATAGAGTAATAATATCGCGTATTACACACTCAAAAACAAACATCCAAGTTTTAGAGAACCTATTTCTATGCAAAATAACCACTTATGTGTAGATATACTATGTGACGTCTTAAGCTCATCACACACTATACTGTCACGGTAACGGCACAGCTCCACCCCAGCAATTAAGTTTTCATTGAAATCTGAGCTTTAAAACGTGGTCGTATAATACATTTCATAATGTCAAAATGAAAAAGCCAACGGCTAGCATTAAGCGCGCTTGCTGCAACCATACAACTCGACTCGCAGTCGGCGCGCTGTAAGCTCGCGGTCAGCTCGCTTACAGCGCGCGGTCCGCGTGCTTACAGCGCGCCGACTACGAGCCGCCAGCGAAAAAACTTGTGAGCTTGCACCTCGCCGGTGACGTGTGCTAAAGCACGCTGGCGGCTAGCAGTAGCCTCAGGCGGAGCGGCGCCGTGCTGCAGCTGTGCCGTTGCAGTGCCGTTATACTTTAATAGTGCATGAAACGTGTACAAATCAAATGCACAAAGTATTAAACTTTGCTGTGTTTCAGAATCCTGCGTCAAGAAGAAACTGAAATAAACACAGCCCGATCTCAGCGAAACGGAAAGTCGATAACATGGGACACTTACTACAGTTATGATGAGGTGAGAAAAAATATTAAGCCAATTCAATGTAAAGAATTAAATAATCAGACACAAGAACTAAAAGTGAATATGAAACTTCTTCTTCTTCAAATTCAAGACTACTATATTGTTTATGTACCTACCTAGTACACATGAGTGGTCGCCTAGAGGGCCCTAGAGGTTCAAATCCGACCGTTATTATTTAAATTATTGATATGGCTAAAGATAAAGGGTTGACAAACACAGGAGAAAAGGGTACTGACCTGTTTCAATTCTGCGTATATATTTATAGATATAGACCAGCAGTTCCCGCGCGGCTTCGCTCGCGTATACATATTTATAAATTTATGCGCGGAACCGTAATTGTTTTTGCAAAATAAAAGTTGCCTAAGTTACTCCTTATAACACCAGCTATCTGCCAGTGATGCAGTGGAAGTGGAAATCGGTCCATCCGTTCCGAAGATTAGCCGGAACAAGCAGACAGACAGACAGATAAAATTTTGATATTACAAACAGACACGTCAATTTTATTTATTTGTATAGAGTATTGATGAAAAATGTCGACCTTCTTTTTGAAATAACTTTTTTTTATTCTAGATCAATGATTACATAGACAAGCTAGGTGCTACATATCCGGACCTTGTTACCGTCATCAACGCAGGTCTTAGTTACGAAGGCCGACAGATTAAATACGTGAGGATCTCCACGACCCGCTTCGAGAACCCTCAGAAGCCCGTAGTCGTCATCGATGCTATGGTCCACGCCAGAGAATGGGTCACTACCCCTGTCGCCTTATACATCATTAACCAGCTGGTCATAGATATTGTGGACCGACAATTGACTGAAAATATTGATTGGGTTATCATTCCTCTTGCGAACCCCGATGGCTACGAGTACTCTATGGTTCAGGTAAAGATTACCATTATCCTTAAAAGATTACAGACTATTCTTAAAATGATGTACAAATGATACTTTGACCTTCTTCGTTATTTACCTTGCCTATAATTGGCAACCCTATCGTAACAAGTCACAAATCCTTTCATCTGTATTCATAACAAGTAACTCAAACGTAAGGTTTTGATTAACCAAAGATTATATTTGTTGAAATGTAGCAATACAATTGAGGACAGCAAAAAGAGGCTAGCAAAGCCTATGTTCGTTACAAGTTTTTGCAATGAGATCGCATTATTAACATCAATTTGTACATATAATCGATTCTAAAAGACTCTAAAAGACTCGTGTACGAGTTCCGGTTTATCATCGATATTGGTGGCATTCGTCATGCACTCGTAGATTTTTATATACGCCAATTTTCTAAACATCTGTTAAGGTGAAAGTTACTTGCAACTTTAAAAGGTCACCCTGTCTTGCAAACAAGAAACACAAGCAGTGGCTACTTTTTAAAATAGGACTGATGTTATTATTCAGCAAACAAAATTGAATAGTAAATATATTTATAATTAAAGCACATTAAACATTGCAATATACTACAATGAGCCAATCGATAGTAAAAAATATACTTAAAAAACGTAACTAGCATACAAATGTACACAGGACCGCATGTGGCGCAAAACTCGCTCTAGGAGTCACGCAAATTCTGATGCATGTCCTGGAGTGGACGGAAATCGCAACTTTGACCACTACTTTGGTACCAGTGCTGCTAGTGGTAATCCTTGCTCAATCGTATACGAGGGACCTTCTCCTTTCTCCGAGCCAGAGATCAGAGTGATCAGGGATGCAGTGCTCGCAAATCTCGAGAGAACTGCCCTTTACATCTCCCTTCACAGCTTTGGAAACATGTTCTTGTATGCTTGGGGTAACAACGGTAAGAAACGTGTTTAAATAAAATTTTGCATAATATTAAGTAATTAGCTTATACCGCTTATATATGTAGATGTTAAGTTAACCTCTCTTCCCAAGAAATGAGGCCGTTGCAAGTGGCAATTTGCCCAGCGTTCACCGTGAGGAGGTTTCTTATTTAAACGACAAACTAATTGGGTGGAAATGTCTACGGCAATATTTAATAATACTATTGTAGTAAACTTATGAATCTACAAAACTCATTTAAAACAATTTTTAAGACAACTCCCGCACTAGCCCTGTGTCTCATTAAACTTTACAATATACAATAACACATAGTATATATATTTGGCTACACTATATATAGGTGGTATGAAATTTTATTTTAACAATTTAATACAGCATGGAAAAAATAAAAAAGCTCAATTCATCGTAACAATAATAACTTATATAGAACTTTAAATAAAGAATTCTACTTAAGATTCATAGCCACTGTCCTCTTTTCTGTTTTATCGATAACGACCTTATACCCGCGCGATGCTCCGGTAATTGATGGCCCATTTTGCAGCGAGAGAAAGTTCTTCTATAGGATTCAAAACATATACTAGGCCAAAATAAAGCCTTAACAGTGCAGGCAATTGAAACGTCAAAGAGATATAGACAAAAAAAAATTATGCTTTTAAACTACGTCAGCTATTTTTTTTACGGGAAAACTGACTATCAAATATGTATTTTTTTTTCATTCAGGTACTCTGCCTAATAATGGTTTGGGCCTCCACCTCACTGGTATCCAAATGGCCAATGCTATTGATGCTCTATCAAGGCCAGAAGCCCCGAGATATGTCGTGGGTAACGCTGCCCAAATCCTCTACTACACTACAGGCACGTCTAGAGACTGGACCAGGTCTGTTGGCATCCCTCTAACCTACACCCTGGAGCTGCCCGGCTACGATTACGGTTTCCTTGTGCCTCCTTCATACGTTGAACAAATCGTCACTGAAACCTGGGCTGGTATCGCCGCAGGGGCTAAATATGTTCTCAGCATTTATTAAATGTTTAAAAACATCATCATCTTTAATAAAGCATATAAATATTTTGTGTATATCATTTTTAATTCAATTGTATTCGGTTTTGTAAGTTCGACAAAAGTTTGACAAAAAGAGACGGATCTACCATCTGAGTTATCAGTCTAAGAAAATAACACTATTATTGCGCGAATGTTGATTTTACAACAAATAACAATGCATAAAAAAATTGCATATAACTAACTTGGTTTATATATGTTACTGTAAAAGCCCGAATATTGGTAAATCCTAGGTTTTACCTCTAAATCCTAAGATTCACCAACCGTTTTTGGTAAAAGTCCAAATTTTATAAAGAAGAGATAACTTTTCGGGCTTTTACCATGAAAGTTTGGTAAATCCTAGATTTTACCAAAGACGATTGGTAAATGTTGTTCATTTAAAAAAAAACAATGGACTAATCGACTTAATCATTTATTTCAATCACATATCAGTCAAAACCTTACATAATTGTAATTGTAATTATGATCATTTTTAATTATCTACCTGTCAGTTAAATCCCACTAATATTATAAATGTGAAAGTTTGGATGGATGGATGTTAG
Organism: Euplagia quadripunctaria; assembly: GCA_963859945.1. Classification (NCBI taxonomy): domain Eukaryota; kingdom Metazoa; phylum Arthropoda; class Insecta; order Lepidoptera; family Erebidae; genus Euplagia; species Euplagia quadripunctaria. The sequence continues at coordinate 15,314,069 of OY982577.1, read as the reverse complement.
TTATTATTATTATAAAGATAGAAGAAGTTGTTAAAGATAAAGAAGTAAGTCTTCGAGAAGTTGTCAGAAAATTGTCTTTGACCGGAGGACAAGGATTCAAAAATGTAACTGCCTCAAAAAAATGCTCGACGAAGAAATGCGTTTGCAAATCATCAGGATTATTGTGTAATTCTAAATGCTACAATAGCTCTCCATGTCTTAAATAAGTAAAAAATTTTTTTTTATAAAAATTACAATTTAAGATTGCATTTTTTACATTTAATTATTAATAATACTAATTAAAAAGAAAAATACTGATTCAGTTGGCATAGCCAATGTAAGCGCTATGTTTGTGAGATATTTTATTTTTGTTATTTGTTTTTTATTATTTAAAAAGTCATTTAAAGGTGTCTTTAAATTATGTTTTAATAGGTAATAATAAATATTCCAAATGATAATAATTTTAAGTATGTCAGTACTAGCAGCGCCCCGTGGTTTCGCCCGCGTAAGTCCCGATCCCGTGGAAATATCGGGATAAAAAAGTAGCCTATGCGTTAATCCACGTCTCCAGCTATCTACATACCAGGTTTCATCGCAATCGGTTCAGTGGTTTTTGCGTGAAAGAGTAACAAACATCCATCCATCCATCCAAACTTTCACATTTATAATATTAGTGGGATTTAACTGACGGGTAGATAATTAAAAATGATCATAATTAAAATTACAATTATGTAAGGTTTAGACTGATATGTGATTGAAATATATGATTAAGTTGATTAGTCATTTGTTTTTTTTTAATAATAATAATAATAACTTCACACGCCTCACACACGGCCGTCTGATTCCAAACTAGGCAGAGCCTGTACTATGGTAACCAGACTGCTGATAAACATACTTATATATTTCTAAATACATACATATTATAGATAAATTACACCCAGACAAATGAACAACATTTACCAACCGTCATTGAAAACTAGTCATTTAAAACCTAGGATCTACCAAATCCTCATGGTAAAAGCCCGAAAAATTATCACTTCTTTATAACTTTTACCAATAAGGGTTGGTAAATCTTAGGATTTACCGGTAAAACCTAGGATTTACCAATATTCGGGGTTTTACAGTAACATATAATATATGCATACTACTCAAAACAAAATAAGGGCCACTAAGTTTTTTTGCTGTATCACGAAAACAGTAAAGTTAATAAATTGTTTAACTTAGTTAACTACAAAATAATGTTATTGCTTACAATTTAGGCTAACAGTTGCTTAAAATAATGATCTTATTTTTTTTAAAGTTTATAATGAAATAAAGCATTTTAAATGGAAAACATGAACAAAAGAAAATCAATGTTAAATGAAAAGTACTGTACTTGTCACTTTTTTTCTTTTTGTTAGTAACGAGCATGTCCTCCTCTCTGAGTAATGTACTTCTGAAGCCTCGCTTGCATACTCTGAATCAAATTCCTCACGTTTTCATCTGGAATCTCCGTTTGAAACGTCGATCACTCTACTCTACTCCTGGTTGTAGACCCCTCGTTCATTCTCTCTAACGCTTCGTTTTAATTGGACCCACATTTGCTCGATTGGATTTAAGTCCGGAATGTTAGCTGTCCATGGTAATACCTCAATATGAGCTAGAGCTAGTCTCAAGTAAAGCTTTGGTCGCTCGAGCTATGCGTGCACGGGCATTGTCTTGCATCAGGACGAATCTAAGAACCCACTCGCTGTGCAAATGGGATCACTTGAAGCCTAATGACGTCCTCGATGCAACGTTCTGCCATTACGATACCCTTATTTAAAATGGTGAGCTCAGTTTTGCCGTGTAAGCTAATCCCATCCCAAATCATTACGTTGGGACCGCCGAAACGGTCAACTTCATGGGTGCAGGGCTCCGAAAACTACTCGCCGTGTCGTCTCCACAACCTAATACGCCGATCATCATTAAAATTACTTAACATTCGTCTGTAAAAAGCATCATGTCCCTGTTCATGAGTTTAAATACTGACGGGAGAATCTCAAACGGTTTGCACGATAAGCCCTGGTCAGAGGAATTTGAATAACTCATCGTCTTGACGTTTGTTGGTCTTCTTGCAGTCAATTACGAATATTTTGGTCACTTACACGTGTACCCGTTGTAAGATGTAGGCGGTGTTGCAACTTACGGGCCGTCATTGTAGGACTCCGAAGAGCACTTAACTCGACGTACCGATCCTCGCGAGCCATTATTATACGAACTCTACCCGAACCAGGTTTTCTAGCAACACTGCATGCTCGTCTCTTGGAAGCGGTTCCATGTATTTAGAATAACTCTGCGAGAAAAACCCAAGCTCACGTCAAGTGAACATCCTACTAGAATCATTGTAATGGCTCTAGTTTCAGTAATCGCATTCAACCATCGTATTGATGGCATTAGCAACTTGAGATGTTAATTAATCAAATAAAATTTCAAAAATTGAACTTTCTTTCTTAATCAACCAATACACGTTAAGAAGAAAATCGAAGCAAAACATTAAAACAATATCTATTTTAAAATTTTCTTCAAATAACGGACAGTACTTTTCAAATTAGGAACACGAACACCAGCATGAAAGAGATCATACACCAAAGAATTCGTAATATTAATATGAACTCTTTAGGTGTAAGAAACACCGTACCGAATATTGAAATAGTGTCTTCAGATCATCATTCTGAGTCGAAAATCATTGGAATTTTCTGCCGGAATTTTTTTTTTTTTGTTAAATGTGGTATCACGATGAGTAAACAGAACATTTTACCGAAAAAAATTAATAAATACCCCATACGGCCAAAAACTGCAATGACTGACTACTTCGATGGCAATACCGCGTACATTGCGTAGCGCCAAATGAAACTAATGACTATAAATCCTTAATCTCGCATTTTTATGAAGAACTGTCTTTTGTATTCTGATAAATATAAACAGAAAGAGATTTTTATAAGTTTTTCGCGTAGCTCAAACTTACACGCTGTATATCTAGGCGATAAAAAAAATCTAATGGTTTGTTTTGTGTTAACTAGAATAGTTGAATGAGTAATTACTTGAGTCAGTTTCACACATTCTTAGAACCGAACAATACCTTGCTATAAAACTCTTGACTTAACAAGTTAACATGCAGACGTGCCGTTAAACTAGAGCCTACAAGACGTATCAAAAGATCAATGTCATCTATTTTAGAAACATGATCATTAAAAATATTGTGCCGAGTTTTGTCGTTCTGCTAGCTATTTTTCAAGAGTCTGATGAGTTCAAATTCATGAGAAGAATTGAAGCAGTTGGATCCCCATATTACAAAATTTTAATGTATTTGGGACACTGCAAAGGTAAAAAAATACTTTAATAATATATGTCGGCGTCTTTTATTAACATTTAAGCTAACATAGAATTAGGTATAATAGTTTTTAAACAAGTACCTAGTTAGTAACAGTAAACTGAGTTATAGTCTTTTAGTTTTTCCGAACAATCAATATTTTAGCGATGGCATGAATGAAAAAATACCAAACTAAACAACATAATAATTATGGTAAGGCCTCTTGTAGACACAAGGTTTTTCGCCTTAAAAATCTACGGTTAAGTCGCCGTGTGTAGTCACGATCGACAGTGTTGTATGGATCACTGTGGAAGCTTGTTGGTGCTACGGCACGGTACCACCACAGTATAAGTATATACAGTATTGTGACTCGGCCCTTTCCTTGATATAATTACCTACAGCCGGACGGTACGTAAACACGACAGACGACGACGACGATAGGGCTGCCCATAATTTCATCTACCTACTTGAGTTTCTTTCTAGTTTTTTGATTGTAAATATTATAATTAATTTTTATAAATATAAATAGATTTCCCTTTATTCTGGGTGTTAAAATAAACTGCTGTCGCCGAAGGTTACCAAACTCCAATCCTTACAAACTTCAACACCAACCTGCTCAATCAAAATGCAAGAAACAGCTGACGAGTAACCGTCCGTAAAATTAACGACCCCATTACCTACAGCACAGAGCAAATCAAAAAACATTTTTTTTGGTCACCCATCCGATGTTGAACCGCTGCAAACGTTACTTAATATCAAACCATATCATCGCGTGTGCGCCACCTAAAGAAATCAAAATTTCTAACTAGCTACTACAAAATCTTATTAATAAAGTAAATAAAAAATAAGTAAATTAAAACGTGGGAGAGCCATGCTTCGCCACGTATAGGCCGGTTCGACTCCGCTCGACACCACGGCCTCACAGAAAAACGGGTTGCATTGCATTTCGCCGCGTGAGTGAGGTTACCGGAGGCCCTAACCCTTCCCTCTCCCTTATTCTCGTCCTTCCTCTCTTCCCCCTCCCCCTTTTCCCCACTTCCCCCCCTCTTCACCCCTCCCACTCTTACCCCCTCTTCCCCACTTCCCCCCCTCTTCACCCCTCCCACTCTTACCCCCTCTTCCCACTCTTCCCCCCTCTTCCCATTCTTTCCCCTCTACCCCTCTTCCCCCCTCCCCCTATCCCCCCCTCTCCCTCTTCCCACTCTACCCCTCTTCCCCCTCTTCCCCACCACTTCCTCCCTCCGCCTCTTCCCACTCATCCCCCTCTACCTCTTTTCCCACTCTTCCCCCCTATTTCCCCCCTCCCCTCTTCCCACTCTTCCCCCCTTCCTCTCTTCCCACTCATCCCCCCTCCACCTTTTAGCACTCTCCCCCCCTCCCCACTCTTCCCCTCTCCCCTTCTTCTCCTACTCTACTCCCACCTTAAAGGGTGTCAACGCACTTGTGACTCTCGAGTTACAGGTGCCTATGGGCGGCGGTAGTCATTTACCATCAGGTGACCCGTCTGCTCGTTTGCCCCCTATACCATAAAAAAAAGTGTAATTCTTGCTAGGTAGGTACCTACCATTTTTTACTTTCATAATCATTTCATAATGATATTTCGTCTAATTCAATAATATATGTATGTAGCTAAATACATAAGTAAATAGATAGCTTAGCCTAGGAACGTACTAGTTTTTTATATTAAATAAATATTTAAAAAATGTTATCTCTGGGTGCGTTTTTGAAGAATTCAAGCAACCAAAAACAGCACAATATACTCTATAATTTCTAATTGCCATATTAAATACTTAAGTATTTGTATTTATTTCAATAAAATACACAAATCGCACGCTTACTGCTTAAAAAACGATCACACCGTTTGTCCGTCACTATAATATGGGATAAGACTATCGATGATTTTAAAAATAAGCGGCTTAAGTATGATTCCTACTCTAACGCCTAAGCAACGACAATCTTTTTCTTGTGAGGATTTATGACCCTTGGCCAGAAAAAACGCAACTAAGCCATACTGGCCGTTGTCCCGACCGGTGGTTTTGCCGTGTCATATACAAACTCGCACGGTTTCTTAACCGTACGGCTAAAACGCCGAACGGATATGAAACCGTGCCGTGAACAACAGCCCTTCTATATATTAGATATATCGTTACAGTACCAGTTATCTAGCGAATTGTACCATATTATAATTAATTCCATTAACGATTAACAAAATAAGTACTTGTATCACCCGTAATTGGCAAAAAACAGATACCTAATACATTAAATTAACGCCCAATGAGAACTTCGAATCATGAGCAATTTATTCTTTACATTAGTATATGGAATAACATTACTTGTGGTAAAATTGTTTACAGGAGATATATTGTATTCTGACCAGAAAATATGGGGCAAAGTCCCAATGAATAGAGTATTAGACATTTACTTCAAGAGTGGCGAGGGTAAGTATATGAAAATAAATTAAATTGGTTAAGATATAGTCCAAACGCGTGAAGCAATTGAAAATGGTACTGCCGAACTTGATCGCTAAATCATAAAACATCAACGACTGATTTTAACTTCCAGTTTCTTCTATGTTATGTCTTTATCATTATTTCCAAGTAGGTATAAAATGATTCTCACTACCTCGCAACTTGTTATAATATAAAATTTTCAATTGACGTTCTTGCTCTCTGTTAATCTATTTGCCCTTCTAAAATTAATTTCTATCCCATCCTTTACTATCTACGGTCCTTTCTCTTAGAGCATTCGCTGCAGGTTTCCATTCATTTATATTCGAGATGTATTCGTTTTTCCTTAAAAATATTTATAAAATATGAATACTATTATATATACCAGTATGCTATTACCATAAGCCATAATGGATTTTCTTTTACTGCCTATTTAATGTGGTTAGGATTGTTTAATTATTGTATTCAAGCATTCCCAAGCAGTATTCTTCTTCTTCTCATTTATGTATTTACTAGCAGCGCCCCGCGGTTTCACCCGCGTACGTCCCGATCCCGTGGGAACATCGGGATAAAAAGTATTATATATGTTAATACAGGTCTCCAGCTATCTACATACTAAGTTTCATCGCAATCGGTTTTGTAGTTTTGGCGTGAAAGAGTAACAAACATCCACCCATCCATCCATCCAAACTTTCACATTTATAATATTAGTGGAATTGATTTTTAGTAATGATTAATTAGTCTTGTTTACTTAAGTTTAAGAATACTCGGAGTTACAATAATGCTTATCCTACTAATATTATAAACGTGAAAGTTTGTGAGAATGTCTGGATGTATGTATGGATGTTTGTTACTCTTTCACGCCAAAACTACTGAACCGATTGCGATGAAACTTGATATGTAGATAGCTGGAGACCTGGATTAACATATAGCCTACTTTTTATCCCGATATTCTTACGGTATCGGGACTTAAGCGGGTGAAACCGCGGGGCGCTGTTAGTCATTTATAAATATTGTATATTAGCAACTAATGCTTCTCCTGTGTCGTTCGAAAATCTAATATTTTCATATTTATGCTTAACGTCGTTACTTCCACTAAATCCATGTCTCATCGTAGGACTTTTTTTCTTCCAGGTAGCTACAGAGTGTCAAGGGTAGAAATCCATCTTATAATCAATAGCACCAACACCATTGCATTTTCTGAGGCTGGTGTCGGCAGTAATGAATTTTTTGCTACGCTATATTTACCGTTGAACATCGGCTTTATAATTTATCAACTTACTATTTATACTTGTTCTCCGATGCAGCCTTCTTATTCTACTGGAACTGAAAAACAGGATACCGATAAATACCTGCCTTTTATCACAGCGAAAACTTAACGGATTATATTTTATGTTTAAGATAAGATTCAATACTTTTTTATATCAGGTACGTCTAAAGGTATAAATAATTTTCGTAGTGTAAAACAGAATACTTACGTCTTAGCTAACCAGGTGTGAAAAAAATACTACAAAGATTAAATTATTCATTTCATTTATGCTTTATTGTATAGATTACACACCTTTAAAGCAATGAAATGGTATGAACAAAGGCAAGCTTAAACCAAACCTGAGTTTTTTTCCAGCAAACCTAAACATATAAATACATACATACTTATATACATACTAGCAGCGCTCCGCGGTTTCACCCGCGTAAGTCCCGATCCCGTGGGAATATCGGAATAAAAAGTAGTCTATGCTTTAATCCAGGTCTCCAGCTATCTACATACCAAGTTTCATCGCAATCGGTTTAGTCGGTTTTACGTGAAAGAGTAACAAACATCCATCCATCCATCCATCTATCCATCCATCCATCTATCCATCCATCCATCTATCCATCCATCCATCTATCCATCCATCCATCCAAACTTTCACATTTATAATATTAGTGGGATTATCAGTCTGATTTATTGGGAGAATATAATCCCTGGTTCACCGGATGAACACATTGAATGCGGTAGGGCATTCCATAGCCGAACAGCAGAAATACTAAAAGAATATTGTCGTAACGACTAGACGTATGGAAGGAGTTCGAAGGAGAAGAGAAGAAGAGGAGCGATAGGGCTTGCTCCTGGGAACAAAGCGTTCAAAGCGCTCACGCAGATATGAATTAAAATTAGGGTTGTGTAGAATAACTAAGGAAAGAATGTCAAAATTTCGACGCCGCCAAATAGTTTCTTTAGTTTCTTTCGGAATTCTTAAACATGATCATATTTTTTAAGTCTAATATGTAGCGGACACATAGATTTTGCATCTAGCTTATTCCATTTTTTTTGGTTTGTTTTTTTTTTGATAAAAACTAGATGCTCAGTTAGTACTTTTATGCCTAATATATATACAGCGACGTGTTAAATTTTAACACTACTGAAGTATTTTTTCAAAAGGAGTATTTTACCGGAAGCCATAAACCCTCCCTCTCCTCCTCTTCCGCCTTCCCCTACTCCTACCTTAAAGGGCGGCAACGCACTTGTGACTCTTGAGTTGCAGGTGCCCATGGGCGGCGGTAGTCACTTACCATCAGGTGACCCGTCTGCAAGTTTGCTGCCTATCACATGAAAATAAACAAGGAATCCAGGAAAGTAATTTCAAATGCATACATGGATACATGATATGCACTGAGAAGAAATAAAATTATGTTAGAAGGCTCAGACTTTCCAGAAGTCGCCAGTTTGAGTTATATTAGACCCATACATGCTCACTTGAGCTATATCACAGATTAAGTAGTTACTATGTAACAGATAAATCAGTCCCTACAAAAACGTCCATACCTACCGTTTTAATTACCTACTCTTTCCGAGCGCCGACCGCTGCATGCGAAAATGATCTTAAATGTTCTTAAAACACGATTATTATTGCCTCGCAATAACGCACGGTTGCGTTGCAGTAAGTGAGTTTAGGGTTACCTCTTTTTATGTAATATTCAATATCTATATTTTTATAAAAAAAGCCTATGTTAATTAAGTGAAGTTTTATTACACAAAAAATCTGGTGTGTTTCCTGACTTAGAAAAATGTAACACTGAATACCACGTCCACATAAGTTTACCAATACGAAACACTTAACGCCGTAGCCATGTGATCTCGAATAACCAAATCTCTAATTCATCAATACGAATCACTTAACAACAAATGCGGGCTTCTACGAAAAAAATATCACCAAAGCCACGCGACCTCGCTTAACCAAACCTCTAACGAGAAACATCAATAAATTATTAGAACAGTTAAATACACAGTCTCAAGAAACCAAAACAGCAAAGAAAATAGACAAGAAAAAACTACATCATTATACTACATACATCATCATACATTACTGGATCTACATCCATATACAGCACATAAACTATCAGAAGCCATAAAGTCAGCCAAAGTATAAATAAGTATATTAATACGATTTCGAATTACGTTTTTGTACTTTAAAATTTAAAAATAAAAACGTGAGCGGCCGATGCAACTGTCGGCAACCCACTGCGCGAGACTGCGTATAAGGTCCGCCAGCGGTCGAGCGACCGGGAGGTATTTACCGCACGTAAGTACACCGAGTGGCATAGGCCTGGCTATATGCTTATTATAATCGATTAAAATAAGCAATATGCTGTTTCATTTTTACAAAAGTTTTTTGCTGGTTTGGACCAAACTGAAGTCAGTGTCAGACTATTTCTGGCACTCAAAGATGTCATATTATAAACTAGCAGCGCCCCGCAGTTTCACCCGTGTAAGTCCCGATCCCGTGGAAATATCGGGATAAAAAGTAGCCTAGATGCGTTAATCCAGGTCTCCAGCTATCTACATACCTAGTTTCATCGCAATCGGTTCAGTGGTTTTTGCGTGAAAGAGTAATAAACATCCATCCATCCATCCATCCAAACTTTCACATTTATAATATTAGTGGGATACTATTTTTTTAGTTATTACATTACCAATGCCGGTGCCGAGAAGGACGAACAAAAAAGTTTCTAGATTTAAGTCCACACCAGTTTGGATATATCCATTGTCAATTGTCAATGAATAAAGAACGAGAAAAAATAACTGTAAAAATCCTCTAGTGAACAGTGAGCTTTATTCCAAGAACATCAATTTTATGTCAACAACCTTTCTGACAAACATGACATAATTTACAAAAGTCCTAAATATAAAATAATCCCTCCCTCAGACCAAACCGCCAAAATGTTCTTTTCAATTCCATGGTACATCCCGAAATCTGAAACAATTAAACTCAAATCATGCAGGAACCTCATAGAGCACTATCTTGGTGATTTCCTGGAGAAACTAACTTTGGAGCAGCTTAGTGTGAACTTATACAACGGTACTGGTACAGTTTCTGACGTTACCCTCGACTGTGATGTGAGTTGGTAATGTATACTTTAAACTGCAGAATGAAACGACAGAACTGGGAATATTTAGCGAGATAACCATACCTAGATACTTGAAAAAAGGTAACACAGACATTGCCAAACCAACTTATACACAATATACAGGCGTATTAGGATTTCTTCCGAATGTTCTTGACCGTATAATCGACCTATGCTAGAAGATACCTACTATGTATTAGAGCTAGAGCTGTACTCGGTGTAATGTACATGGACTTGACCGGACTAACAATAAAATCGATACCTGAACTAGACGATTTCTGAACCGATTGCAATAAAATAAAAAGTAATTAATAGAGACTTGCACAGAAGTATGTACTATGTACACTACTTTTTACCATACCTGGTTGCCTACCACGATTTTGCCGAGGCATAAACTTGCGATTATTGTAAATGGTCGAGGTTAATTCTCAGGTCGGGTAAATCGTATTGTGTTTGTATATGAAGGAATTCTCAGTACCAGCAAGGACCAGTCCCTTATTGTGTTTGGACCAATTATATATATCGAGTATTTCTAAAGTGATAGAGGCTGCAGTTTATATCCATACGGTCGAGCTCCAGCCAAAAACTGGTATCAATACAATGAAATGTTAACATTTTAGGCACTAAACAAATTGGGAGAAGATCGAAACTGGCCACTTCAAGTAGTAACTGGCCACATGCAAGATATAACTGTCAGAGTACCTTGGTCTAATGTATTCAAAGATGACTCCATACTAAAAGTTGATGGTCTGTCGCTTACATTGCAGCCGAAAATACGACCTGAACCAGGTATTATTGAAATACCAGAATTAGCTTTAACATTCTAATTAAAGACCACTTCTTGGGGTAAATACCCTCAATTGATTATTAGCTAGTACGTACGAACCCGGAGTTTAGCTCGACGTTAATAGCCTGGGGTGGCGGCTGTCCTAAATTCTTTAAAAAGCTACTGAAAACATTTATGTAGAGTCATGTGGGTAACTAATTAAGTTGAAATAGGTCTAGGTTATCAGAATCATAACCACAGGGGCTGCAGACATAATTTTAAAAGAATATAAATAATGCGTGTCATTTCAGAAGACTACTTTTACACCAAAGACTTAGAGACTATGTAGTAATCCATAAATGGGTTGCTTACTTGTAATTAAATTTCACAAACTGGCATTATAGGCATTACATTTAATTCGACCTGTTTCGTGAAGTATTACATTGCTGGGCATCACTCTCTTCTTAGTATTACCGAGGTTGATGCATCATTTACCGAGCCAGCTTTGTGGCATTTGGCAGATTTCAGAGATCTAGATTTAGATACTATTGAGGAACTCTCAGATATGCAGGTTTTCTCAGGACGTTTCCTTTCTCCATTTAAACAAGTGATAATTAAATTCTATCACACAAATAAACTGTGTTAAGTACTGTAAGCGTCCTGGTATGAAAGCTGAGCCCACGGCGTGAGACGGAAACGGTTTGACAACTTACCAATTACTGTTTATGTAGCACTCACAGGTATTATTTACTTTTACGATTTAAAGTGAAATCGGTCCTGAAGTGGATGATGTTAAATTGGCCAAAATTGACATCCAAACAACTTTTCACGCTTGACAAGAAAACAGATGGATTTGAAAGGCACGGGGAACAAGAAGAAAGAATGTTTGCAGATAGTATTGAAGCAGGTAAGTTATCTACCCTACCTATCATATTACATTTCGGGATAGTCTATCATATCAGTCAAACAAAATACTTTGAGATTTCCTACAATTTGTTTGTAATTTGAAATGGGTCATAATTGTTGTTGTGTTGTGAACTGCAAAAATTTGTTAAAGTTCTATGTAACCTCTCAGTGATACGGCACGCGTACCGCTTACCAATCTAAATAAATATATCGTCAACCTTTTGTTCTTTTTGTAAGTCTATTATCAGTTCAACATATATCATCTCTCTACTACTATGAAGAAGTGTGGATTGTGTGGCATACAGTTTACTGACGGTGTGCAATGTGCAGGCTGCAGGAAGCTCTTGGATTTTGGCTGTGCTAGTATATCCGAATCGGGCTGGAGGAAATTAGGTGTCGATAGGAGGGCGCAGTGGAAATGTCCACAGTGCAGAATTTCCTCACCACTTATTTCGACAGATTCTACCGCTACAATGGATACTATTTTGAGTGAAATCCGTGATATGAAGAGGCAACTACTCAGTTTACCATCCTTAGTGGATGATATACGGGTAATTAAGGACGAGTTGACGGAACTCAAAACATCTTACGATTTTTCCAATGCCGAACTTGAAGAGTTTAGCACTAGACTCAGTGTTCTTGAAGCCAAAGAATCGAAATTCGAGAAAATTCAAGACATGGCTTACTCCCTGCAGATTGAAGTAGCTAAGATAAAATTTAAGCTAGCATACTCCCAAGAACAACGCTCGCGACTCAACAATGTGGAAATTAAAGGCGTTCCTCTCAAGAAGGATGAAAACCTATTCTCCATTGTTGATGCCATCAGTCGCAAAGTGAATTATGGTTTGCCGAAGACCCAAATAAACTACATATCAAGAGTTCCAATCCATAACTCAAAAGATAAATTAATTATTGTGAGTTTTCTCAATCCTTATGTCAAAGAGGACTTTATTGCGGCTGCGCGGGCTGATAAAGAACTTCCCACCTGTGACTTGGGATACCAGGGTATGTCGATATCAATGACCACCTCAGCTCGGAATCTAAAAGACTATTAAGTAAAGTTAAAGTCATTGCCAGAGAGAAAAAGTATAGTTTTGTGTGGGTCAAACACGCTAAAATACACGTAAGAAAGGATGCTGCATGTAAAACCTTCATTATAAGAAATGAAAATGATTTAAACAAAATACCCTAAATTGTTACCTAGTTCTAAGTTTGCTTAAATACTGTTTCTTTTACCATTTATTCCGTGTCGTTATTTGTCCGTGTGTTGCGGTTAAACATAGCATCAAAATAACAAATGTAAAATACATAAACACCTGTGAAATGTTTAGCACATCTGCATTGGTACTGAGTCCGATACCTTTCTTTTGTTTCGACAACCGGTTCTGTTGTTATCTTTATCGCGCTGTATACTGTGTTTTTCTGAGTTATAAAAATATATCTATCCTTTTTATCGTCCATGTGCATCTATACACACTGCGACCTGTTGCTTACCCTCTCACACAGAGCCTATTCATATTAGACCAAAGATTTCCGATTTTTGTTTCCGACCCACATTACATTATTTTACATACCTTCAAAATAAATTATCAATTATGGTTTATTTAAAAGTTGTCCTTAAATGGAATATGCTAATGTATGTATTATTGCGATTCAGTGTTTCTATTGTTGATTGCTCTCCACATTGTTTATGGATTTATGTTAAACATCTTGTTGAGTCTTTGCATCGGTGACCCAATTTTATATGAGCACTACTAGACAATAAGTTATCCAAGATACTGTGTTACATTGTTACATAATTGCTAATGTTGTTTGCATGAGCAATGATTAATTATAAATATAATGGACTAAGTGTTTACTACCAAAACTTACGGGGCTTGCGAACAAAAAGTGATACATTTTACCGTCAGATGTCTTCTAATTCGTACGATGTTATTATTTTAACAGAGACGTGGCTAATGGATGGTTTGTTAAATTCTGAGTATTTTGACGATCGTTATATCGTATGGCGTCGCGACCGAAATTACGCTGCGACTAAATAGTACTTGTGAGGTGGCGTTCTTATCGCGACGCGTAGGCGCGTAGGCGGTCACATCTCAGCCTCTTTTACACTCCACTGCAGAGGACCTTTGGATAAGCATACGCGTCAATAGTTTGAACTCACGGGAGCCCGTTAGCTTAAAGATTTGTGCTATCTATTTATGTAATCAGAACCTGGGTTTGTCATTTTCTTCCCAATTGAGCAACTTTCTTACGAAATTGAGTCACACGATTATGACTAATACCGCTGATAATTTTTTAATTGCTGGTGACTTTAATATGAGCAGTATTGTGTGGATGCCCTTTGACAATTGTTCGTTTGTCCCAACTAATATCAGGTCCCAGGATGAATATTTATTGTCAGATGAATTGTGTGCATTGGACCTGCTACAGTACAACGGCATAGCTAACATGCAGGGTAAAATTTTAGACTTAGCTCTCTCTAACACTCTTCTTAGTGTATCTGAGTGTATCGACCCTTTGGTACCAATCGATCCTTATCATCCGGCACTATTGATGAAATTTGAAGATCTTGAAATATCCGCTTTAGACTATGCTCCGCGCTCACGGTTTATATATAGTAAAGGTGATTTTGATTCTATAAATAAAGAAATTCACAATAAAGATTGGGAAAGTGAGTTCTTGGGAAGATCGATAGATGGCTCTGTTGATTTTTTAAAAGAATACGTAAGCTATATACAAAATAAATATATACCTAAAAAACTTATTCGTAATCAATCTTACCCTATATGGTACAATATTTCATTAATTAAAACTATAAAAGAAAAACACAAGTATTATAAAAACCTAAAAAACTACGGAAATAAGTCAGATGAATTGATGTTTAAATTGTTGCGTGAAAGAGTCAAGTCTATGGAAAATGTTTGTTACAGAAACTTTATTAGTCTCACCGAGAAGTCAATAAAGAATAACCCTAAATACTTTTGAGCCTTTGTAAAAAAGCGTTACAACTCAAATGCGTTACCTAACAGTCTAATTTATAACAATGAAATTTTAGATACTGGAAATTCTATTTGCAATGCATTCTCTTCTTTTTTCCAATCAACCTTTCTCGTTCATAATAATAGTAATTCATCTTCTCAGTTCTCAACAATGCATAATGCCTTCTCATCGCTCGGTACATCGACAGATATCTGCTGTATTAAGGTGGGAATTGATGAAGTAAGTAACCTGCTTACTAATTTAGATATATCAAAAGGTGCAGGACCGGATAATATTTCTTCTAAATTCCTTACTGAGTGTGCGCATACATTATGGAAATCAGCGTATATCAAACCTGTTCATAAAAAAGGGTCTAGAACCGATGTCACAAATTATAGACCCATTTCTAAATTATGTATAATTGCGAAAGTGTTTGAGAAGATCATTTATAAGCAACTTTACGCAGCCGTTTCTAAATCTCTTAGCCCGTTCCAGCATGGTTTTCTGAAGAACCGGTCAACAGTAACCAATCTAGCTTTATTTAATGACTATCTCACTCAGGCTATGGATGATGGTAGACAGATTGATGTTGTGTATACAGACTACAGCAAAGCATTTGATAGAATTGAACACAATATCTTATTAAAGAAATTACATGACATCGGAATACATGGGGATCTACTGAGATGGTTCTCGTCATATATAAATAACAGGTCACAAGCAGTTGTACTTAACAACTACATTTCTAGCTGGGTTCTTGTGCCTAGTGGAGTTCCTCAAGGTTCTCTGCTTGGCCCCTTATTATTCATCATATATGTCAATGACATCGAGCTATGCTTGCGTTCGTCCTCACTCCTGTGTTTTGCAGATGATATGAAAATATTTAATACATACATATCATCAGCTAATGATGTGACAGCTTTTCAAAATGACCTCTGCCGTCTTGAAGATTATTGTCGAACTAACAAACTGGACCTAGACCCCTCAAAATGCTTAGTTCTGACATATACTAGAAAATTAGCACCTATATCCACTAAATACACACTGGGAGGTATAATTTTACCAAGAAGTACGACTGTACGTGACTTAGGTGTATACTATGACTGCAAGCTCTTCTTTGAGACACATGTTGATACTATTGTCAAAAAAGCGTTGAAATCACTTGGCTTTATAATGAGACTATCTAATAATTTTACTGAAGCTAAAACACTTAAAATCTTATACTGTACCTTTGTCAGGAGTCATCTGGAATATGCGTGTCAGATATGGAATCCCTGTTATCACAAATATATCGACCGTATTGAAAATGTTCAAAAGCACTTAACTTAACACTACCTTTGCTTCCACCAACATATTCCATATCAGACTAGCAATTATTATCAACTTTGTCGTAAATTTCATCTCTTACCTCTTCATAACCGTCGTGAGATAGCTGATTTTATCTTCGTCCTTCGAATATTAAATAATAATATTAATAGCCCTGAGCTCTTATCTAAGTTTTCCTTTAATATACCCTGTAAGTCAATCCGTTTTAACCCACCGCTGCAAATACCAAGTGCTTCTACAAACTATAGGCAAAATAGTTATATTGTGAGAGCAAGTAGAAACATTAACAGGCTATGTAGGCAGGGCGATATTGACCCTTTTTGGACCAGTGTGCCCGCGGCAAGAAGGTGTTTGAGTCTAACATTTTTCAAACCTACATATTGATGTTATGTTTCATTATATATGTGACGTGTTGTTTTTGATTAGCTAATGATATATTTAAGTTTCTGGGCGTTACGCGTGATGTGTTTCGCTGAGTTTGTTTGCATATTGTTTGTTACTCAATTACTATAAGTGAGGACTTGTTATTGGCTCTCTGAAACTTTCTCCGTGTTTATTCTACTGTTATATAGCTGTAAGTCCTCCATGCATTAAATAAATAAAAAAATTAATAAATAAATATTATATAGTGATTTGCAGGTTTATTTTCAGGAAGGAGTAGTAGTGGCAGTATAAAAGGGGACATGTGCCGACGCTTCATAACGAAATAGGAGCTCAAAATAACTTACTGTAATTAATCCGCTAATGCTTATTACGTTACATAACGATAGCGGTACAATAATTATAATCTACTTTATGGCAGGCCCTCACTCTCCTACAGCTTATAATTTCAAAGCAATGGCATAAAACGAGAGTTTTTAAGCAAAAACTACAAGGTATGAAAGCAGGTGACATCATCGGCAACAAAATGTCTTCGGCGGTAGCGTAAACTGCTCCTAAGTGTAATGTCACTGAGGTTTAGTCTTCAATTACGCTACGGTAGACCTCGGTAAAAACTGTCACACACACTCGTAAGTCGGTTGAGTTTTTATACATACCGCTCTACGCGATACAACGAGATAATCGCATATCTTAAAAAGTCCTTTTTTATAATAATTCCTGTACACAATCCTCCTGTACTGTAATCCTGTTCAAAATGTGTGTATCTATAATAAATTACACTCAATTATTTCAGTTCTTAAGCGACTTAAAGTGAAATTTGAAAACACAAAGATAAGAATAGAACATTTACCTAAACATATGAACAGAGGCTTCGCACTGGAGTTTTACATAAAGAGGTATAAACATATGTACATAATAATATACGTGAATGCCTTGTTTAATACATCATAGTGTATAACGGTTCAATAATTACTTTTTTAGTATCGACTGTTACGACGAGGCCGTACCTGACTTTGCAGCGGGAGGGACAGATTTAGAAACATCTAAAACTTACGTATTAGAAACTTACACAAAAAAGAAGATAAAAATAGAAGGCGTTTCATTATACACAGATGAATTCTATATCAACCAACACTCATTACAAAACCGTCATGACAATTTGCAAGCATGCCACCGCTACAATATAGACTACAACTTAAGTAAAAATGTACCAAAAAGTGTTTTTCATGAAATGAAGAATGACATTCTCGGAAAGAAACTAAACACAGTCAAAAACATAAGTTTAACACAGAACGTTGACAATATTGAACTTGACAAATCAAACCCGCTGGGTCCAATCATGTTTGCTATCTTGAATGGGCAGCAAGAACTGACGCTATCATTAAAAAAATCAGGTAAAATGGAGGGACTATCCATTACAGCAGAGACTATTGGTCCTCTGGAAATAGTATTATCGCAAAATCAGTTAGAGGCAGTAATTGATCTCCTCAATTGTCTCAAAAACACGGGATCACAGGAGACCAGGTAACTCCATATTTAATTCATTATTAACATCTGCAACGAAAGTCGTTTAACATTCTAATTTTACAGACCACTATAAGAGTAAACCATTCTATCAAACTATTCTAAAATTCAGAAATTCATAAATCTATTGAATGAATTTTGTCTTCTGGGGGCTCTTTGGGTAAAACTTTTTAAACATTTGTTGAGTTTATGCCCATCGAAATGTGCCTTGCTTATAAACTGTCCCAGTGCTGGGCACGGGCCTCCTCGCAGTTGCAGAGGGGTCGGACATGGCCGAACTAATGCATCTAAATAGAAAAAATCTTCAGGAGATTCAATTCAATCACCTAATAGCTATACTACTTGTTATAGCTACTTCATTTGGCCATGTATTTTTATTATAATATTAATAATAAATTTGTTTGCATTAAATGTGGGGAATACAAAAGATGAAAAAGTAAGGTATTTGGTGAATTACACATTTTGCCAAATTTCAATAGCATGCAACTATTTCAATTATGTATATTATATTTTTCATTTGATAAGCCAGTGTAGCAGTAAGAAATTATTGTAATGTAATCAAACCAAATAATTTATTTTTTAATAAATTTGAATGTAGCAAAATGTTGGACGAATTAAATATTTTGCAAAATGAACTTAAGATTGAGTTTGGGCGAAAGTTAGCCGCAATTATTATTATCTGTCACAGGAAAATCAGTGACGGAGTGGATATTTTAGACAGTATTATGTGTTGTCTCGACTAGCAAAACCTTGATGATTGAGGAGCTAGTGACACAACGCGCACACAAGAAAAGAACGTGGACTAATGGCGGTTTCATCGATATTTTCAAATAACCAAAACACTCGAACTCCAGGCAACGTTTTTATTACCTATTTACAAGAAATACTTGGAAGTCATTATTATATTCCTGTGTTGTAATCATCATCAATACAAATAAATAAAAAATAAATAAATAAAATGAAATTTTTGTCTTTCTGTCTGTATGTCTGTTTGTTCCGGCTAATCTTCAGAACGGGTGGAACAATTTCCACGGAACTTTCACTGGCAGATAGCTGGTGTTATAAGGAGTAAGGTAGGCTACTTTTATTTTGGAAAAAGAATTAGGCCGCGTAGAATATATTAATATGTAGGTACACGCGAGCGAAGCCGCTCGAGAATTCTCGTAAAATAAATTGAAAAATCTAAAAGTTCATATCTCGAAGCTCGTGCAGAAAACTAAAATTTTTAAATATAAAAATAACAAAAAGTGTCCAGTATATATTATACGTTGACTTCACTGCCACCATATAAGATGTCTATCCTTAAGATTTCTGCAAATTTTCAGATTAACAGATAAAGCCTTTCTGGAACTTAACGATGACTTTAGTAACTCTTATTAGAAAGTTAAGATAAAACGTAAATTGTGGAAGACATTGAGAGAGGCTTGTGACCACCAGTAGTCATCTTATGGCTAATAGATGAACATCACGTCATAAACCCGCCTCAACGTACCCATACTATGTTATGATAAATTATAATCTAGGTATGAAGGTATTTAACAGTTAACAAGTAATTCATTACCTGTCTTTCTTCTTACAGTACTTTGCCAATACCGTCAACGTTACGTACGGATGGTGGACCGTGTCCTAATATTGATGTATAGATAGATAGACACTAGTTTTGAATTGATATCAAGAGACATTTACATACAAAGCTTATCGTAAGAAACAAAAGACAGTAAATGTAATTAACATGAGCTAAATACAAATAGTTTTTCCAGGGGTACTAACTATTCTAAGTAAAATTGTAAATTAAATAAAAAATCCTTCAAGCTGTAATTATTTTTTTGTGATAAAAGATGAATCGGTAAGATCTGTAAAGATGACAGCGGGTGGATGAGACGGGTTTCATCCTCCACCCACAGTAGTGCTCCCGCAAAATCGCATCATTGGCAGCCAGCATGCTTGTTCTTTTAGTAAAATGTTATTATTACAAGCTTTAATTTACTCGAAATTTTTGTATGTGTTTGTTCAGGTGAAATCTTGCAACTGAATATTAAAGCAGTTATCTTCAACCGACTATGGTGAAATTTTGTTTACACGTTTTCTTTGGATGACAATGAATAAAATAATAATAGAAAAAAAAACATTTTATAAAAGCTTGTCTTTAAAAATGTTTTTTTACTAGTCTTTTATATTTTGTCACTTGGAATTCCTGTGTTAATAGATTCGAGTTTTGTAGTAACGTGTTCATCACAGCATTATCATCATCATAAAATAAACAATTTGTACAAAAATGAGAATTGAAAGAAAAGTATAAAGTACTAGCCGTTCCCGCAGTATCACCTGCGTTTATGATCACTGCTCCGCTCCTATTGGTCGTAGCGTGATGTTATTTAGCCTAATAGTCTTCCTCGATAAATGAGCTATCCAATACTAAAATAATTTTTCAATTCTAACCAGTAGTTCCTGAGATTAGCGCGATCAAGCAAACAAACAAACAAACTCTTCAGCTTTATGATATTAGTATAGATTGTTGTACATCAAGCACCAATTTTTTTTTCGATAAGGAAAATGACTACTTCGTGAGTTCCATTATTAGTCGCTGATTCGTGAATTAAAAGAATAACACGAATTGAACTTCACCCTGTAAGGCGATGCGTGACAGAGATTTATAACAAGATAAACTACAATGTACCTACATACAACCTTCGGAAAGATACAAAATAATAATGATAATTCTTCATAAGGTAGGTATTATTTTTATATTATATTCTCACCCTATGTGACTACATATCATGGTTTTTATGGGCTTTTTTATGGTATAGGGGGCAAACGAGCAGACGGGTCACCTGATGGTAAATGGCTAATGCTGGCTGTGCAGCGGTGCACATGAGCACCTGCAACTCAAGAGTCAAGAGGGAGAGAGGGGGAGGCGGGAATAAGGGAGATTTTTTTTTTATGTGGTAGCAGGCAAACGAGAAGATGGGTCACCTGATTGTAAGTGACTACCGCCGCCCATGGGCACCTGCAACTCGAGAGTCTCAAGTGCGTTACCGGCCTTTAAGGTGGTAGTAGTGGAAGTGGGGGAAGAGGGAGAGTGCAATGAGGGGGATAAGAGGGGAAAAGGAGGAGAGGGAAGGGTTGGGGCCTCCGGTAACCTCACTCACTCGGCGAAAAGCAATGAAATCATTGCTTCAATGCCGGTTTTCTGTGAGGCCGTGGTATTACTCTGGTCGAGCCGGCCCATACGTGCCGAAGCATTGCAATACACACGCCTATATCATACAATAGTATGACTAATTCGTTATATTTAGAATATCGACTAATGTTAGGTTAAACAGTAGTTTTTATGAGACGAAGGAGGTTGCTCAAGCCTGCTATGAGTTTTTTATTTGCCACCTCGTATTTGATATCTACTCCAGAGCCATCCTTCAAATACCCATTTTAATTTTAACTAATCAGTATGACAATAATCATTACCAACAGGTTTAGAGCAATAAGTCATAACGTATCTTTAGGTACTCCTCTAATTATATTGTTGGTAAGCAGAATACTTTGACGCTCTTCTACCAAAA
The DNA here is from genome assembly GCA_963859945.1 of Euplagia quadripunctaria. Lineage (NCBI taxonomy): Eukaryota > Metazoa > Arthropoda > Insecta > Lepidoptera > Erebidae > Euplagia > Euplagia quadripunctaria. The sequence continues at coordinate 15,292,484 of OY982577.1, read as the reverse complement.
CATTCAAGGGTTTTCTTGTAAATCACTAGAAATAAAAATTCTTTTAGAAAAAACACAATATGATATTGTCACATTTACCTACTGAACATTTGTAATAATCCGCAAACTATAGTAATAGTTTATTTTTATTGTAAGTAATAAACAATTCCGATTTTCACTTATCTTGTGATAACTCGTATGATGGTATTAATTTCAATCGATTCCTTTCCATCATAACTTGCAAATCTATTAGTGAAACTTCCGCTCCTTTCTTAGCGCTATCATTTAATTTACGTAAACATCAAGGAATCTGACTGATCTAAAACATATTAAAACCTTAAAAGTGGTAGGAAGAAAGTAATCTCTCTGTGACCGAGTTAATAAAAACTGCGAAAAAAGGGGGGATAACATGCCACCCTGAGGTACGCCGGCAGTTGTTATATATTGCAGTGCACAATAATTATTTTCAATACAACCGATTCTAACAACCATACATACCTGTATGGTATTACAAAACCAGCTAACAATTGCTATTGGATATATTTTAAAAGAGCATAATATACTGAGCAAGACATCAAAGACAACGGTGTTGAAAGCGTTACTAAACTCCAGCAAATCAAGGATCGTCAATTTTCCTTCTTTCATGCCCGACCTGATATCCTCCGTAATATGAACTAGAGCTAGTGCTGTGGCCGGGACGAAAACCTGATTGAAGAAGAGAAGCTATTACTCTATTTTTGTGAACAAATAAACCTAAGCTAGGTAATAATAGTTCGATAGTCTAGATACAAACGGATGACGCGACGCAGCGCGTGATCGAACTAACGTGTTGCCTAGCCGGCGCTCGGCAGCCCAATATATTATGGCACTATTAAGGCCTATTCACACATATCAGAGCAGTCACAGTTCCGGCACAGTACCGGCACCACAGAACACATATACTCTCTACCGAGAGACCGGCACAGTACCACCACCGTAATAATTATTCTTTCATACGTCCTCTATGAACGCATCCACACCTGTCAGTGTCAGTGACGGCACAGTGCTGTCAGCTGTCAGTGACAGTGCCCTCACTGACACTCGTGTCTTAGTTGGCGGGGAGAAGTTGTTTTTTTACATTTTTTTTTGCTCTTTCAACTGTTCGTTTTAACTGTTCTTAACTGTTCGATCAAAATTTTTATTTGTTCGATCTTAGTTTATTTTTTTTAAATAGAATAAAAAATTACCCTCAAGTTGGCGGGGAGAAGTCGTTTCTTTTATTTATTTTTTTTGCTATTTCTCATTATTCGTTAACTGTTCGTCATTGTTCGATCAAAATTTTTATTTGTTCGATCTCAGTTTTTTTTTCATAAATAAAATAAAAAAATTGCTTTCTTAAGTTGGCGGGGAGAAGTCGTTTTTTAACCTTTTCTTTTTGCTATTTCAACTGTTCCTTAACTGTTCTTCATTGTTCGATCAAAATTTTTATTTGTTCGATCTTGGTTTTTTTTTAAATAATATAAAAAATTACCCTCAAGTTGGCGGGGAGAAGTCGTTATTTTATTTTATTTTTTTGCTCTTTCAACTGTTCGTCATTGTTCGATCAAATTTTTATTTGTTCGATTTTAGTTTTTTTTTTAAATAAAATAAAAATTTACCCTCACGTGGCTAGGTTTAGGTTAGGTTAGAACTGTGACCATAACGCACGACCTGAGCGAGCGAAGCGAGCGCGCCAACGCAGCGGCCGGCGAGTGCCAGAACCGAATTTTATGACAAACGAAGTACTTGGTCAAACCGCCAAAAAAAACTAAGATCGAACAAAAAAAATTTTGATCGAACAATGAAGAACAGTTAACGCACAGTTGAAAGAGCAAAAAAAATTTCAAAAAACGACTTCTCCCCTTCAACGTGAGAGTAATTTTTTTTTTTTGTATTTAATTTATTGTGTATATAATATACAGTATATTGCCAATTTGTGGGGAATTCCCCAAAATGCGGGGAATTTCAAACCGATTAACAACACCATTGTAACAGTGCTTTCTGCAAAATAATAAATGATTTGATTTGATTCGGAAATCAATGCGAGGAAAATGCGGGGAACCGGGAATTTTTTGCCTTATTAATTACATTACGACTCCAGGTTTTTTCTCCCCAAACTGGGGAATTTGACCATTATTTTGGGGTAATTTAGGAAAATGACATTGGCAACAGCACCGTGGCCTGCGTGGTTGGCGGCACGTACATCAGGCACGATGCTGTGTATGCTACGTCGGGCACCGCGTCCTTGGCGAGACGTACGTCAGGCACGAAAGTGAGCAGGGCCTTTTATGGAGGTTTTTTGCCGGCTAGGGTATCCCTCCGCAACGCCCCTTAGGGAACTTTGTTCCAAAAAAATGTAGAGTTTTTACCACTGATAAACGAAGGAGAGAGGATAAGCCCTTATTTGCATTTTATTATTTGTACTTATCCAAATAGCATGCAAATAAAAACCTAATAACAAAAAAAAATATTTGTCTCTCTTTCATTCGTGATAATAATAATTTACGTTAGTAAAAAGAGTTCAGTATATGGAACGTGCACAAACTATTAGGTGGCAGCACGTGACCCTATTTGCATTAGGGATGGCGATTCTGTCCGAAAACGATCGATTTTTAAATCGATTCGAATCGTATGCTGATGTATCGATTCAGAAAAAAATCAAGGCCTAAAAGATCGATTTTTAAAAATTCAATTATTTTTCAAGTTTGCATTTATAATGTAAATATAAATTCATTTTATGAAAAACAATAAAGATACCAATAAATAATCTCTAATCATTAACATCAGTTTTTTTTAGTTCAGGGAATTCGATATTAACAATTATTTTTCTTACCATATCAAAGTCAGATCAGGTATTAAAGAAGACATTTATTTTCAAAATATATTTATAACATGAAAAAAGTTCCCAATGCTTCATATGTAAACTTTTTAAAAACAATAGTCTGTCAAGTCTACTGGGATCCAAGCGGTTCCACTCATCGCACCGCTCGGAATAAGGAACAGATGATCCCACGATACTCATAAATATCATAGCTATTGAGTGAAGGTCGTGATAAATGGAGTTTTTATCTTTTTTTTTCATTAAATGGAGGCGAAGGAAACTTTCAGCCATCTCGCGAGTTTTTGAGTAATGAACCCTTTAACTGGCAACACCGTAATATTACGGATACATTCAACTATATAATTGTAAATAATTTTATGGTTTTTACCAAAACAAAAAAAAATCGAAGTGCGATTATCAAGGGTGCAATATCGATTCACTGGATCGATTCAGTACTGCACATCGATTTCAAAAATCGATCTTTTGCATCTGAAAAATCAATTATTTGATTAATCGATCTCAGATCGCCACCCCTAATTTGCATTGCTCTTTGATATTTGCTATCTCTTGTTTTTTTATCTATGGCTTGTACACATTTCGCTTCTTACCGTTGACAGTTGCATGAGTGTAACGAAACGTTATGTTTATTTACGTTCGCGAGTTAATCGCACGCAAATCACAATAGTCATTACGCACAAATATAAAAATTCTCAGTGTGATGCTCTTTAAAAAGCTCTAAAGATGTTGTGGTATTTACCATGGTCTGAAAGTATTAAAAAAAGAGCCTGCAGGTATTTACTGCAACGTTATCTCGGTAATTTCCTCGAAGAGAAACTGACTTTGGATCAGCTGAGTGTAGACCTATACAATGGTACTGGAACGGTCTGCGATGTTAGCCTTGACTGCGATGTGAGTTTATTCTAATATATTGCTATATTTCCTTTGGAACTGTATAAACAATGTTGTAAGATAAATAGGCAGTGTCCAGCAAACATGTGCACTTACTTGCCAATACAATATGCGCAACACGAAACAACACGTGTTATTTATGAATTTCAAACAAAGAACACTTTAGATCATGATTGTATTTAGTCATTTAATTCTAAATTCTTATCAATGTATGTACTAAATTCATAGAACAAATGACATTATTCAAAGTGACCGTGAAAATAACTATAGTATTCAAAAATACTTTATCATGCTCATTTGAATAAAAATGTATGTAGTTCTAAGTTCAAACTTTAAAAGTACAAGACTGTATTAATTTAGTTTTGAATGTTATAGAATCGTATTTACTTTTTATTCTATAAGTCAATAAGCACTTGACAAAATACACATGGTATTTTATCACCTATGCTATTGATGTATTGAGCACAGTTTGACATTGTACAGTTTTCAGTACATAAGTACCTACAGTGATTGATTCAGCTGTAACCTAATGTGGTTTTATTTAAATAGTTATTTTATGTTGTGATTAGTTAGCAATTTAATAAATACTTCAGTAAAAAAAATCAAATAGAACAATTAACAACTATTTAATTGTTACTAACATTGTGACTGACTTTATGATTAACAACTAATTAGTTATTAATTATGGTAGTCACATATAGTGACTTTAATTGAAAGAACAATTTACTTCTACTCAACACGGGCCATAGACCAGTGAAAATAATATTTTGGAAGGAAAAAATTAATATATATATTATTTTATTATGGACTCTATCCCGCACGAAGAATCAGCGCAGGAATTCCGTCAATATCAAGTGTTTTATAACTAAACAAGATAAATAACAAAAACGTAAAAAAATGGACGTCCATTCGTCCATCTTAAAAAAAAAAAAACAAAGAAATTAATAACAGCATGAAAACTGTAAGAAAAGCAACAAAATATTGCAGAACGAACAGGAAAAATAAATTAAAGTTGATCCAAATTACAGGGGTGAAATTTAAAGCGGAACATGGTTTTTCACAATCTTAACTAATGAAACTAGACTCCCAAACATGCTGTTTTTTTAATAAAAATGTTAACTTTTACAGTTAATTTTGTTCTTAAACAGAACAGAAGGCCTCATTTCTCACATTAAAAAACCATGGTCTTTTTTTCATTCCATCCAACTAACACAATTCTGTCTAGTCAGAGCATACATTACCAACAGGAATAGGTATGGACATATAGATTAAGAGCTGAACCCTGGTGCAAGCCTACAGAGACATGGTGTTTCCAGCGACCGAACTTACATTAGTACTAGACTCTCCATTCATAGCGTGAAGCAATTCCACATACTTAGCTTATACTTACAAGAAGAAAAGTTTTTTATCATATCCATATTGCGGAATTGGCATCTGTTGAACCGTGTCCTGATATAAACCCAAATTGATTTTCAATAATTATACTTTCCTCTCTCACTCTTGTCTCAATCACTTTCTCCCAGACCTTCATACTATTTGACATAAGCTTTACTTCTCCATACATATTGCATTCCTGTATGCGTCCTTTATTTTTACACATGGGCACAAAGAAACCTAGACACCATTCGTTTGGGATTACCTCGTCATGCAACAACTTATTGAAGAATAAAGTCGGCCAATGATATCCATCCTCTTAAATAACTTCCAAACTGCCACTGGTATACGATTGAGCCCAACTGTTTTTTCCCATTTTTCATACTTCGTTCAGTCGTTCTAACTTCGTTTATACTAGTATCATTCATTAATCCGATGTTCACATACTATTTATTGAGAGGAGGATGTGGGAACGCTGAGCCTTGATGTCTCTAGGCAAAGGCCTCAGATCCCGGTCCAACGCCGCCTTAGGCCAGAGATCTAAGGAAGCAAGGTGTTCGTTTCCAAGTCCTACTTCGGGACCAAGAAAGGACCACTAATTTTTTCTAGAGTGAACATTTTCGGATGAAAATGAGGCCTCGTTTTTGGTTTAAGATCAAAATAAACGATAAAAGGAAATATTTTATTTAAAAAAACCTTGTTTGGGACATAAAAAGGTTCCACCAAATTTCATGGAAAATAAAAGATTTTTTGTGGGAGATAATAACGAAAAACTTAGAAACTGGTAACTCTTCTTCAAAACTTGGATCGTCTATAATTTATTTTGCCTGTATTCGCTATATTTTGTTCCCCTTTCAACAGTTTTCATGCTGTAAATAATTTCTTCCATGTTTTGCCTGTTTTATAGCTATCAACACTGGCCTACCAGTGGTAGTTGGTAGCCGAAATTATTCTGAATATTATAAGCGTTATTGTTATAAATATTATACTTTATGCATATAAAAAATCAAATGCATTGTGCATTCACAAGTATTGTGACTTATATATTAATTTATTCATATTTTAGGCACTCAACGAACTGGGAGATGCTCAGAACTGGCCACTGGAGATAGTAGATGGTCACATGAAAGAAATCACAGTCACAATCCCATGGTCTACCCTGTTCAAAGATGACTCCATTGTCAAAGTTAATGGTCTTTCAGTTACTGTGCAGCCAAAAGTACGGTCTGAGCCAGGTAATTTGATTTTGTTTAAAGCATTATACTGGTGACTCAATAGAGGTTTAGAGCGACTTTGAAATCAAAACAAGTAATACTTTTGTTAACCTGTTGAATGCATTGCTAAGTATATAAATAAAATGCACCATAACACAAAATAAACCCTGAATTAATTAGTTTTGTGAAAAAAAACCGGACAAGTGCGAGTCTGACTCGCGCACCGAGGGATCCGTAAGCAAACAAACTTGTATGTAGTACGTCCATATCATTTTTGAAAGACAAAGTTAACTTTGCAGTTCCAAAAAATACACAATATTTTTTTATGTGATATGCCAATAAATTAACAGGTTTCGGATCTTTTCCTTTACTTGTGCTATAAGACTGGGCTCCTTACAAAATTTCATGATTCTATGTCAATGGGAAGTTCAATATAGGTTTTGATTTACCTGTGTTCATATTTGTTAAAATCTAAGGCTTAATGGCTATATGACCGCATCTTATGATTGTGTTAAATAAGAAGCTTGATTTTATTACAGCTTCAAGGGACGGCAGACATAAATATTTAATGGTAATTTCAACTTGATGCTACCACCGGTTCCTGAGAAGAAGGGTTTTTTTTTTATAAGCGAATCCTAATTGCTATTTTAGTACTTTATCATTTTTGGGACATGTTTTTTTTTGTAGTGCCCTCAATGCTGGAGTCAATGTGGTCATCCATGTCTTCATCCATGCAGCTGGCGGCAGAGTGCCTCAGAGAGGAGGACGGACCACAAGAGTCCCACCCTGTGGAGGGTATAGAAATGTTTGCACATGCTATCGATTCAAGTAAGTTCATGCTTAAATTTTAAAATTTTAATAACTGATACTGTGATTATTACATCATTGCTTTAAGCTTTTCTGTCGCCAACCTCGCCTATATTACCATTTATATTTGTTCAAATTAGGCCTGTCATCACTTAAATTGCCGACGCCGGACAAGCTCTTTAAAAATCCCGGACACATGTGTGAAATGGAAATTCCTATCCGGACACCTTAAAAAAAACACCGATTCCATTTCTTTTTTATTAATTTAAACAGCTTGTTCATCCAATAATTGTTGCCTCTGGCACAGAGTGTTCGGGTTTTAACCGGACACTTTTTGAAAACAACACCCGGACGCTCCCTAGACACCGTCTAGACTAGGACAAATCCGGGGACACCCGGACGCAGCCCTATTTCAAATACAACAAAAATGAATTCAGTTGTGCCTTCACATTGTATCTTAATTTGTATAATTTCTTCAAACCATGTAATCTGTAAACGGGTCTGGACCTATTTTGTTAGATAGTTGATTCTCTTAAAAGAAAATGTCTACTAATCAAAATCTTCTTGAAACTCTTAAGTTAATGACTTCACCAAAATTCAACAATAACTGCACATCAAAATATTGTATACTCGTATTTATACAATTGTATCCTTGTTTATACAAACATGAATAAGCATATTTTTTGCTTTATAACATGTTTGAGTGGTATAACTACAATATTATAAAACAAAGTCCCCCGCCACGTCTGTCTGTCTGTCTGTTTGCGATTAAACTAAAAAACTACTGAATGGATTTTCATGCGGTTTTCACCAAATAGACCGAGTGATTCCTGAGAAAGGTTTAGGTGTAAAATCTTCATACAAGACTACAACACGATCTGATTTGAGTCTTCAAATCCTTTTGAACGCGGCTTTCTTTACATATAAGTGACAAACGAAAATAATAGTTTTTTTTTCACCAAAGTAATGGTTTAAGTGTTATAGTGCATCTTTTTTGTCACATATATGTCTCAATGGCGTTTAAAGGGTTAACGGTATGGTCTTGTCAATTTCAATGTTTATTGCACTCCATAATGGTAAAAACACAAAAGGTCTTAAGAGCTAGGTGTGCCGGTGTGGTGACAATTATGGACCCTGCCAGGCACGGCAAAAGTCGGAGACAGGAAGAACAGCTACTTAGTTTTAATAATAATAAGTTTAAGGTTTATCATTTAAGTAGTCATTAGTGGTAGCATTTTTGTAATAAAATTCGTTTATCTCTAAATAGTTTTTATCTCAATTTATAGTCACAATTTTTTTTTTATTGCAAATTACTTAGCCACAGCAACGCGTGGCCAGGTAGTTAGGTCTTTATAAACATATATAGTGAGTTTAGTAGTTATGGGTTTAACCTCCATCTTGCACGTATGGCGCAATGGTTTAAATGGTCACCTCGCCGCTACACGGCGCCGAGTATTGTGGGTTCAAATCCCACACGGGACAAAAATTTGTGTGATTCACAAATAGTTGTCCCGAGACTGTTCTTTGTGTCCGTTGTTTGAATGTTTGTGAAGCCCCCCGCGACACAGGAATATTCCTAATGCGGGAGTTGTCCTCTTTCGAATCTAGTACAAGATTTTAATTACAGTCGTTAAGATTGAGTAACGTGTCACACATGTTTTAATGTACCTACTTACTAACTCCTGACATACTTATATCTAAATTACAGTTCTAAGCCGAGTAAAAGTCAAATTTGAAAACACAAAAATAAGAATAGAACATGTACCTAAAAATGGCGACCGAGGCATCGCACTGGAGGTCCATATAAAGAAGTAAGTATAAAATACTTCCTCAAGACCTGGCCTCTATTTGAGCACTTGATTAGAATAATCTCTACGTGACGACTTACAGGCCTTGAATTTATCGCATAAGTATAACCGTCTATAAATTACTTCATTAATGTGTGTATGCTTTATTTCATTAAAAAAAATTGATAATGAAATAAACTGTAGTACTGTTTATTAAATCAGAAAAATCTGTTCTATTGCTTACATTCCAATCCTATTCGTAGCGGACTTTCAAGGCCTTGCACACATATTTTAAATAAGAATAATGCATTAGGCATATACAAAGATATGTATTGTTTATCACTACATATTATAAAACAAAGTCCCCCGCCGCGTCTGTCTGTCTGTCTGTTCGCGATAAACTGAAAAACTACTGAACGGATTTTCATGCGGTTTTCACTAATAGACACAGTGATTCATGAGGAAGGTTTAGGTGTATAATTTGTACCCGTGCGAAGCCGGGGCGGGTTGCTAGTGTCTTATATTTTATAGTCTTTCTTACTATTGAAATAAGGTTCATTTCGGTATATTTTACAGACCCTAGTCCCAACTATTTAAGTAACTTAAGACTGTTCTGTAATCCCTCTAATTTCTACCTCAATTACAAAGGCTTGTACTATTTTGACTGGCCTGTTACATTTATTTTATTGACTGGCCTGCTTGTCTAGTGGTTAGTGATTCTCACTGCTGAAGCAGATTTCGTGGGTTCGTTTCCCACCTAGGACAATTAATTGTGTGATGAGTATGATCATTTGTTCTGTGTTTGGGTATAGTTTATCTATAACATGTATGTATTTAGAAATATATAAGTATGTTTATCAGCAGTTTGGTTGCCATAGTACAGTGCCTAGTTTGGGATCAGACGGCCTTGTGTGAGGTGTCTCAGGTTATCTATATATTAATACGTAAAGCGAAAACTTTGGGTCCCTTTTTACGAAAATTGGGAGGATGGAGGAGTATGAAATTTCGCACACTTATAGTTTATACAGAGAAGAAGTGACTAATGCTAAAATTTTTGGAACAATATTTGCTACAAAGTTAAAAAAAAATGCAAAAACGGGTACATAGAGCTATGAGTGTCCAGTATATATTTTGACCTGTCATGGTACAAAAGTCTATACAATGACAACAGGTCAAGTAATATTGGCCAATGAAATAAACCGTGGTCGAAATTCGACCACCACGCGATCTCTAGTTATTATTATTTTGCTATTCATTTTCTAGTTCTGACTACCTTGAACTGTCCGTCAAGAGATAAGATATTTAACTTTGTATACCTACTTATTTCCACTTTCAAGAAATAATCCACTCACACGTGTTCACATTCTAGCATCGATTACTTTGACGAGGCGGGCTCAGAACCAACACCTGATGTCACCGACCCAGAAAAACCGAAAACATACATAGTAGCTACCTACACTAACAAAAAGATTAAATTCGAAGGAGTCACGTTTTGCACAGATGAATTTCCATCCAAACATCGGACGATGGCCCGGAGCCTCATCATGGAGAAATCCATGTCATCGCAAGGGGGTAAAACGGACAGCCAAGTCGAAACCCCGGACATGAATTACCAGAGTACAATGTCAGACGTATTCTATGAGACTAGAAGTGTAATATCAACTATAGAAGCAGACCCAGTCAAAGAGATAATTGCTGAGGCCAAAAGTCAGACAGAATCTAGAGAATTGACACCTGATGAAAAGTTCAACCAACCGGATCCTATACTGTTTGCTAAACTGACTGGGCAGCAAGAACTCACACTTAAGTTAAAACATACAGAAGAAGTTGAAGGACCAAAAGTTGAAGTGAAGATGTTGTTCGGTTCATTTATTGTATTTATATCACCAAGGCAGCTGCATACGTTGATGGAACTCGTCGATGCTTTGAATCAGCCGCATTTGGAAGACACTAGGTAAGTTGATACTACCTCTATGATCATATACAAAACTTTGGACGAGTGATGCGATGAGTTTGTATTATCTCTTAGACGACATATTCTAACTGCAAAATTGTTACCTTATTTCGAGTTAATATAATTCTATGCTAACTTTTAACCTTTCCAGGTCCATAATTTACGATTACCTTAACGGAGTATAACGCAATGGTTTTAGTATGTACATTATTTAGAACTGCCTCCAATTTAAAGATATGTACACATCCAAACATTGTTCCAAATATCATCGTACTTTATGATTATCGTTACGGTTCGCAATGTTAGTTCGGTTAGCAATGTTAGTTCGGTTAGCAAATACAGATGCTTCTATCTAGAGAGCTGAATAGACCTTATTCTATCGCCAAGATGTAAGAAAAACCTAAGTCACTCACAAACCTTCTAAAACCAGGCCTTTTGGGACAAAGAAACAGCGCGAGACTTTTCACACCGTCAAGTTACCACCGAGTAGACCTTTCTTAACTTTTGCCTCTTATCCTTTACTATCATGAAGATATTGTCTACACTCTAGTCTAACGCCACGTTTCTGAAAGGCTGATCGACGCAAAAATTAACTAATTGTATGTCAAATCTCTTGTCAAATATATATTGAGTTGCTGAAAGCATCATTAGGCACTTCGATTTGTTTATCGGATCAGTTAACAGAGCCTATGTCAAATGTAAAATTTTACTGCAAAATCTTTGTCAAATGCCATTCGAATGTTTTTTTTTGTTCCTTTGCTCAACGTTTCATAAATTGCTGAGGTTGGATTGCTGAGCTAATTCATAAATTTGAATTAATATGACACCACTGTTAACTTGACATGAGTTGTCAAGTTACTAGAAGTTAATTACTAGAAATAGTTAGTTGAACAATATTTTGATCAGCCTTTTAGAAACCGCGTGTAAGATGTCTTAAAGGCTTATAACAATAGTACTGCGGCAATCTGCACTATATTTCAAACAACCTATATTTTTGTTGGACATCAAACACAATATAATGTGCTCCCGAGCCACACACGCTGAATCTTTCCCTATGCCTTCCTGTCCTTTATTTACCACGGCCTTTGCCTGTTGAAATTTAACCATAATATATGATTTTTTACAGCAATTTACCCATGCGACCATCCGGTACGAACATGCAATGTAAACCTATGAGGCAAGCCGACTTCCAACTGATAGAGGCTCAACTGCTGGGCAACTTAGAGAGACAGAGTTCAAAACCAACTAGTGGTTATGGCTGGTCTGGGCCTAGTTATGGTAAGCCATTTAACCTTTTACTGGCACATAGCTGGTGTTATAGGGAGTAACTTAGGCTACGTTTATTTTGAAAAAAGAATTAGAGTTCTGCGCAAAATATAAAAATATGTACACCCGAGCGAATCCACGCGGGAACAACTAGTAATAATATAATTGTTGTATCACGCCATCTGGAGCGTGCTAAATGACCAATCAAGTATTTATATTTTACTGAATATACTATTTCATTTACAAATTTGTGACATTTGTCCCGGTACAAACTAAGCGCGCCTAACGCTTAAACGACAAATGTCACAAACTTGTCGTTTTTAATTTGTACAAGAATATTGTTGAATAGTAATCATAGACATATTGTGCTAGTATGAAGTACTTATTGTCATTTTACACTTTAATAGTGGGAGTAATTTATACAGCATTAGCCGTGCCCTGCAATTTCACCCACGTTATGGTCACTGATCCACTTCTAAAGGTCGTAACGTGAATTTAAACACCCTGTAACCTTCCTTAAGCGAGGAGCTCGTGGCTAACTGGTAACCGAGTAGGTTAACATTACAATGTTAAGTAATACTAGCCAGGTCAGTCTTAGGATTGGTGACCATTCTTAACACATTGAGACCGTTCATTGAGATTGTTACAATCGTTACGGGTAGTTGGAGCCCTAAAAAGTCCGACAACCTGGTCTAACTACAGAACTTCGATATCGCTTAGTACTTGGATTGTGTAGATCTGATGGCAGTATCGTAGTTAGACTGAAAGCCGACCCCAACTTAGTTCAATCACCATTCACCTTATTCACCATCAATGCGATAGACAGTCTCTATGCAGAGGATGTCTCAACACAGAGGAAAATGCCGCCAACGTTATCCTGGAATGCGAAGGAGCACAACGGGCGAGTATCCTGGCGGGTGCGAGGTGGCTCCTAGAAGCCTGCGAACGCCCCAAGAGGCTTCTGTGCTTCTGAAAGGAGTAGGCTGGCTCAACTAGTCAGCTTATCTGCACGCATAATGGACTGCCTATGGGTCTAAATGCGGAAACAGAGATTGGGGAAAGGCGCGCAACAACGGACGACGCTTGAGGAAAGTTACACCCAACTTTCCTGAAGCGTTGTCTGTTCAAATGGAAAAAATATTTTTTTATATCCTATCGATACTTCCAGAGACTAGCACAAACTCAGCTTTATTATATTAGTATAGATAATAAGAAAAATCTGCCAACAGAAGATAGCGACGCAGACAATGAAAAGTTCCTACCGATGACGTCAATTGGAAATCAAATGTCAGAAAGTTTCTCATCGTCAATCAGTTCAATGAACACCAGTATGACGTCAAGTGTCAATATGCCGGCCGCGGCACCCAGGATCAAACGAAATAAAAAAGGTAAAATCGCATTTGACTAGAAATACTTCCTATACTTCTAAAAGGCAGGGTGATAAACTTGGGAGGCCTACAACTAGACCTGTTGACTGTCCGGATGTCTTAATAAAATCTGTTCCCGGGTCAATCCTATGTTAGGCGCAATACGGCACACCGTGTGGTTTTAATCGGTTCGATTCTGACACTGCCCAACCGAAAACCCCAGTGGCGTGAGATCCGCACACACACACAAGACACGCACAAGAAAAAAGACCTGTTGTATGAAAAATAAGGTAAATGATTGATCAACCCATCATCTCTTTCCCTCTTGTTCTAGTCGAAAACCGTGAATTTATTAATTCACACAACACTTCACATGTATCATTCACTAACGGACAGAAATATTTGAAGGCCTATAAATTGTTAGTGTTCTTACACCAGTTCTTTGTAAATGAAACACAAAAAGTGGCAGAAGCATTGCCATAATTTATTTTTTTTATTTTTTTCAGTTCCTCACATAGATGGTGATCCTACGGCGGAGGTGTCTCATGTCAGCTTGAGAATTGCTTCTGTCTCATGTGTTTTATTACATAAGGTAAAATATCCACGTCTTACCTTATACAGTAAAATCTCTATACTTTTTTAAAAGATACAACTCTGAAATCAATTGTTCGTCCGTATGTCTCTCAAATGTTCATGGGACCATCAGCTGAGGTAGCCTTTTCTAACACAAAATAGTAATTAAAATCAGACTGCATGTTAAACCAATCGTTACGGGTCGTTATCATTATCATTGAACATACAATCTAACTAATTTATAAACGGCCTGTTGGTCTAGTGGTTAATGATCCTGACTGATGAGCCAGAGATCGTGGGTTCGATTCCCACCCTGGACAAATATTTGTGTGATGAGCACGATTATTTTTTTTTGTGTCTGGGTCTTATTTATCTATAATATGTATGGATTTAAAAATATATAAGTACGTTTATCAGCAGTCTGGTTACCATAGTACAGGCTCTGCCTAGTTTGGGATCAGACGGCCGTGTATAAAAAATATATAATATAAATGTGAAAGTAGGTATGTTTGTTTATTAGTTTGTTACCCTTTTTCGTCTAAACGACTCAACTGATTATAATGAAATTTGCACACATATTGTTGAGGGGCACAGAAAAGGACATAGATATAGGCATACCTGAATTTATTGACAAAATCTACAATCACGCGAGTGAAGTCACGACCAAGAGCCACTTAAAAATATTTCAATGGATTGAGTCTCCTACTTTTTATAAATCGATCGAAAAGTCATTGTTGCTACTTGCTATTGCTCTCAGTTGTGTATTGAACACTACTGCGTGTATACCATAGTCACTTCGGCGTGTATACCCTAGTCACTTCGGCATTTACACCGGAAAATACTGGGACCACTAGGAAGTAGGTTTAGCACAGCCCTACTCCTAATCAGGACTTTACTGTGTAGAAACGGACTTCCCATACTGATTGTCAGTGGCCTGTTGGTCTAGTGTCTAGTGACCCTGACTGCTGAGCCAGAGGTCATGCGTTCGATTCCCACTCAGGACAAATAATTGTGTGATGAGCATGATCATTTGTTCTCTGTCTGAGTGTAATTTATCTATAACTAGCAACCCGCCCCGGCCTCGCACGGGTACAAATTATACACCAAAACCTTCCTCATGAATCACTCTGTCTATTAGTGAAAACCGCATGAAAATCCGTTCAGTAGTTTTTCAGTGTATCGCGAACAGACAGACAGACGCGGCGGTGAACTTTGTTTTATAATATGTAGTGATATGTATGTATTTAGAAATATATAAGTATGTTTATCAGCAGTCTGGTTACCATAGTACAGGCTCTGCCTAGTTTGGGATCAGACGGCCGTGTGTGAGGTGTGCTAAGTTATTATTATTGTCACTTATAGCCTCACAAGTAAACTACAAAATATTACATTAAGTAGTATTATTATAGGCGATTATTTGAAGTTGAGTCGATAAATAAATAGTATTTCAAAGACAACAACAAAAATAAGCAAGGAAACTGTAAACTCACAAAATTAAATGTAAAATATAAAACAAATTACATTTTTGTAAGTTTGTGTTCATGAAGAATATAATTTATTTTAATAATTTTCTTCTGCAGGATATTCTAGTCCCTCCACTTATTGGTTCTGACTGCATATCGACAGCGAGTACTGCGAAAATGCAAGAGGTTTCAAACAAGTTCTACCAGAACTTAGACCCATTCTCTGTCATAGATGACTTCAGTGCAGTCAACGAAACCCTCGACAGGACTGCTGGCAAAAACCATTTGAGGTTACTAATATCTGTTTTATAAATAACGTTACAATACGAAACGTTATGTAACATTCTTAAACAACCTCCCTAAACATGCCGTGTTTTATTATGACTTATGCTGCGAAAGGTGACATTATGAAAAGAGAAGCCCACAGGGTTCAGCCCAATAATATAGAATAATCGATAAATTTTATTGATATTTTGTGTATTTTATTTAACCATTATTTTTTTCGTTTTTGAATCAGTCTGGCGAACACGTCGTACTTGTGTACTTTAGTATTTAATTAGGAATAGTTGTGTTTCAAAATGCATAAAATTTATTTAAAAAAAGAACAGATTTTGCAATGAAATTCTACACTTAAATCTCTGTTACTAACCTAAAAAGAACCAAATAAAATATCAAGACTCAGAGTTTCTGCTGAATAATTATAATCTTAATATGATACTCATAATTTCAAACTTTGTGACTAATTAAAAGAATAACTAATTGTATTGTGCACCTTTCAGACTTCTAACGTCAGAGATAGCAATTGATGGCAGCGAGAAAGTGACGTCACATGGCAGTCAGACAATGTGCGAAGCGTCCGTGCGGCACTTGCTAGTGCGCGAGTGTCTGTACTACTGCGAGGACACGGACCATCTAGAGCCGCACGGATTTGACTTAATACGCTTCGAGTCTAAAGGTAAATTGGTAAATAAAATACTATTTATCGAGTTATTAATAGAAAGTTGCAGAGCAAATCATTCATTTGGTTAAGCAAAAATGAAGGAAGGCACATTCAAAGAAATAAAGTAGCAGCAGGTGGCATTAAACAAACATTAGCCTTTAGAAGAGAGCCCCCCTCAAATAAAAAAGTGGGGTGTGGCCACTTTTGTTGTCCATTGTGCACCAAGAAGTTTTCTAGCTAAGTACGCCGATCACGGGATCTGTGCAATTGGTATACAATGAAAAACGAACAATATAGAAAACTGCTATCCGCTCTTGTATGTTGTTAATTTTTAATATTATTTACGTGTGTTGTGACAGAGGATGAAGAGGCTTCTAGTCAACACTCCACTTGTTCGCGGGCGAACGTGCGAGTCAACTTCAAACAGACGTCGAAATACGTCCGCATGTCGAACGAAAAGAAACTATTATACCCAACTACAGATATTGTGTAAGTATCCGTTACGCAACGCTGTTAGTCCCGCCCCGCCTCAGCTACAGTCCGAGACGTGGCTTAAATACATATACAGGGTGTAAGTTACGGCACGGTAACGAAAAACTTATACTAACGTCTTTCTGTGGATACTTATTACGATGCAAAAATCAGTTCATCATAAAAATGCTACATTAAGGATTTATAATGATTAATTGTATTAGATTTACAATAATTTGTGCTGGTACTTTTCCCGAAAAATCGTAATAGGGCAATGACCTTTTACAGTCTGCGCTAGCAAGACAGCTAATTGCATGAAATTGAATTGAATATCGTATGGGTAGGTATTTATTGATGATCTGTTTACTTATTCTGTTACAATTTCTAAAAAAAATGTAATTAAAAAGAAAGTTTGGATTTTCCTGCAGAAAATTCCAACGATTTTGAACTCGGCCTAATATTCTCAATCCATATAGACGACTCATATTATGCAGCTTGTTATTTTTTATGTAGATGGCTCGGTTTCTATTTTTTCATACACATTTACATTTCAAGTAGACTTGTTTTTTTTTTATTTTAAATGTGCTGAATTGATGAACAGTTGTGTGCAATTAATCGAATGCTGGAATATATTGACTAAACTCAAAACGATTTGGCTATATCCAAAGTAATAGACTAGCACACACAATAATTATCGTGTTAAATATTGCGAGAAGCATACCAAATATGTTCAATATCACCCTAAATTATTTACAAGGAGGTTGCTCACAGTGATTAAGCGAAACTTTTTTTTGATCTGAGTATTCACTTTTGTTCATTTTCAGTATAAAGTGCACACCGTTCCATTTGGACGTAGAGCTAACACTGATAGAACGTATGTCCGCTACATTCTTCGGCGGATCGCCAACGACTGCGAGGTCGCCGACCACTCCGGTGTCCTCACAGAACCAGCTCAGTGTCGCCGTACACTGTCCTAACCTTAACGCTGTGCTTAGGTGAGTACACTAATCATCGTTCGCTAAAAAGGTTTAGGTATATTATCAATGCAATATGGCCCGAATTAATTAAGTAAGCTTTAAATTATAATAGAATATTCTTACATAGAACTACCACCGATCTTAATATTATATAATAGTTTGTTATAAATAAAAAAAATTGGCACACTGAAATTATTATAGCTTTTTTTGTTTTTTTTATTTAACACATATAAGATACATAAATTTACATTATTTTTAATATACTCTAAAACCACAGTTGCTGCGCTATTGCATTAGGTTTTTAACCTGTAATAATAATTGTAAATTTAGTAAATAAACAAATAAATCAAATAAATGAAAATAAATGTTAGATACAATAGGAAGTCTTATCACTAAAAGCGATCTCTCCCAGATAACCTTAGGATGGATTAAGTGACTTTATTTAATGATAGCTGTCGGTGTACTACGTATAATTAATACTAGATCACCCGTTTCACCCAAATTTCGACCATAATTGATTTTTGATTTATTTCAGGCGCCAGTATAACTTGACCTGTAACTGTATAGACTTACGTACCATGATAGGTCAACATATATTGGACGCGTGTAGCTTGATGTAGGACGCAGTAACAGCCACCGTTAGACTATCCCACTATATTTGATATTGTCCAAGAACTAAAGAGTAAATAAAATAAAATCATAGTTTAATGAAATTAAAATAACACGCTGTAATGTCAAACTAAATTAAAAAGTAAAAAATAATTCCACCATCCTCCTGGCTACCTCATCAGACCATCGTTACCGAGCCCAAACTCGAGGGGTTTATTAGTAGCCACTGAAGAGTTCCACTATCCACCTCCTGGATCTATCATTAGATCAGCTCCAAGATACCAAAATAAAGAAAATACCAAATTGTCATCCAAACTCTAAACAGAAAGGTGTGCTCAAAATAAAGGAGCGTTGTGTTTAGCCGAAAAATAGTTAATTTGGCTTGAAAAACAATGGAATCTGAAAAAAACATCAATTTTTTCTTCAGAATTCGCTTTTCCTAATGTAGGTGCACATTTTTGAGTTTTGATTTTTTGAACAACACATGAATTTTCTTGTTAATTTCAATGATTTTGTCATTTTATTCAGACATTTTCAAAAAAATCGGGACATTGCATTATCAACATCATTGATATTAAATACCTATAGTTTCATTCATGTCAGTATATGAGATAAACGAAATATTAGGTGTATCGAAACTGTATCGGTCAATTTTTCAGTTTCGAAAAAAGATTTCTTTATTAAACATAATGCATTTTCAAAAAATTGTTAGCTCTTTACGTTATTCGCGGGATTTACAATACGACCCTAAAATATGACCGCACCTTTCTGTAACACCTGTATATATACAAAGTTTATTTCGATACGACAATTATTACAAGTAGGTTGAAATTGACTTCCAAGGTGTGTTTTCATAGTTAGTTATTTAGATAGCTAAAAATAAATCAGTATTGCCTGTATAAAAGGACTAACTGCATGTGTTATCTTTCCTATTTGTCAGATTCCCAATAGCGGATCTGAGAGCGGGAGTGAGCCGCGAGGCCCGTCGCGTGCGGCCCGACTACCTCGTGTTCAAGTTCAACAACGCGACGATCAGCTCGCAGCAGACGCCGAGCGCGCGCCCGCTGCCGACCGCCATCAACGTCCGATGTACTCTGTTGGACTTGTATTATTATGTAAGTTGTAAGTCCCAGCGGCCTTATAACATCACTTCTTGGTCAAACTTATGAAAGACTAGCAGCGCCCCGCGGTTTCACCCGCGTAAGTCCCGATCCCGTGAGAATATCGGGATAAAAGGTAGCCTATATATTAATCCAGGTCTCCATACTATCTACATACCAAGTTTCATCGCAATCGGTTCAGTGGTTTTTGCGTGAAAGACTAACAAACATCCATCCATCCATCCATCCATCCATCCATCCATCCATCCATCCATCTAAACTTTCACATTTATAATATTAGTGGGATAAACATCATTTTATCTAAAGTAAAAAATCGTAGCGAGGTGATAAAGAGAGTAATTTAAGCGTGTATAATATAACTGTCTTATCTTTTTTTTATTTTATTGTAAAGGGTTCAAACGAGCAGACGGGTCACCTGATGATAAATGACTACCGTCGCCCATGGGCACCTGCTACCCAAGCGTCACAAGTGCCTTGCCGACCTTTAAGGATGGAGTAGGGGAAGGGTTTGAAGAGAGGGAGAGGGGGGAAGGGTTTGAAGAGAGGGAGAGAGGGGGAAGGGTTTGGGGCCTCCAGTAACCTCACTCACTCGGCGAAAAGTAATGCAATCATTACTTCACTGCCGGTTTTCTGTGAGACCGTGGTGTCACTTCGGTCGAGCCGGCCCATACGTGCCGAAGCATGCCTCTCCCACGATAAATCGTCACCTTCTTGCTTTTTCCCAACTTTATTTAGGATCGGCGTGATGTTTAGGTAACAATATTGCAAAAGCGTTTTGGCCGGTCTCCTGCCTGAGCTTCCTTGGGAATGGAATCGTTTTCAGACGGGACAAAGAAAGGAGGTAAATTGGGGTAAGGAAAACGAATAGGGCTAAGGAGCTAGGGTAAGGAACCGCAAGTCTCGGATGGGGAATAGTGGCTGAGACTGTAGTAGCTCGAAAAGGCCGGGATCGCGTTTCCTATGGTTGGAGAGACCTCTAGCGCAAGAACATCAACTGGCCATCAGATATAACCATCTAAAACTATTATTTTTTTTAGTTTGTTAAGAATATTGGTTCCAAACAGTGGTCCAAACGAAAACTTATTCAAGTCTACAAGCAATAGTTTAAGTTTAATTGATTCTTCATGTTTTTGCTTCGGCTGGCAAATAGCCCCACCGATCTTTTGCCGTCGTGGATAGCATATTTTTCACAGACGTCAAAAAGGAGGGTATTCTCAATTCGACTGTTTATTTTTTGTTACACCATATCTTCGCCATTTATGAACTGATGCCAATAATTATTTTTTAATTAATTTTTTTGTACTCAAATTGATCCCATTTAAATTTGAAGAAAATATCCACCTCGAAGGGTAAAGATTAAGGGATAAAGAATACCGATTATTACAATTTATCATGATTTAGGTAGGATTGAAATCGGTTGTATACTTTTTTAAACTTAATTATCATTGTAACGTTACAGGAAAACGACACATTCCCGGGCACTCATATAGCGCGTACCACAATGGACGATAACGTCACTGAAGGTAACATATTGAGCGGAAACGTTACAACTACTGCATTGCCCACGTAAGTACCTGTCGTATACGTTAGTAATAAAATATATAAATCAAATTAAAAAAATAGTAAGTTAGAAATTTGACCTAAAATCCCAAACCAAACCCATATCTTCTACTTTTATATTGCTTTACGCAAATTATTTAACACTACCTAATACTATCTACATTTTAATTTTCTTCTTCTAACTTCTTGTACGAATAAACGAAGGATAAAGTCTAATATTGAATAGTCAATGTTTATAGTTTTTTTAGAAAAAGTAGGTACTTTAATTTTGGTTCTCTGTGTCCTAAATGTACCATATTAAGTCACCATGATGAGATGAGCACTGTTTCCCAATATACAGGTTTTACCCTAGTTTGGAAACATGTATCAGTACCAATTGTAAAAAATTAAACACGTAAGGTTTGTAAAAAAAAATATTGTAAAAAACGCTTGAGACAAATAAACATTATTATTATTAAAGTGTATGAGTACGGTGACCCCGTAAATTTGATTTCTTGATTTTATTGCGTTATATAGAGTTTTCTTTAAACGGAGAGTAAATTTTGCGAATAACTCACTTTTTTTTTCTCCCCTTTCTATCGCGCGAAATAATGACACTTTTCGTCTATACACACAAAGTCTTTCTTTTACTCGCCATGTTTACAGTAATTAAA
The DNA here is from genome assembly GCA_963859945.1 of Euplagia quadripunctaria. Lineage (NCBI taxonomy): Eukaryota > Metazoa > Arthropoda > Insecta > Lepidoptera > Erebidae > Euplagia > Euplagia quadripunctaria. The sequence goes on along the minus strand of OY982577.1, from coordinate 15,270,621 downwards.
AAAAAAATTAAAGCAACTAAGAATAAAATAACATAAAGACAACCCATAGCAATAAGACGAACTATCGTGGTACTGCTATGGGTTGTCTAATGCCCGGTTCCTATAATCAAGAAACGATTCGTTTTGCTTACAGACGGTAAATTTCTTTTGAATTTTTAACGAAAATTGTACCGTCCGTAAGCAAAACGAATCGTTTCTTGATTATAGGAACCGGGCATAAGAGAGTACAATGAGTAAACACGTGCTAGGCAATTACAACCAAGTGAACACATTTCTAAGAATTCCATTAAACGTACGAAATATTTACGACTATATCAGTATTGTGTAAGGTTAGTGAAATTAATGTTTATTGGGGCCTAAATAATGAGGTATTGTTTCGCTACTGAGAGTCGTTGCTACGCTATAAAGAGTGTTTCAATATAAGGGTAACAATTTAAACCAAACGAAACTTAGCAATTTCTACGTTTTATATAGTTTTTCGTTAAATAGAAGATAGCCATATAGAGTTTACTATAGATGAACACACACAGTCTCTGCAACAATAGGTTACTTTGTCAAATGCATAGTTATTTAAAAAAAATTAGAACAGATAATACCTTATCTGCCTATGTTGATCTATAACCACCCATTTCCAAATAGTTAAGCCTTGTAAGAAGGAATCGGGCAAACAAACTCACGGCCACTCTTTTAAATCACTAGATTGATAACTTTGACATCTATCTACAATGTTGAATTTACTTATTAATGATTGAATTATATATACATATATATTATATTATATTATCGTTAAGGTTTATTATAATAATAAACCTAAACGATACTTATATCGTTTTTATTTTAACAATGTTATGGCGTTGGTCTGAAAATGATTCATTCATTGCTGTGGATTGGGTCTGAAAATTTTTTTTTGGTAAATTATGACCCATATCTTTTTCAAAATCAACTAACTGTGTACGCACGTATTGCAGTGCAAAATTCCGTATTCTCTTTATAAAAAGTTTTGAAATTGAATTTATACCACTTTTATCCCTGTACTAATAATATAATTATACCCAATACTTACCACTCATATAGACTCTATAATTTATAAAATCATTGATCATACAACAAAATTTCTTTCACAGCATATCAATTACGTTCAAGCCGCGTTCAACCCCTAAAGGCCCATTCGACAACCTGACCGACGACTCGTCTAACTTCGAGCCCGCGGTAGTCAACCCTATGACTACTTCTATGTATATCATGAACAATCTCACAACCAACCAGCCGAGCCCGTTCAGCGGCAAGAAGCAAGCGCATCAAAGCGTTACTAAACATGGAAGTAGTCCACATCAAGGTAAGGATTTGTTTCTTTGGTCTCTTCTCCTCTTTTTTGTTGCCACGGAAAAGCACTTTTTTACGATATGCTCCTTGTTCGAAGTAAATAACCGTACCATCTCCAGCCTGGACTCCTGTACTTTGCGAGTTATTTTACCAACCTTGAAGCTCCCTCTAAGGTGTCCATTTCGCCCCTTGTCTTTGAGGTCAATCAAGGTCAAGGTAATGATAGAGCATTAATATAATAATTACATAAGATAGTAACTGTAAAAAAAGCACATGCAATTTGTTTAGTTTTTCTGGACATACAATTTTTTTTTATTCTTATAATTGTTTAATTTTCTTTTATGGCAACATCGTAATACAATTTGTTATGTCAAAATGTGGTTTGCGAACCATCCATTGAAAGTAGCTGTTTTGCTTTGTAAATAAATTACCCAAATAATTATAATCTGTATTTTGCTCATACAGAATGTATTCCACATTTGAAGGGATTACATGAAAGAACGCTTGTAAATAAAATCTACTTGTGGCCCGTACTATATACATCTTTATTGAAGATTTATGGTAGTACTCACATTTGGCATGGCCGAATGATTTCGGGCCCTGCAGTGGCTTTTTATCAAGGGTTGAAGCGACACACTCGAATGTGGCACCACACAACTGTTATTTTTGTTCACGGAAATAACTTCTATATCATACAAACCCTCCTTCCCCCTAACCCACTTGAGAATTATTTTCATTTTGAATTACAACTTATAATTGTAAGAGATCACTCTTAGATCCCATTAACTCAATAATCAATATTATTCAAATTCAATAACTTTATTTCATAAAATTGATCATCAATTATTCGAAATCGTCGATTTATTATAGATCAACACACAAAGTCAACGCAACAATAGTTTGCTTTGTCAAATATAAAATTATTATTATTCCCTATCTAGGGGCATTTCATATTCTATATCCACTGGACATAGGACTCTCCGTCTCCGCGATAGTACCCAACCCTCCACTGTCTCCGCTCTCGGATATTATTAATGAATTTTAAAAAATATCAACTAATTTATCAAATCAGTATTCGCAATTTGACAATTTAAAATGTAATCTATTTCTATATCTATCTAGTTTAATGTGTTAAAATTGTTATAACAGGTCATGAAGAAGAGATTATAATGCCTGGTAACGACGAAGAAATGTCGGAGTTTACGGCCAGTTCCATAGATCTATCGTCTATTCACCTCGAGTTCATGCTGCCTATACTCAGCTTACAACTAGAGTAAGTCCTCCCACACCCTTTATTTTTCTTTTTAGATGATGACCAAGAATCTAGGTGTCTTAAGTGTAGGACAAAACCTAACTGTGCTGTAATGGAAATGAACCAGTAACACCTAGATCTTATTACTATACGTCAAAACAGGTAGGTTTTTAAATTTTTTTGTATAAAATGACTAGCTGTTGTGTGTTGTGTTGTGTTGTGCTGTGTGCGCGCGACTTCGTACGCGAGGATATTTTGGTAAATTTTGGAAAAAATATTTTAAAGATAGATTAATAGATAGATTTGTTAAAAGATAGATTATAGCCTGGAATGGCACATAGGCTAATGCCTATGTGCTATTCCAGACTATAATCTATCTCTGTTCTTAATTTCATGCAGATCCGTTCAGCCGTTTCTACGTGAATGAGTAACAAATATCCATCCATCGTCACAAACTTTCTCCTTTATAATATTAGTAAGATAAGGCCAGACATCACGCTTGACTTTTGTTAAATCATTAACTTACAATATTGACAATATAAAAAACAAAGTGAAAATAAAAACAGAGAACAATTTCCGCAGTACATAGCTTGGTTATGGCGAAATAATTTATTTTAAATTTTAATTATTATTTATTCTAATTGCAGATCGAAACAATTGTATGAAATAATATACAACCGAATCAACTCGGATCTATTGCTGTGGGAGCCGCAGATTACACAACAGTATGACATCAGCCCCCTTGCCTGTGGGCCCATTAACCCTGCCTTCGGCATTTGCAAGGGTTACGGTGAGTTCAGAATTATAGCTTAGATCTATTATAGTTTTTACTGCCCCCCCCCCCCCCCCCCAACGCAATCGTGATAAAAGCAGGGTCAGTATACCTGCATCACGTTCCCCAAACTAAGGTCCTGAGACGCAGGACCTTTATATGGCAGGTCTTGCCTAATGTGACGCAATATGCGCTATTGGCTAATGGAATAGAGGCGTTTGTCTTTCATGTCACCTGATGGAAAGTGACGATGAATGATGGTACACGCTTATCTAAGAGTGTGGAGGAACAGATGTTATGTCCTTCCAAACACATTTGGGAGAATCCTCCGACCAGGCCAGGTGATCATGCCTGGCGGACCGTGGCCCAACGGTTGATGTTAGGAAGTTGTATATATACTAATCGGCGCGAGAACTTTCATAGTGCGATGCAGGATTAGTAGTTTCGTCGCAGTTCAGCTCGTCTTCCCTAGATGATGTTGGAGTATGTTTTTGCTGTATGTGCAAGTCGCCCAAAGAGAAACCTATTCACTCTACTCTTGAACGTTCCAGGATTATAGTTGTCTAGAAAAATAGACGAAGGCAGTTCATTCCAGACCTTGACCAGACCAGGCGACTCGAACCAAAAAGGAGCTGTCAAAATTGTATTGACACCTTTAACCGTTTTACTAATAATAAAGCATTTTACAATGATAATAAGAAAACTGTTTTGCTGTATTTAGCGAATATTGTAAGACCAGTTCTCTTATTATCCTTTGTCCAATAGAGATGGTGGAGTATCAATTGTGTCCAACAAAAAATAATTTTTCGTAATCAATTCTGTCTCATCATCATCATCAGCCTATCACCGTCCACTGCTGGACGAAAGCCTACCCTAAGGAGCGCAAACTATCCCGGTCTAATTCTGTCTCGCTTATAATAAAATTAAGACCTGTTCCCAACTCAAATAACTACTTTATTTTTGAAATCTCGTATTCTAGATTCGGACAGCGACAGCACATCATCGGAAGAAGAGAACAACCTTTATTATTCCACTTATGACAACAAACTGCGCAAAGGTATCGGGTCCAGCAAACCTGCGCAGGAGACAAGCGACACGCATAACTTCTGTCTCACACTAAAAGTCGGGAAGGGACTCTTGACCATCTATACACCTGTTAGAGTGAGTATAGAATATGACTCTTTCCGTGGTGTATCTATATGAAAAAGATCAGTATTAAGATATATTTATTTTTAAAATAAATAAATTTTTAAATGAAATTCCAAACAAAAAGTTAATTCCCGAATAAATACATACTTATATCATAGAACGCGATAGTTTAAAAGTAACTAAAAGATCAAGTTAAGAATGCCAAAATGTCGTTGTCACACTACACTTATAACAAGTTTTTTACGTAATATAATTTAATAGGTGTGAATGGACGTGCTAGTCACTAATTATAAAACTAATAATTAATTCGCAAAGCTCACACCTGCATTTAAACTTGAAAGCAATGGAAGTTCAATTCCATACATTTTGTCTTCTTTATATAATTTTACAAAATACACTACGTCTGTAATAAACATTCAATCAATTGTTATAAAAATAATTTGTAATTTTACTTTGTCAGACTTATATTAACTTGTACCAATTTATATTACTAACTAGCTGTTAGCCGTGCTGCTTCACTCGCGTGTACATATTTATATATATTTTGCGTGGAACTTTAATTCTTTTTCGAAAATAAAGTACCCTATGTTCCTCTTTATAAAACCAGCTATCTAGTTAGTAGCTAGTCCCGTGGAAATCGGTCCACCCGTTCCGCAGATTAGCCGGAAAAAACAGACAGTAAAAAAAATGATTTTTGGGTATATGTACCGTGTAAACATTCGGATTCCTTTAGTTAAATGCTGTTATTATGATATTACAAACAGACAATTAAATTTTATTTATTTGTATAGATAAAAGATTCTCATTATAATTATTATTCATCATTTTCTTGATTCAGAGCAAAATGTTTAAATTAATAGTTAAATACCCAATTATTATGTTACAGGACAGTAATAAACGAGTGGTGCCGGGTCAGATGGGTGAACTGGTGTTAGAAGCCCACAGTTTATCTATGTGTCAAGTCAGTGGGCTCAATGGAAAGCCCAAAACGGCGCAGCTTTGTTTACGATCCAAGAAGACTACGTTATATCATGACTGTAAGTCGACATTTTCTTAAAGACATCTCCCACAAAAAAAAATATTATGACACACTTTGTGTGTAAACTTCACGAACAGAAAGTACAGTGAAAAAATCTTTGTGAATCACATAGAAGTGGGGATTTCTTTAATAGCTAAAGCGCTTTTGAACTCCTGTGTACACTATTGATGTAAACCCAGTCTTCAACACAACATATTTGGCTTAGCTGGATTGGTAAACGAAAAAAAAGATGTCACAATACGTCACGTGATGGAGAACTTCAATCAGAAAAGTTTTGGCACGGCACGGCGGCAATTTTTGAAAATTTAAAAGTCATGGCGTCTTGATTCAGGACGCCATGACTTTTAAATTTTCAAAAATTAAAATTGTTTTTTTAAACGCAAAATATATATGTTAATGTTGATATTTTTGAAAAATGATATTTAGATTTAAATACTTACGAAGGTAGTATATTAACAATGTTTTTTTATTTAATGAACTATATAGCCTATAATATGCATAGCTATGGCGTGACAATCAATCTCAAAATATTCATGCCATAGCCATGTGTGCATATTATAAATCTGAAGAACATGTATCTCCCAAGACGTTAATCTCAAGCTCTCCGTGGCACGGCACGACGGGGTCTCGATGTGTTAATAATGGTCACCCATCCTAAGACTGACCTGGCTAGTATTACTTAACCCTGTAATGGGCCAACTTACTTGGTTACCACTTAGCCAAGAGCCCCTCACTCATAAACAACAGTTCTATACAATATTGTTCTTGTTTAATGTAAATTGTAATAGTAGTATTTGTCTTAACTAATTTTGCATGATGTCATTGCAGCTCTTCTAACTATTCCTTCGGAGAAACCTCCACTACGGCAGTATGGATGCGTTCTACCCTCACACCTCAAGAGTACTATCTACCCCTCAGGCAAAGGAGTTACCATAAAGGAACGACTGCCGAAGAAGGATATGTTCACACTGGCACTCAAGGTGGACCCTGACTCAGAGACGCCCAATCTCAAGGTACAATTTTATTTTCCGTTTACTTTTTGCTAGGTTTGAGGGTGATAATATGACGATTTGCGAAATAGACGTTCTGCTATACAGACCATCTGAGAGTTGGACATTTTGCTAGTTAGGCTTACTGCTCATTAGACGTTTCGCGCTGTTGGACGTTTTGCTACATGGACATTTTGCTAGTTAGGCTTACTGCTCATTAGACGTTTCGCGCTGTTGGACGTTTTGCTACATGGACATTTTGCTAGTTAGGCTTACTGCTCATTAAACGTTTCGCGCTGTTGGACGTTTTGCTACTTAGACCTTCTGATCGTGAAGGATAAAAATTGACATGCTGTGGGTTACGGGACGTATAGTATTTCTATACTTATAGGAAGAATATTAATATGAATGTTTTTAGAAAATCAAAAACTGAATTAATAATAATAACTTGACACATCTTACTCACGGCCGTCTGATGGCAAACTAGGCAGAGCCTGTGCTATAGTAACCAGACTGCTGATAAACATATATATATATAAATATATATTTCTAAATACATACATATTATAGACACAGAACAAATGACCATGCTCATCACACAATTATTTGTCCTGGGTGGGAATCGAACCCACGACCTCTGGCTCACCATTCAGGGGCACTAACCACTAAACTAACAGACCAGTCAAATTATGTAGCAAACTATTCTCTATTTCTTTTATAAGCACCGTTGCATATAATGAAACCATTGACTGAAGCACTCTCCTATATAAAAAAACTTTAGATAAAATTATAATTATTTTCTAAAGTTTTTTTTTTATTGTGTAATGGAATAAGCGTTTGTCTTCCAACTCACATAATGGAAAGTTATAGTTTGTCATATATTCGTTGGAAGATCAAAACGACTATATCTCAGTGTTAGACTCAAGCAAGTAAATCTTTGTGTCGCAATTTGCGAGGCATGATTTTTGTTCAAACCGAGCTCGCAGAATTTAGTAGCTTTTAACTTTTAATTTCAAAACCCATACCACAGATTATTCAATAGTTCACTCCCTACAAAAAAATCCATATCTACCGTTTTAATTACCTACCCTTTCGGTCGCGCCGAAAATTAACTTAAATGTTCGTAAGCACGATTATAAAGTACATCGAGTGACAGAGACCTGCTCATACCAAGGGCAACTTACGAAATATTTTTGTTTAAATTCTAACAATTAGATCTTTATGATGGTTCTAGTCTTACATCAATTTACTACATTGTTCTTTTTCAGACGATATGTATAGCGTTAGGCATAGAGCAAGCGACACTCCGTCACAGAGGCGACAAGGGCATAGCTTGGCTGACACAGCTGATGGATGTGATCGACGTCATCGACTACCCTGTGCTCGGGTACACGCCCTCCACCGTGCTCTCCGAGCTGCACGTACACGTACTTGACTGTGCTGTTGATTACAGGTAATATATACTAATATACATATAATAAAACTGGAGAAGTTTTTGTTTGTGTTATTTGTTCAAATGCGCTAATCTCTGGAAATATCTGTCACATTCGAAAAAATTAATTGTATTGAAAATAGTATTCATTGAGGAAGGTTAAGGCTATGTAACATCACGCCACGATTCTTAGAAGCGGAGCAGTGACAATAGGGGAACGAATAGGATATGATATACAGAGAAAATATGTATGCATCAAGATTCTCTTAAAAGCTCTATCAGACCAGGTCCACTCCGCAGTGTAGATTGTTACAAGTACAGCGTGGGGTCGACTAATCAGTGGCTGCCGCGCGCCAATGTTTTTATAGCTTTTGTGATATTATTGTGTTACAATGAATGTGCAATTGATTACAAAAAATGAATCTATGTTAAAACTACTAAAACTAACTGTCATCATCGTATATTCAGCCATTTTACACAAAACTAATGAATTATACACCTAAACCTTCCTTATGAATCACTCCGTCTATTGGTGAAAACCGTATGAAAATCCGTTTGGTAGTTATTGAATTTATCGCGAACAGACAGACAGACGCGGTTGGGGACTGATTAGGCCTCCCAAGTATAAAACTATAAAAAAATGATTACTTAATTTTTCTCGAAATTTTCACAGGCCCCTTTATCTCCCCATCCGGAGTGTCGTCACACTAGGCAACTTTAGCGTATCAAGCAACCTAATAGCAGCCACCAACACTTCCTGTTTACGTTTCCTTGCGCAAGAGTGTACGCTGTTCCTTATGCACCTGCACGGCACTAAACCCAACGTGCCAGTGCCACAAGACGATGACAAAGCGCCCGATGTGATGAAAGACTACGTCTGTGTTGTCGATGTTGGACTGTTTGAGTTGTCGCTGAGGATGGAGGATAAGACCAGTAATTGTGTAAGTACTGTACCTGCTAAACTTTATTCGATTTCCAACGTTACGGTACCAAGGGTCATAACGCACCTATCAACTCGGAAAAGGCTCTTCACCGGCTCGCCGTCAACCAGGTGTCAACCTAATAGCCCCTTTACACTACTCGCGAAGTTGCTTCGACGAAGTGCTTGTCGAAGTTCACCGAAGTCCGAAGTATGTCACTACACACTCGTGCAACCTCGTGGAGAGCTCAGTCGTCACCCGTCGTTTGAACTTCGGGACACTTCGAGTCCTTTGACTCGGGTTCAAAAACCGACAACGATCGGAAGTCGCCCGAGGCGAGCTGAGGTTGCACGAAGCGAAGCAAAGTGCCTGTCTACACTCTCGTATTCGCATAACTTCGGTCAATTTTGCGAGTAGTGTAGAGGAGCTTTAATGTTAGGCGACGCTCCGCTTACGGCTCATCGACAGCGGGTGGAGCAATTGCGATGCTGGTGAGAGACGTAAGCGGATGACGGGTAGAAGTAAGCGTGGGGACTACGAGTTGACCTCTCACCGCTTAAGGTTCCTGAGGACAAGCTCGGTACAAACCATTCTGATTAGTGTGCGTGGCAGTAGGGAATTTCATTTTTTATTTTTATGGGATAGGGGGCAAACGAGCAGATTGGTCACCTGATGGTAAGCGACTACCGTCGCCCATGGGCACCTGCAACCAAGAGTCACAAGTGCGTTGCAGGCTTTTAAGGTGGGAGTAGGAGAAGGAGGAAAGAGGGGGATAGGGACGGGTTAGGGCCCCCGGTAACCTCATTCTCACGGCGAAACACAATAAAATCATTGCTTAACTGCCGGTTTTCTGTGAGGCCGTGGTATCACTCCGGTCGAGCCGGCCCGTGCCGAAGCATGGCTCTCCCACAGTTACAAAAGTATACCGAATGACTGGATTTGATGCGGTGATGATCCGTTTACGAGTTAAAGTGTGTGCTATGATCCTTAAAAATAAGTTTGTCGGTGTTCTCACTCGCACTAAATACGCGCTACTATCTGCAGTCCAACGATCAGCCCCAAGTGGAGCTGAGCGCGTCCAACAACATGGTGACGCTGCACACGTGCTGGGACTCCGCCTCGGCGCTGTGTCGGCTGCTGACGTACGCGGCGTGCGACGGCGACTCGCAGCCTCCCTTCGACCCCTCCTCTAGACATACCAGCATATGTTCGGATCAACCTCTCGAACAACTCGTCGGTGAGTAACATTTAACCCCCTCTCCCTCGCTCCCTAAAGAAATTTAGTTTTTTTTTATTTCATTTAAAAATTATATTCGTTCATTTAATTTTACTATTTCACCGTACCGTTGTTTTTCTCTAATCCTTATTAATATAATAAAGCTTAAGTTTGTGTTTTGGTCAGACGCACTAATCTATAGAACCTTCAGACGGATTTATATTATACATATATTATTATTTTTTTGCATTTGATAACCCAATTCTTTAAGATCATATAACACCTAATTTCCTGAGGAGTGTTACATTTTTTTTAACAGCAGTCCCTTACTCTATTTTTACTGTAAATTATTATCCCGATAATCAACAATATTATTTTATATAATTATGCTGAGGCCTATGTCCAACAGTGGACTATGATAGACTGATTGATATGCTGACGTATATATGCGCATATCAATTACATATTTTGCTTGTTCCTGTGTTCTGTTCTGTGAGTGTCTGCAATGTTTCGCCATACTAACATATGGGACAAACATCAATGCGTCAATAAATTGGTTATCGAAGAATCTCGATGAATTACAATTATTGTATTTACAGGTTTAGACGATAGACCTATAGAAGAAATAAGAGAACTATCGCCTAATGAAATACAGCAGGTCAATGATCTGATGGCCGAGGCCATGAAGGAAAGCCCGAATACTACAAGTGAGTAACAGTAATACTCTTATTAAACGTAATATGTCCTATTGTAGATAGGCTTCGGACGACGGGTATGTGTTGGAAATGTACGAGTAGCGCCGTAGAGAGTGATTAACTCGCCCCCTCAGGCGAGCTGCTTGCTTGTTAGGTCCTTGATTTTATACAAAAGTATCACTACATAATATTATAAAACAAAGTCCCCCGCCGCGTCTGTCTGTTTGTCTGTCTGTTCGCAATAAACTGAAAAACTACGGCGGTTTTCACTAATACACAGAGTGATTCATGAGGAAGGTTTAGGTGTGTAATATGTACCCGTGCGAAGCCGGGGCGGGTTGCTAGTAAATGTATAAAAAGTATATAAGAAAAACTTAAATTATAAATTAAACACATTTCGATATACCTAAATATAATTATCTCTATTACGGTACAACATTCTTTGATCGCCTATGTGGTTTTCACGACCTATGTGGCACGGTAGCATTGCATTCGACTGCCTGCGACTGCTAATTGTCAGTCAGTCAGTCAATAATGTCTATTGTGTGTTTCTATATATAATGTGTATGTATTTACAAAAAATATTAAAAAAAATGTTTTCATCATACATCATATTTTTATACGTATTTTTTAGGACCCTTGGTACAACCTATGCTTGTTCTCAGGGACTTCCTTCCTAGGGTATATCCGATAGATGCAATAGACTCACTTGTGGCGGAAGACCGTGTGGTTTTAGTCGGTTCGATTCCGACATACCACTGCACCAGTAGCCATGGTGAGGTGACGACTCTAGAGGGTATCCCAACGAAAAAAAATGGTACAGTCTATGCTTAATCTAGATAGTGTTGTGTAATTTCCAGAATTTAATTTGTATTATTGCAGTTGATGAAAGATGAACTAAATAGTTCGACAGAAAAAGAAGGCGTAGAAATATTCTTCTTCCCCGATGAGTCTAACATGAAACAGAGACTTCCATCTGACCTCTTAGAAGAATTAGAGCCGAAGTCGCTGGAGACAGAAGAACTACCTCCTGTCCTAAGTGACGAAGCACAGGACGCCAAGCCCACTAATGCCCAGGTTGCAAAGGAATTAGGTGATCCGACGTCCACGCCTAAGGCAACACCAAGGGAAACCTAAAAGAAAAGCGGTAAGGTTTTGTCTGTTTTAGTACAAAAACTTAGCTTTATTGCACTATTTAAAAGGAGGTTTTGACCTTTGGTACTTTCGGTAACTTTTTATAAAACCTTCCCCTCGAAAGTTGAACACAAGTGTCAATTTACCAATTTTATTACGAGTTTCACTCGTGCCCCCGCCGCGTAGCTCTCGTTACTCTTATACTTGTGTTAATCACGGGTAAATCTATTTGAATAAGATGTGATGTGAAAGAGATCAAAACGAACACTATAACACACGCACACTTACACTACAAACTTTAATATAAACTAGAGATCGCGTGCTGGTCGAATTTCGACCATGGTTTAATTTTTATTGTCCAGTATAACTTGAACTGTCATTGTATAGACTTACCATGACAGGTCAACGCATATACTGGACGCGTGTAATTTCATTAAGCCGTTTTCACGTAATTTTTAAAGTCGTAATACATATTGTTTTATTTTAGCTTTCTGCACTTCTATATATAAACTATAAATATTCCAAAATTCACGTCACTACGTTCGCGAAATTTTCTTAAAAAGGAGTACAAAGAATTCTCTTCACGTATTAATATAACGATTAGGATTTTTGTTTCTTAAAATTTGCACGCTGAGGGCTTATTGGCTAATTTTGCAAATTTTAATAGACAGATACGGTGGGCAAGAAGCAACGATAGGTTGCATTAATGTGATGATAAAAACTGAAAGCATAGCCACATACGTTGATGATTACAAGTGAAAAATTCGTTTGATTTAAAATCCTATCTGATCCTATTTCAAAGACATTTTACATATTCTGAACGCATCACTTTTTACAAAATGATGCCGCTGATGAGCTAGCAAGGAAGGGACCTGCAACATCGGTAGTGGATCCAACTACATTGCTGCATCTACTCTTCAACAACACAACTGATCGTTGGATAATTAATAATTATAGGAACCATTTAGAGCCATTTGGCACATTTCGACATTTTTTATGTAACCTATCGTTGCTTCCTGCATAGTTATTCTTCAGTATACCCCACATTTATATCTGCAATACGTAAAAAAAATATCTCAAATACCGAAATAAATTGACATTTGTGTTCGAGATCCGTGATCGTTAGTTTACGTGACTGTTTTTATTAGTTTCTACGGTCCTCTTAGTTAAGTTTTTAAAGTATTGTTTAAATAGGAGCTTTAATAAATTGCCTTTAAGTATGCCTTGCCTATAAAAGGTTTTTTCAATGAAAAATATTTTATTTCAATTTCTTATTGACATTCTTTAACAATATATCTAACGGTAGGTTACTGAGCCTTGCATTACCAGAAATATTAATTTCTAATCGTCAACCCTACACTAACTTAAAATAATAAGAGTTTTCGTGGGAGAGCCATGCTTCAGCACGTATGGACCCGGTTCGATCGGCTTACTACTAAAAGTTATTAAAAAAATTGCTTAACCGGTTAAGTCTGTCTGCATAGTTTGTTACATACATACCCACCAACATTTTGCCAACTATAATTTGTTCCACACGTAATAGGGAGCAAGCCTATAATTGCTTATAGGATGTGTGGGGCGTGTAATCAATAACTCGAAAGAGGTCAGGGATGCGACCTTTATTAGAGACCCGGATTATATGCATTTGCCATATGAAATTGCATATTTACCCCAATTCAACGGAATTGCATATCTAATAGTGATGATACATATTTTGGCCATATTTATTAAATTTTTCGGTAGGTCAACCTATTGATAAGTGTAACAATTAACTATATAACCAATATTTCGCCAAATACACAACACAATTTTCTCATATATATATTTTTTGATTGATTGAAAATTATTGAATTATAACACCTACCTACCTGATTGTTTACGTTTACATATGTGTTAAATAATTTTTCGTTTTAGTGCATTATTATCGTCTACAAAGTTGTTACATTTTAGTATTGATAATTTATAATTGAATAATTCCCTTTTTTTCGTTTTTAAAAGTTTAATGTTGCATATTTTACGAAATCCATGCATATTTTACGCATTTTTCATGCATAGTTTACGCATTTTTAATGCATATTTTACGCATTTTCATGCATATTTCAAGCTTTTTATCCCACTAATATTATAAATGTGAAAGTTTGGATGGATGTTTGTTACTCTTTCACGCAAAAACCACTGAACCGATTGCGATGAAACTTGGTATGTAGATAGCTGGAGACCTGGATTAACGCATAGGCTTTTTATCCCGATATTCCCACGGGATCGGACTTTCGCGGGTAAAACCGCAGAGCCCTGCCAGTGTTACATATAATCCGGTCCTTATTAATTACACGCTAATATCGCACGTACAGACAAAATCAAACAGCGACGGAGGCAACACCGACGATGAATACTATTTCGTAGAAAACTCAAGCGTCTACACAAGACAACGACATAGATGAACCTGTCGTCACTGATAGGGCCGGGGCCGGTGTACATGTTCGACAATCACTTCACTGTTCCGGTGGCCAGGACGGACGTACTTAGAGCACCGAAGAGCTTTCCTTTGCCGATGTTAAGGTATTTATACGAAGTTATTCATAATGTTAGAGAAAAGAAAATGACTTAAGATCCGTTTACATCCACCGCCGCCCCTGTATCGGCCTGCTATCACCGGCAGTTTCCTTCACACTGTCCGAAAGGTGTCCATATACAAGTACAGACATGAACAGCGCAGCTAAAAATATCTTTCCCCGATTACTTGCAGGACACGTTACTACACATTGTATAGAAGAATTATTATTTTGTTTGCAATGGCACGTGTCAATGTCTACAGATGTAAATGGACCTTTACTAGTTTAGTGCAACAATCTCATTATTCCAGTATGACTCAGTAGTGAAACTATTGAGTCAGTATGACTCAGTACTTACACTACTGAGTCATCGACGGGTTCGATTGAGACGTAGTGAAAACTACTGAGTCATCGACGGTTCTATGTTACCTTCAGGTTTTTCTGTGTAAATATTTTAATTGATATCTACGGAGTCTGGACCTGCACTCTGTAGACAATATAAGTCTTTCAAAATCGATTAATTCCGCTACTCGGTAACAGACGGCGCCACGCGTCTTAATTTAGGCGACCGCAACAGTACTATATTATTTTGTTATTGACAGGTACACGTTATGTGAAATGAGCGTGACATGAACATGTACGGCGGCAATGACTTCCGGCCGGCGAGTGAGGCACCTCCTGCCAAGAAGACTGTCACTATTGAGGGTGACATTAGAAAGCAAGGCTCGCCTACAACTGTCAAGTGAGTGTCCATAGAGCCAAGATAAAGATTTTTTTTTTAAAGGGTATTTTAGGCTTAGAGAAACGTTGGACTAAATGTATCGACTTGTTAGGAGACTATGTAGAAAAATAAATTAAATTTAAACTAGAATCGTTGTTTTATTATACTCATTATCATTACTTTTTTGATCGCCCCTCGTATATTGCTACTGTTATGGGATCCTCGAAAGTAAGTGTGTACTCTAGAAAAATAGGTCACAAATTTTTATATTGTCAAATAGTATTACTATTGTTGTTTATTATACACTAGCAACCCGCCCCGGCTTCGCACGGGTAGCAGAGGACATCGTACATTATTTTATTCTATCATCAATAGTTGTCGCAGCTCACACGATGTAAAGAATATTTTAGGTATTTTTTTTACACCTTGTGTTACATTATTGGAGTTTTAGCAAGGATCCCTATTTATTTTTGAAAATATGATCTAGCCTATATCACCCGGGGATAGTGTAGCTTCCCAATAGTGAAAGAAGTTTTCATTCGGTTCAGTAGTTTCGGAGCCTATTCAATACAAACCAAGAAACAAACAATGAAATCTTTCCTCTTTATGATATTAGTATAGATAGTATAGATTGGTGTAGATAGTATAGATTACTAGTAACCAGCCCCGGCCTTCGCACGGGTAGCAAAGTATATAACTCGTCATCGTCGTAAAAAAACCACGGGTTTGATTTTTAGTAACTTTACAGGAGAGCGCTTTAAAGTTTTCAAATGATGTTTTACTTAATATTTTGAAAACGGCTGTTTCAATCTTCGTCAAATTAGCAATGTTACTGTGTGTATGAGCTTTGAAAAATGTTTTGTTTTATAATAAACTAGCAGTTCCCGCGCGGCTTCGCTCGCTTGTACTTATTTGTATATTTTGCGCGGATTCCTAATTCTTTTTCCATAATAACAGTAGCCTAAGTTACTTCTTATAACACAAGGTATGTGCCTGTGAAAGTCCCGTGGAGATTAGTTGAAACAAACAGACAGACAAAAATTTTAAAAACTAATTTTTACTTATAGGTATCGTGCAAATAACTGTATGAGTTTAAAACTATTATTTTGACATTACAAACAGACACTTAAATTTTATTTATTTGTATGGATTATAATGTTTTCAGTAGGTTTATGTGAAAAAACAAAAATCGTCAAAAAATCAAATGTGTGTTAATCTTAGAAGATAGACATACGAGTATAGCTTTGCTATAGGAAAGCTATATGTACAATATATTGTAATAGATATTATCATAAGGAATAACTCCGTCATACATTATTTTCATGAAACTCTATTGGTTTTACGCGGTGTACGCCAGTGAAGCCTCCAGTCGGCATGATTTTTTCCTACATCCTTTCAACAATGGTCGTCATATTTCAGCAAATTTATACAAAACTCTAATAAATTATAAACCTAAACCTTCCTCATGACTCACTCTATTCGTGTGTGAAAATAGTATGGAAATCCATTAGGTACCTTTGCAGTTTTAACGCAAACAAACAGACAGACGCGGCGGTGGACTTAGTTTTATAATATGTAGTGATATAAATGCTCAAATAGATGTCAGACAAATGTTTTTGATAGCGTGAGCTGCAGACTATTATTATATATAAGCTATAACCACAGGAACCATGTTTTTCTCCGGGGAAACAAATTACCATATCCAACCCATAAACTATCCCTTTAAACATATAAAAATAAGTCTACGTTTTAGTTCGAAAGAAGTTCAGACCAACAAACACACTGTCTTATTTCCAGTATTAGTAAGATAACATGATTGATCGTTACTGGTTTTTTCGAACACAAAAAAAAAACAATCCATTGACGGAATCACCCTTGCTTATAATATAAGCTATTCCACTGTTAATAAGATGTCTCATCTTCTAGTTCGTGAGAAGTTAGTCACACTAGTCCAGTGCGGGTTGACAGTCTACCCAAACCTTGGACAATACTTTGGAAACCTCAGGCACACAGTGATTATGTGTTTACATGTATACATACCTACATAAGTTGAATATCTATGTGTTTGATTTAATAAACAACTAATCACCACTAATGACATTGATCAATTATAAGCCAATTATCCTCTAAAATTTGGTATAAATACCTTCTCATAGTGAGCCGGCTTACACCGTATTTATATAACGCATTGTACGATTGCTTGGGGTAAAACGTTTTTAGTTAGTACAATTTACACACACGTTAGTAACACTAAAGTAACTTGTTTAGTGTTGTACACTAAAATATATTTTTCAATTCAAACCAGTAGTTCTTGAGATTAGCTTGTTCAACCAAATAAATTAGTATAGATTAATACGTGAAGAGAATTCTTTGTACCACTTTTTAAGCAATTTTTTTTTTATGCTATAGGGGCAAACGAGCAGACGGGTCACCTGATGGTAAATGACTACCGCCGCCCATGGGCACCTGCAACTCGAGAGTCACAAGTGCGTTGGCGCCCTTTAAGGTGGGAGTAGGAGAAGATGGGGGAGGGGGGAAGAGTGGGAAAAGGGGGAGAGGGGAAGGACGGGAATAAGGGAGAGGGAAGGGTTAGGGCCTCCGGTGACCTCACTCACGCGGGGAAATGCAATGCAAGCATTGCTTCACTGCCGGTTTTCTGTGAGGCCGTGGTAACGGGCGGAATAGAGCCGGCCCATACGTGCCGAAGCATGGCTCTACCACAAAATTTGCAAATTTCGCATTTATTTTTATTTTGAGTGTTTTTATTTTTCTTTCCAATTTAAAAAAGAGCAAAACCTACAATTTTGTTTTGTTATAAATTTAAAAATCATACAAAAACTGCTACAAAAATCTGTCATGGCACGAAAAGCCATACAATGACAGTTCAAATTATACTACTGGTCAACGATAGACAATAAAACATTTAAAAGTTAATAAATAATGTTTGAAATTGAACCACCAGGCGATTTTGAACATGGTGGCTGGCAATGGATGGATGCGGACTGCTCAAGACCGGGAGAGTTGGCGCTTTCTGGGGGAGGCCTTTGTACAGCAGTAGACGGCGACAAGCTGATGATGATGATAACGAAGGTAGTACCTTTTTCTTCGCTGTTATTCATCCGTTTTTTTTATTAGTAGCTATTGATAAGCTTCTATTTTCGACTGAGTTTTATTGTCCTACTAATATTATAAACGTGAAAGTTTGTGAGGATGTATGGATGTGTGGATGTTTCATGTTAAAACTACTGACCCTATTGTGATGAAACTTGGTATGTAGATAGCTGGAGGTCTGGATTAACACATAGGCTACTTTTTATCCCGATATACGAACGGCACCGGGACTTACGGGGGTGAAACCGCGGGGCGCAGCTAGTTATCAATAAAGTTTAATAAATTTCGGTCCAATTTCGACCTCTGCGACCACTAGTTAGAATTGATCCATATGTATATCTACTAATTATGAGTACCATTCATAGATGATACATACTTCTACTAAATGCGCAAACACTTCAAACGACAAGTGTACTTCTATTGCAATGAGTATTATTGTCGAGACTTTCCTTCTCGACTAAATCCTCGGGATTTAATTGACGTTCACTACTTCTACCGATGTCGGCACGAGTAAGGCCACTTATAGCAATATTGGTAAGTAGATCGTTCTTTTATTAGAATGGAAGTGGAAAGATAATACCTCGTGATTTATGTTCAATAAAAATGATATTTTGTTGTTCAATAAAAATGTTATTTATGTAGACGACAAATTACTATCAATATCAGTGTTATGTAGAAACTGCCACTGCTGTGTTTGAAGGATAAGGCAATGGCCATGGTTAGTAATTAGGGTGGATTGTTTGACTTCACAAATCTTCGAGAATATCATTGAGAACTCTCTTTCCATTAATATGTTCTGTATGTCTCTATAATGATTTCCTTTACTATTAATGAAGCCAAACTTATTTTTTTTACCTTAATTCAATGCCTTCGTCATAAATAGCTTTACATGGTAATTTAATTGTATAGTATTAGAATCTACATAC
Organism: Euplagia quadripunctaria; assembly: GCA_963859945.1. Taxonomy (NCBI): domain Eukaryota; kingdom Metazoa; phylum Arthropoda; class Insecta; order Lepidoptera; family Erebidae; genus Euplagia; species Euplagia quadripunctaria. The sequence continues at coordinate 15,251,390 of OY982577.1, read as the reverse complement.
GAAGCTTTACATTATGTTTTATGAATTTAAATAATCTGAAGTTTCGAAACATTTTGGTGTCGTAATTCTATTTAAGATTTTTTTGTGGCCTTAAATTTAAATGAAGTGGATGTTCCTATTCTGCAATATTGCATAACCGTAGCGTAAAGTACATATATTTATCATTATTTAAAATAAAAGGTAAAACTGTTCTATGCATGTTCTGGTATGTTGCCAATAATTATTAATCTATATTAATAATTCGGCCTTTATTGATTGAGCTGTCAGATTCTTAATAAGTACCTTTGCCAACTTCTCGGGTGAGTACTCATTCTATCAAACTAAACAACTTTTATGATTTTTGTTTAAATGTCTTTGTAAAAAATTGTATATTATGAGTCACATTTCACCCGAGCGAAGCCGGGTTTTCATCTAGTTATATTTAAATGAGGCATTAGATGTTAACGCCTGCTTCAAGGGAGATAGAAAAATTTAAATCTCCTATATAGATATATTGCAAAAAGACATCATTCAATTCCTATTTTTAATTGAATACAATTTGCGTCTACAAAATCCGGTTCAATGACAACAACATTCACTATGTTACTTTTAACATATACAACAACTCCACCATTTTTGTTAAGAGTTTTAATGCTCTTGAAAAACTTATACCCAAATTAAGAATATTAGGGCTACATGTTAAACAACATTCGTTCATCCAATATCCTGCGACATATACATTCTCGATAATAGCGTTAGTACGCTAGACATGTTCGCTGAGATACTTCAAATGTTATCCGTAGCCTGAAATACAACCTCTTGGTGCGTTTTTCAGAGGTTTTCAGGAGGTGCTATACCCTAACTATAGTGCTACCTAATCGCCGATGTGATCACTAAAGTATGGTATGATTTAGCTGCCGAGTGCTACTGCGTTGGAATCCCAAAGACTCACGAGAAGGGATCAATGGTGTTAGTAACGCATAAGTGACACCACTAAGATCTTGAGTGTTAATAGACTCTGGAGACCGATAATAGCCATTGGCTTTTAAATATTTTCTTCGTTTCATATAACTAAAGCCTCCGATACTTGTAAATAGTAATAAATGTAAGAAATAAATAAAACAATACATCATTGTAGCCCGTCATCTCCAATCTCTTCTTTCTAGTAAGAATCTTCTTAGAAATGAGAGTAAAAATCACTTGAAGGCATAAAATAACGCTCGTGCAATCCTCTTAAGCGCTAGACTGATGCATAAAACATTTTCGGGTCTCGCAGCCGCGCTACCAATATGGCGTATAGTCCACATAACATTCTAATGCGCTAGCATGGTGTTACTAAGAGGCACGATATTGTCACGATAATAATATATTAATACATAAAAGAGTGTAAAACAGAAAAGCAGATAAGATTTAAACAACATATGTGCTCAATTAGATGAATGAAGCACTATACGCAGTATTGGGAAAGTGATGATGAGTAGAAGAGAAGATCTGGATGGCTGTAATGAACTTAGCTTGCTTGGGAGCAAAATTATATCTCAATACACTTTTTACTTCAAGTCACTTTCAATTCTTCATCTAAGTCAGGAATTAAAGAATCACAAACAAACTGCACTGGGCTGCAGGTTAACTTCGACTCTTCTTTGTTTATTTGCCTATCATTGTTTACAATTTGAACTTTGGCAACGACATTCGACTTCAAAGATTCGCTAGCCGACTGCGACACACCACCGAGGTCGGTATGCTAAAGTAAAAATTGGAACTTAATAATAATAATATATATATATATATAATATTAATAAGGCACGATCGATAAGGCACGTGACTATGATCTGAACTAAGATTGCCGGGCCGTCACGATTTATACATCTAATATGCATGCAAATCGCTCATAATTAAGTCCCAATTTATGCATCTAATATGCATACAAGTCGCTCACGATTAAGTCTCGATTTATACATTTAATATGCATACGAGTCGCTCACGATTAGGTCTCGATTTATACATTTAATATGCATACAAGTCACTCACGATTAAGTATCGATTTATACATCTAATATGCATACAAGTTGCTCACGATTCTCACGATTAAGACTCGATTTATACATTTAATATGCATACAAGTCGCTTACGATTAAGTCTCGATTTATACATTTAATATGCGTACAAGTCGCTTACGATTAAGTCTCGATTTATACAATTAATATCCATACAAGTCACTCACGATTAAGTCTCGATTTATACATCTAATATGCATACAAGTTGCTTACGATTGAGACTCGATTTATACATTTAATATGCATACAAGTCGCTTACGATTAAGTCTCGATTTATACATTTAATATGCATACAAGTCGCCTCACGATTAAGTCTCGATTTATACATCTAATATGCATACAAGTCGCTTACGATTACGTCTCGATTTATACATCTAATATGCATACAAGTCGCTCACGATTAAGTCTCGAGTTGAGACATCTAATATGCATACAAGTCGCTACAGTTTCAAAACATTT